>JARHVA010004164.1:1075000-1120000 GCA_037957365.1 Torreya grandis | reverse complement strand
TGTGGGCCAAAATGGCCAACAATGTGTTTGATCTTGCATTATCTTTCTTATTCATTATTATGAATAACTTGTATTCTTTATTAATGCTTATGGTGATTGATCAAGGGTTTGAAAGGATTATAATTAAAGTTTGGATTATCTTGCATCACTGATTCACCCCCTCTTAATTATTATACCTCTAACAATTGGTATCAGAGTCACCTTTTTCATAAGTTTAACCACTTGAGGGTGATTCAAGGTACAATATGGCAAGTTAACATATGTAGGGTTTATATAAAAAGTAAGAACCACTATTCAATGGGTTTTATTATACTTTTTAGAGTATGAGGATGAGGACATACATCATGTCTCTAGGGTTTGATATTTGCCAATCTATTATGGATGGTTATACTATAACAACTACTTCTCCAACTAAAGCAACTAACAAGAAGTTGAGTGAGAATAAATCTAAAGCTATGAGTGTTATCATTTATGGCCTATCAATGGTTGATTTCACTAAGGTGATCCAAGACAATTCTATCAAGGTAATTTGGTCAAATTGTAAACTATCTATGAAGGGGATTTAAAGGTTAAGTTGGCTAAATTGTAGACTTACCAAAGGACATTTGAAGGGATCAAAATGAAATAAGAATATATTGTGGCATCCTATCTTCTAAAGGTCGATGAAGTTGTAAACATGATCAGAGGTCTTGGAGAGGAGATTGAAGAAGCTACTATGGTACAAAAGTTTTTAAGGTCTCTGATCCTCAAATTTGATTCCAAAGTATTTGTTATAGAACAAAGTCATGATTTCACTCATATGAAGATAGATGAATTGCATGGCATCCTTACTACTATGAGATGAGAGTCAATGAGGATAGACCTCCTAAGAAGGAAGCAACCTTCAAGGTAATGAAGGAGATACAATCTAAGAAGAACAAGTTAAATCTTGAAGATTTTGATCTCAGTGAAGATTAACTTGAATCCATAATTGTAAGAAAATTGAATGTAGGATCAAGTAAGTATGAATTAAATCTTCCTTTTAATTTTTTTTTCATGTGATAAAGTTGGTCATTTTACCACTAAGTGTCCTGATAGAGGCAAGTCTAAACACAAGGAAGCTCATAAATAATCTCATGAAGATGAGCATAAGAAATATGAGGGTCCTAACAAGTATATAAAGTTATTCAATAGGAGAACTGGAAAGGAGTTATACAAAGTAAGTAATATCCTTTACCATGAAAAGGATAGTAACTCATTTATAGAAGAAGAAGAAGAAAACACATCAGATAATGATGATTCATTTCATGATGAGGACAAGGAGACACCATTCTTGGCTCTTGATGATGATGAAGGTGAATGTTCTTTAGGCATAGATCTCTTTGGTGGAGATAGCTCAGAGGAAGAAGATGTGAAAGTCACTCTTGAAGACAAATATCTAAATACCTTGGAAGAAATGAAGCTAATACAAGGCAAGAATAAAAAATAAGCTTCCTTGATTAAATCCTAAGAGGAGAAAATTATCCTCTTTGAAGAATGGTTGAGCAATGAAGTCAAGGAGCATGATGACAGCACTGAACTTCTTGAAACTCAAGTTTGTACCCTAGACAAAGAGGTAAAAATTAAGGATGAAGAATGTGTCAAATGAAAATAAAAAATAGAGTCTTTATAGGAGAAACTAGATCAAGCTATGAGTAAGCTTGAGACACATCAAATTTTTTAGAAAAGTACAGTTGATCTTGATGACTTATTAAGCAATCAAAAGGCCTGAAATGGCAAGTTAGGTCTAGGGATCCATGAAGATGCTCAAAAGGATAAAAGGATTGAGAATATAATGATGTTAGATCAAAAGACTAATCATGTTAAGGAGAATGCTAATAAAGACAAAGAAAGTAATATTATGAATAAGAAGAATCAGACCTTAAAGGTCAATGATCAATTAAAGAATGATGGTAATGGAAGATTGAAAACTAATCCTATTAGACAACCAAATGCTATAAGGTATGCCAATTTCAATGGTCATTGTTACTCTTACAATCAGTTTGGTCATAGTTCAAGAGAGTGTAGAGACCCTCAAGGAATGAATTTGCTTAGAATTATGATTTAAATCATCAATCAAGTAGTATTAATGGAGTTGAGTGTTGTAGTTGTTATGACAGGGAAAATTGTAAGATTTTGTCATAATAAGATAATAAATAATGATTTTTTCTTAAAAAATATGGTTTGATGAGGTCACACAACAAGGTTCTACAAGAATGGTTAGTATTTTACTTTAAAAAAAGTCAATCCTAACATGAAAAAAGAATTGTAATGAATGGAAACCTAAGCAGGTGAATGAAAAATAGTCTCAAAATGGATTTTTTGTACTAAAATAATAGGGAACAAGTATAAGATTCAAATAACAATCCTTATCTACTCAAATGGACAATAAGACTAAGCAAGATTTCAAGCTTGAGGGAAAGAATGAAGTTAAAGATTCATTCAAAGCTAATTTGATGATGAGGCAGGACTACAAGTCAAGTAAGAGCATGGAGAGGTGGGAATATTGGGACCTTTAGTCCCTCTATGACAAGATAATGTCTCTACTTATGCTTTTTAGGAGATATATTTCATGTGTAGAATTATGTATATGTGTTCTAGGTGATGAACAATGCATAGAGGTATGTAGAGTTACTAATTGGTCTTTAAGACCAATACCATTTTGATATACAATTGATGAGACATTATTATCAAGACTTTTGTTTATCATATAAGGTCTTTGGTTAAGGGGGCACAACATGTTCATAAGATTACTCTAGAGGTTTGTGGTGGAAATCTTCAAGAAACCCATTCATGGACATTTCTCTGAAAAGTAAAATCTAGTATTTTTTTATGCTTGATTCAATAGGTCAAATCATGAAGTATGAAGGTGAGGATGGTATGGAGTATGTAGAGGATATTTCCTATTATATTCGATGTGGCTTAATGCATTGGATTTCTCACTAGTATCACTAATGATCATTTGTTCCATTTGACCATTTTGGGCAGCGTTCACTACCTAGTGAGTGGTATTCTTACAAATTTGATGATTTTAAGGTCTAAGAAGCTAATGAAGTGTGGAATCCAGTTAAATTTGATGTGTCTAGGTGAAATAAGTGTTATGGAGATTTTATAAGGATACCATGATGAATATAAGGTGTTTTAGCATAGTGATTATTGTGTACACAGGGCCTGTAGGCATATAATGATTGGTTCTAGGTGTCAAATGAAGATTGGTGAGTATTCTAGATAACTTTGATGCATATAAAGGCGTGTTAACCTCATTCAAGTATGATATATATGTTTTTATGGTTTGAAGGTATATTGAAGATAAGATAAATATTTTTGATGCCTCTTGGGTATCACAGTCTGTGCATAAGGACTAAGAGGCTAAAAACCATTTCATGGTTCTTTGGGTTCCCATAGGAGTATGACCTAAAAAACTGATCCATAAGTGTGCATGGATTACCTTAAGGTATGAGAGAATTTTCATTAGTTGACATTAACTAGAAGGTGGTAAGTTGAACCTATTTTTTTATGCCTTAGTTTTTGCACCATGTGAGTTGGTGACCTTCCCAAGGGAGGTCAGACCTTCCCAAGGGAGTTTGTAGAGAAAGGAGTATGTGCATAGTTTTGTGTTAGTGTTGAAATCAATGACAAAGGGGGAGATTTTTGAGGTATTTTTAATGATGTCTAAAAGGTTTCCAATAATGTCCATGAGGTGGAAAATAATGTTCTTAGGGTGTCATCTACATTATAAGGTCAATCACAAAGTGTGCCTTAGTGATCATGCATGGATATTGTAGGGTTTTCTTGGTTAGGAAAGGTGATGGATATTGGTGATGTGTTGAACATGTTTTAAGGGTCACATAAGGTATCAAGAGTGCTTGGGGCACTTGTGGAAGTCAAATTAATTCATTAGAATAACCTTGTGAATGTCTAGGTTAGCCTGGTCACTTTGGTAGATCTTTTTGAGTAATCAAATTGATGATGTCAACATTTTCATGTGTGAAGGTGTCAAATGAAAATGGTCACATTTATTTTTTGAGGTTTGTGCCTAGTTCATGTTTTTAAAATTTTAGGTCTTCACATGAATCCTATCAAAAATTATGAAGGTGCAAATATGGTCTCCCATGCATATTTCTCTATTTTCCATAGCCAAATTTACATTAAAAACTGACCATTGAAATTCAAATATTTGAATTTACAAAGGAAAACCAATCCTAACTATTTTAGCTATAAATTTTTATGGAGGGTGAATTTGATGGTGGTATAAAAATAAAAATGGTATAGAACTTCAAGGGATATCAAAGAAAAATAATTTGGATGTTTGATTGATAGTACAACTACATTTATTTTGGTCAAAAGTTGACTAAGGGTTTGACCTTATTCTAAAAATGACTTGGGAGGGATGTTTGATTTTTTTATGGTGTTTGGATGTTTTAAGTTTAATTATCAATTGGAAAGTGTTTTAGACTCTCTAAGGATGATTTGTATAGATTTTAGGGTTTGACCAATCCATCTTCTATATAAACAAATGCTCACAAGTTGACTATTTGTTCGTTCATGGTGTTTTTTTGAGGAAGGAAAATGATTGATAAGTTTTACATATTCAAAGGTGAGTAGGGATGAATTTAATAACTTTAGTCTATATTAGGGGTCATGTGGTGAGGACCTAAGGGCTTTGATGTGCACTTGTGTTCCTAGTTTTGCTTGATATTGTGCTAAAGGGGTGAATAGGTCTCCATGAGAATTATAAGAGCTAATAAGGCCTAATTAAAAGGTTTAGTTTCTAAAGGGTGACCCACAGATGATACGGTTTACATATGAAGGTGGTATTGAGATATGTTTAAATGGGATAAAATCCTTAAAATTTAAGGAAATTCTTATGGCTGACCAAGAAGGTGATGGACAAGTTTACTCTATAAAGAGATAAATCAAAGGTGATGGTTTCTAGAGTTGTTGAGAAAATAATAAATAAGTTTGAGTGTGCTTGGTTGATGGATTGAATATCAGAGTAGGTTGAGGAATGTGTGAATGACCTATAGGTTATAATTTTGATTTTATAATAGTGTACTTGCAGGTTTGAAGATTGAGTATGAGCGAAGAGGTCTAGAATTATCCAAAATGGTGTTTTGGATGCATTGATTATGTGTGCAAGATTGAGAGAGTATTAAGAGTTGAATAAATGTGTTATATAACTTTTATCCATCAGATTAAAAGGAAATCAAATTTCTAGAGTTATTGATTTCATAGGTGTTATGTGTGTGCTCAACATCTAAAATAAGTTGGTGTTTGTTCATGCTTAGGGGTGGGTGCTCCTTGTGAAGTGGGTGATTAACTAAAAGGTCTCATGTTTGTGATAATATTATAGGAAAATTATTACATGTGTTTGTAGTAGTGATAGTGGGTTTTATTCCCCATGAGGGTTTCCCACATAATTCATGTGTTGTGTGCTTGATCTTGCACTATATTTCTTGTTTATTGTTATGAATAACTTGTATTATTTATGAATTCTTGTGGTTTTTTATCAAGGGTTTTAAATCATTGGAATTGAATTTTGGGTTATATTGCATCACTAATTCACCCCCTCTCAGTGATTATACCTCTAACAAGAAAGGGGTTCATTCAGGTACACAATAATGCCATTTGGCCTAAAGAACACCCTAACACTTTTTAGACTCCTTGTGGTCAATGTTTTTAAATATTTTATTCATGATTTATTGGAAGTGAATTTAAATGATTAGACTATATATGGATTGGTGAAGGATCATACTTAAGCACTGAGACTAATGTTTTAACAATGTTACATACTATATATTACATTGAATTTAGATAAGTGTATATTTTTATGTTGTACAAAACATTGTTTGGTCATAAAATTTACATGAAAAAAATGAAGATTGATCCTCTCAAAATAACTATAATTATAAAATTTTCACCACCCAAAACACAAAAATAGGTATGCACTTTGTTAGTTTATACAAGATACCATCATAAATTATAAGAGGTTATGCCATAAAAAGTGCACCTATAAAGGAACTATTAAAAATAATAATAAATTAATTGATTAAAATAAAGAGTGTCAAGAGTGATTTGAAATATTAAAAATAAAAATATTAAACTCTCTAATATCAATATTTATATAATGGAAGGTTCCATTCCAATTATATGTTGACACCTTAGGGATAGAAATTGACATAATATTCGCACAATCATGGGAAAATATGGATCACCTAATATATTTTGCAAGCCAAAAACTAGACAAATCAAAATAAAATTATTTAACTATAGAAAGGGAAGCATTGATTATGGTGTTTTCACTTCAAAATTTTAGGCACTATCTCCATGTAAATCCATTCATATTTTACACTAATCATGAGCCATTAAGATATATTTTGAATATACCAACATTTCAAGGCTAGATATTTTAATGGTTGATGAAATTTCAAGAGTTTAATTTTTCCATAATGGTTAAACCAATAAAAATAAACAATGGCACAAAATATTTATCCCAAATAAAAAACATATAAGATCAAGGATTGATTGATGATAAATTCCCAGGTGATCATATGTTTAGAGTCAAAATAATTCCCATAGACATGAAGATCATTGCCTAATTTTTAGAAACATGATCATTCCTATAATAATATTAAAAAATGGATGAGAAGAGGGTAATCATTAAATAATTCTCCTTCACACTAATTGACAGTGCATTATACAAAAAGGGGCGTGATGAGATCGTAAGACATGTAGTATTAAAACATATTGAAAGAACCACATGAAGGAATTATCAGTGGACATATTGGAGGATAAGGAACTATGAAGAATGTATCATTGGATTGATTTTTATGGCACATACCATTCAAAGACACTCACCTTTATGCATGATAATGTGATATATGTCAAAGAGTGGGAAAGTCAAATGCCAAGGATAAAATGTCATTGATGCTAATACATTCTCCCTTTTGAAAAATGGGTCATTTATTTTATTAGACTAATTAAACAAACATCAATAAGATCTCAAGATGGGTTCATTAACATGAAAAAAATATCTGACATGATGGACTAATGTAATACCCAAAAAATATGCATACATAAAAAAATTATTAGGGAAAAAATTATGAATTAAATAATTGTATATCTTATAATAAAATTCATGTATTATATATATATGAACACACACACATGAGATATATATATACATAATTAATAATAAAAGATACAAATCAATGACACAACATATAGGTGGGAAAACCTCCAATGGAGGTGAAAAACCCATAATTCATATTCATTAATGAGAAAAACCCCAATACACAAATCCTCTTCCTCTCACTCATTCTTTGATAAACCTTAAAAAACTCTTTGTATAATATTATCCATATGCAAATATAAATAATATTCTTCACAAAGTTTGTGTGTATCAATATGACATTTACCAAGGGTAAAATGTCTTTATATAATGGGGTGTGGAGGTGGATTATTGTAATCAGTGGTCCAAACTCTTCCTAAGGAATCCCAACATTAAAATATATTTAATTTATTAACACAAGTCAACCTTATGTAAATAAATGAAATATATTATTTATTTATTTACCTAATGTATAAATAATTTGTTAAGGGTACATGGGGTAACACTTGACCATTACATGTTCCAACACTCCCCCTTAATGTTAAGTAGGGATACAAGCCATAGTCACCTTAATAAATGAATTATATTTCATGAATCAAATATAATGATTTTATTAGACATGTGAAATTTTAAGGATTTAAAAACCTCCATCATGCCAATATCACCTTTTAAGACAAAAGTAGTTATAATCTATAAACTATTAAAAATAAGTTTAGGCTAGCATGATCATGAGATGACATATCATAGTTTCTCATGAATAATCAATCAAGCATATTTGGAACCTTTTATAACATAAGGACCTCAATTACAATATATGTTATTAAGTTTTGGGTAAAAAAGTAAAAATTCCACACAGATTTTACTAAAATCACATAACATGATATATTTTAGTGCTTTAAAATGAGAATAAGTATAGAGTATAATATTTAAACACATGGTTATTAGGAAGTGACATTGTCATGCACTCTCCCCCTTAATGATAACTTTGAGAGGCCCAACAATGCATAAAACTAAAAAACATGGAAGCACCAAGTGGTTTTGTGAAGACATATTCCACTTATTCATCCATAGGACAAAAATACAAATTAGTATCACCATTGAGGACTTTATCATAGATAAAATGCACATAAAATTCAATGTTCTTAGTTTTTTGGTGTTGTACTATATTTTTTTCTATATCTATACAACTTTGATTATCATAATGAAGGATGGTAAAGTGAGAAAATTCTAAATAAGATTATCGTAATAGCCTTCATAGCCATATGGCTTATTTAGTAGCTTATATAACACTTCTATACTCTATTTTAGTAGAAGAGATAGAGATAGTGGGTTGTTTTTTGTTGCTTCAAGTGATAAAACTTACACAAAATTTAAACATATATCTATAAGTAGATTTGGGATCTATAGTATCGTCAACATGTTCAACATCATAATAACCATATAGTTTAGAATTATAAATGGAAGAATAAAATAAATAAATATTTATAGTTCCTTTGATATAATTAATTATACATTTAGCTAATTTACAATGATCCAAATATGGATCTTGCATGAATCTATAAGCAAGACTTACAACAAATGAATTATCTAGCCTAGTAATGGCTAGGTAAATTAAACTACGAATAAGTTATCTAGGTTAACTTTATCACATGCAAGTTTTGGATCAATATTAACACCAAATTTAATAAGAGTATATGTAGGCTTAAAGTCAATCATATTAAACATAGAAAGGAGATTATGTGCATACTGAGATTATGATACAATAATTAAATTTTTATCCTAAAATATAACCATTCCTATAAAATGATGAAGAATGCCGAAATAAATAATTTAAAACATTTGAATTAGTTTATCTTTATATTTATTAATTAAACTAATTAGATCACCAATAATAATCAAATCATCAACTTATAAAATAATTAAGATAATATGACTATTTTCAAATTTTACAAAGAGATTATTATCAGAATAAAAATTAGATAAACCTAATTCTTTAAAATAACTTTTAATTTTAAAATACCAAGATCGAGGAGCTTTTTTAAAACCATATAATGATTTATTTAATTTACAAACAAAATGTTCTTTGTTAGGGTTAGTAAAACCTTTAAGATGAGTCATATATATTTCTTATTCTAAATCACCATTCATGAAGCCATTTTGACATCCATTTGGTGTATGATCCAACCACTTTTAGTTTTAAGAAAAATGATTAGTCTAATAATACTCATTTTCATTATATAAGTAAATATTTCAACATAGTCAATCCTAGATTTTTGAGTAAAACCATGAGTGACTAATCTTGATTTAAATTTGTTAATTTTACCAATTAAATTCTATTTGATTTTATATAGCCACCTACAACCAACAATATGTCTTTTAGGTGGAGGTTAGACAAAATCCCAAGTTTAATTTTTAATTAAGGCATTATACGCAACTTGCATAAAAAAAATTCATTTATCATCTTGAATAACTTACTCAAAAGGTTGAGGTTCACATTCATATATAGTCATTAAAACATGATACGAATGTTGACTCCTAGTAAATTTATTAATATTATCAAGACTAGAAGACTGGATAAAGGATTCTACCCATTTAGGAATTTTAGATTAAACATGAAATTTAGAAGGTTATCAGACTCCAAGTTATTCAAAATTGGATCAACTTCCTGTAGGATATTTTTTTCTTCATAAGGAGTAACATGAGAGCTAGGTTCATCAAATGAAGAACATTGATGGGGTTATACAAATGGCTTACAAAACTAATTATCAAAGATTAAAACATTCCTATTTTCAAATATTTGTCTTTTAGATGGATATTACACTCTTAATCCTTTAGTTTTACCTTCATAAACTATAAATATGCATGAATATGAGGTACAATCAAGATTATTTCATTTATATTTAGGAACAAAGATGAAATTATGACTACCAAAGATCCTAAGATGAGAAATATTGGGTTTATTTTTAGACCACATTTCTAAAGGGGTAAAAATATTTAAATATTTAGTAGGGACTCTATTTAGAATTTGCACAAAAATACTCATGGATTCAGCCCATAAAAACATAGTAACATTTGTAAAATAGAACACTTGTCTAGCCATTTCAATAATGGTGTAATTTTTTTTTCAACAATATAATTTTGATATGGGGAATAATAAGTTGTTAATTATATTTTAATACCATAACTAATACAAAAAAAATTAATTTATTTAATAATATATTCACCACCATTATCAGATATTAATTTCTTAATAGAAAAATTAGAATTATTTTCAATAACTTTAAATTATTTAAATTTAGAAAATACTTTAGATTTATTCTTTATAAAATATGACCAAATAATTCTAGTATGACCACCAATAAAAATAACAACATATAAAGAACCATTAATAGATGTAACTTCAAGGGTTCATTTAACCTAAAGGATGTGAGGAATTCACATCATGATTCTTATGAAAGGGATTAGTATGTTGCTTGTCACATAAGAAACCTTCAAAAGTTTTATGATGAGAAGAGATAGAAGGAATACTAACAACAATATTATGAGAATAAATATCATTTAAACTTATAAAATTAACATGTCCTAATATTTCATTCCATAATTGAGAATAATTTCTACAATGCAAGAAAAAACATGCAAAAGAAATAAAAAATATGTATAAACCATTCTATTGAACACCCTCAATAATCAAGGAGCTAGGTTGATTTTTTAATAGAATAATTATCCTTAAGAAAATTTAAAATGAAATTATTATTTGTAAGTTGTGAACACAATATTTTTTCCTTGAACATATAAAGCAAAAACACTAGAATTATGTTCCTACTACTTGTTATGATTATGGTTTTGATTCTTTTGATGGTTTTGATTATATTTATTCCATTTTTATAGGTTTTATAATTCAATATATATTTATTTTTATAAAAAAAATCCATTGTATTACTAATTAGGGTTAGGCTTTTGGTTCTTATTATTAAAAAAAATAGGATATAGAGTGAGAAGTGCATGAGTGGCATTCTATTTAGAATTAAAATTTAACGTCACTTGCTCTTATTGAAGTAGAAGTAAATATAGAATAATGATGTTAATGATATATTTCCCTATCCATAATTTTGAGTTAAGAATAGAAATTAAGTTGTGAAAACTTTCATGAATACTAAGCTGAATAATGAAATATAAAAGCTTATCTTTAATAAGATTACAATCACAACCATCTAACTGAGATTTAATGTTTTTGACTTTATCAAGAAAATTAACAATGTTTTCATCACATTTAATAGGTGTAGTTAATAATTAAAAACAATTTTAATTATTTTAGAGGGATGAGTGCCTTCATGCATAGACTCAAGGAGTTTCCAGGAATCACTAGGTGATTCTTGATTATTGATATAGAGTAGGAAATGATCCTTAACACTCATCACAATAATCAACATGGATTATTATGATTTTTTTGAAATTTATTTCTAAGATCAAGTGTAACATGTCATCTTTAAATAAGTTTAAATATAACAATAATGTTTCATAACTTTCAGACCATAAATTCCACATTAATGTAGATTTTCCATATAATAGTTAGACCCCTTAAACATTTATGATATATCAAGCATGAAGTTAGGAGAATACATAAAATCCATTTAAATTTGACACTATGACACTAAAAAGGAATAAAAATGATCTTTTAATGTGAATTTATACTTTATTTTCAATGAAAATAAATATTTTAGGGTTTAAATAATAATATCCAGTTATTTGGAAAGTCACACCCTCTTCATACCCTATGGCAGTTGATGTTTATCCATTATACCTATCATATCACATGACTCAAGGTGAGTCAAAAGAAAATTTAGGCATTCTTTATTGTAATATGGAGATTCAAGGTTGGAATGACCCTATGTTACATTCTGCTCTATCTAGTGGCTAGAAGAGAACAAGGATTTGCCTTCAGATTTGAATATCACACCAGCATAAGGGCTCTACATTTTGGTAATACTTATTATTACATGGAAAAAATTAAGTTGTTTTTATTTTTCTTTATCAATTCCATGCTAGTAAAACTCATGATGTGGCCATGATTCCTATGCTTTATCCTGCTACTATCTCTTCTATTGATAAGGGGAGTATTGAGGTCATATTTGGTGAATACTAAATACCACCCAAAAGATTTTTAAAAAACCCCTTGGATTTCAAATTATAATCTCAATAGAACATAACACCAAACTTGGTCCAACAAGCATGAAACTCTAAACTCGTTAGGAATTTTGACCTTCACATGGGGTGTTATTCCCTCCTTATTGGTAAATATTCCCATGGATGAAGCTTAGATTAAAATATTCATCCACTCCACTAGCATCTCTAATAAGGAAAAGGTTCATTAGCTTGAATTCCTACCTGAAATTAAGTCTAGGATTGTTGGAAGTTAGATGTTGAGTGTCATGGATGTTGTATGTTTTGGCCATAAAGAGGTGGACTAGTCTCAAGTTTTTTCCACCATGATTTACACTTGGATAAACTTGTACTTAGTCAACAACATACCATGGTTCATGGATGGGTGGACCAGTCTCAATTCTAGCTCAATCTAAATCCTTCACAAATTGTTTAGGTCTACTATTAGTTTCTTATTCTTAAGGCTCTGCTAATGTTTTGTTAGAAGGATCCTAAGATTATGCTTAGTTTGGTTGGTTCATTGATATAATTTTACTAATTTTCAATTATTTCTCTCTTGTTTTTTATGTTGACTAGCCTTTAGGGTTAGTGTGTTACTTTCTATTTGTTGTTGGTTCTTTGTTTGTTGGTCTACCAATATTTTAGGTACTAGATGGGTACTCTTTCCTAGTTCCATTTGGGTGCACTGTGTTGTTCTAATATATAATTTATGGGGCCTACTCTTAAAAAACCCCTATTTATTCTAATGTAAAGTTTGTGGGACTTGATTTCAAAACCCTCTTCTTGGTTGTGATACCTATGCAAAACCCTCACCTTTTTTCATATCTAATAAAAAATATCCACTTATTTGATTTCAAAATGATTCACAAAATGTAAAAAAAATCAACACAAATAATAGTTTCAACTATCACAAAACATCTTGAACACTAAAAATATGCCAAAAAAAGAATAAGGAAACTTTAAATAAAAAAATGGAATATGCCAATGAATACAAAATTCCCAAAAACATATAAATTGATTGGTCACATGACCATGATGGACAAAAAATAGTCTAGGTCAATGTCACAAAATGTAAACAACAACTAGGGTTTTGAATGCAAGATAGTTGACATGCAAATTAAAAAAAAAAAAATCTAAATACAATTTTTTAAAAAATTGAATAAAGTAATTTGAAAAAAATAAACTAGGTGATAGTGTGTTTTGAATACTAGACCTTTTAGTTATATGTTTTTAGCAAAAAGCTAACTATCAACTTGTATAGTAGATTTCTTAATATTTTACATGCACTATTTAAAATATATATATATATATATATATATATATATATATATATATATATATTGCAACTAATTTTTAATACACACACACACACACACACACGTAATTAGTAAGCAAAGATACATATCAATGACATAACATAAAGGTGGGAAAACCTCTAATGGATGTGAAAACCCCATGGTTTATATTATTTAATGAAAAATACCCAAATACAAAAATACTCTTCCTCTCACTCCTTTAATAAGCCTTCACAAAATACTCTATACAATATTTTCCACATGCCATATAAATACTATTCTTCACAAAGTTCATGAGTATAATATAATTTATGTAATGGGGTGTGGAGGTGGACCATTGTAATTAATGAGTCCAACCTCTCCCCAAATATTAATAGCCATGTATAACCAACATAAGAGAAGAGATGCTAAAAATCTTGTCGTCACAAAAAATATAAATACAAAGAATTTCATAAAGGAGACTATGCATTACTATATGATACCAAACATAAGAAACTAGGAAAGTTGAAAATATAATGGTTAGGACCTTACATAGTGATTAAAATTTTATTAATTGGCATGATCAAGATTATAACATTAGTAGGAGTTGAGTGTCAAGGGTTAATCAATAGAACCCACCTAAAACTATAAATTATTGCATAACAAAAATCAATACCACAAACATAAGACAACCATAAAATAAAAAAATCCAAGTTAAAAATTAAAAAATGATGATTTATGGAAAGAAGGAAATAATAAAATCTTAAATTGAATACTGGTTAACAATGGCTTAAAGATAGACTAAATAAACAAAATGACAAACTATAATTAGGAGGGATTGAACTAGGCCTATAAATCACACTAAGTGAATCAAGCCAAGATGGGTGAGCCAAATAAATATATCCTAACATCCTATGCTAGATATCTAAGACAATGGGTTGGTTGACCATGTTACAAATCCCTAGGTATAAATAGAAATGATGGATAAAATAAAATAACATCCAATAGAGATAAGAGAAAAAAATCAACAATTGAGGTGGTCAAAGAATATAACCTCAAATATTGATGACATTAAAATAAAAATGGACATTGATAAGATAAAATATACATGCCAACTAAGTAAACCATTGGAAAACATTATTTACAATAAATTTGGAAAGATAATGCATCACATCCACATTTAAAGAAATAAATAAAGTGTGGTAGGAATACATTTATAAAATTAGCAATCATTAGTCATCTCAATTCACATAAAAATTTCAATCATGAAATATATCTCAAAATAATTTTATGGTTAAAAAAATCAAAAGATTAAAAAAATAAGAAAGATAAATGGAAGCTCCACAAATAATTGATCAAACGGAGTTGTTGATTCTAAAAGTCAAGCATGATCTCGAGAAAGTCCTTAGACTAGACCCCCAAACTAATTTTTGTTCATCCCATACAAATTATGGATCTTAGAGGATACATTACACTATATTCATGTAATATTGTATAAATTAATCACATAAGGATGGACATAGACCTTGCTAAGATCACTTAATAAATCCAAAAGACTAATAAATGGGAAGGGATTATCAAGGCCATCTACATTCCATAGATGAAATTAGGTGTATGGGATACATTATAATTCTTTTATCTATGTAACAACATTATCAAATTACTACTCAACCACCTCCATAATAGTATCTTATTTTTGGAATAACCACATAGCATCATGACATCAAATATTAAATGAGTAACATGTTTGATGAATGAAGGACACATCATCTAAATGATAGAATAAAATGGGAATCACCATATCATTAATCAAAAACATGGTATTTTGGTACATGGTAAAAATAGTAGCATGGAAGATATATTTCACTAATAGAGAAGATGTCATGAGCCCAAAAAGTGAAATGGTTGCAATTGATATGATATCTATTTATAATAAATACAATCTTTAATAAGTGTTACTATATCATTTCAAATACAAAGTCAATAAGAATAAATGGGGTAAGAATGAATTATTTTATGGCTCTTTTCTCATATTTTTAGTCATGTATTATACCAAAACACTCCCGGGCATAGAGGGACAAGTTTAATGGGCCCCAGAAAAATCCGTTGGAGATAAAGTCAAGATATACTTGAAATCCATCCTATCACATGACCATATTATATCCCTACTATCATGGGGAGATAACCTCAAAAAAAATATCTTGAAATTCCATATTTTAAAAGAAATTATTGAGACACACTCTATTGAATTATTTTTCAAAGTCAATAGCAACTTCTTTTACATCCACCCTTTTGATATGTATTCCGATGCCCACACCCGCCGCCCCCACCACCTTCACCCCGCCACACCCCCCCCCCCCCCCCCCCCCCACACACACACACACCAATACCACATCCCCCTCCAATACCACATGAAGTATTAGATGAAAATATCAAACAAGTTATTTCTATCATTCACTTATTCCCCAAGTCCTTTGAGAAGCCCATCCCACCCTATATTAATGAAATTTTAGAATAATTTCTAGTAGAAACATAAGGCCAACCACAAGGTGAAATCTAAATCAAATAAAAATATAAGGAAGTAGTAATACAATATAAGAGGCTTAAAACAAAATTTATAAATTAGGGGATCCAAACCACCTAAATTAAAATTGAGGCCCGGTCTTCAAAAAAAAGCATTCACTTTGGAGTAAGTGCAATACATTCAATCACTACAAAAAATATATAGGGACAATAAACAATCAATTACCATAGAATAGTGGCATAAAAAGGTAATGGACACATCAAAAAGATAAAATAATAAACATTCCACCTCTAAAATATAGAAACAAAAAGGGAAAAATATGCTTCAATATCCCTAAATTGGTCCCAACCAAGAAACATGTGTCAATCATTGAATCTAATACAGAGATAGAAGAAGAGGAAGAATCGTGGGATAAAATAGAAACCATGGAGGGGTTGGACACATAAGAAGATATGACATAAGAATAAGATCCCCAAAAATAAAAATAAAAATAGTATAAACACTTGAGACAATCATGGCCATAACATTAGCTAAGGCATAATAAGAAGTAGCTAGGACACTTGTAGAAGTGAAATGAATCAAGGATAAATAAATGAGATAAACTGAAGAGAAAAAATGAGTAGGAAGATAAAGAAAGGAAGAATAAGAAAGGGTGAAATAATAAGAATTAGAATAGGAAAAGAAGGAAAAACAAAAAATTGTGACCAAATAGAAAGTTGAAGAGGAACTAGAGGCCCAAAATAAGGAGCAAGAAGAAAAAGTAGAAAAAGAAAAAAATTGAAAAAGAAAGATTGGGAAAAGAGAGAGGATTAAAAAAATAGAAAAAAATAAGTTAGAAGAATTAAAATCCAAATAAAAAAATAAGATGATAGAATAAGACATCTAGAAAATAAGAACATAAAATTATAAGGCGGTAAAAAAAGCTACTCAAAAAGTTGAAATAAGGAAGAAGGCAGCAAAGGAAGCCACATAAAAAGGGGTTAGAAGGTATCAATGACACCATCACAAAGGTAGAGGAAGAGAAAATTAGCCACTGAATATTCAAAAAAATATCAATACCTCATAAAATACATAAAAAATGTGTCATCCAAACTCACTCCATCACCCATCCTCCCACAACAACTTACCACACCATCCACTTTCCAATATACCATAACCACCTAGATCCTCATTTCATAAGAATCCATCACCTATATAAATACCATTTTATAAAAATTACATAAGGTTAAAACCATTTAATTGGCCCCAATAATATTGGAATTCACACCTCTAGGAACCAACATTCATCTCAAAAAAATTATCTCCCATCCACAAGCAACACTTGGGTACCATTTTTCAAGAGACTGAAATAATGATCAGATACAATTATGTGTTATTCTATAATAAAATATTTAAAAGGTGATAAAGAGAATTTATAAGTCATGATAATAATAATACATGGATCCAAATTTATCATTGTAATAATGAATTTATGAAATAATCCAAAATTTAATCAAACATCAATCACTGTTAGATGTAGAGATGTAAACTATTCGATAAACCATTGTGGAAGAATTTAAGTTTGAACAAAACACATAACCATTAGTAGAGAATTTTTAAAAGTAGAATAAAGTCAAGATAAACATTGATTCCTTTCAAAATTAAATCTAAGGATAGTTACTGATTTTACATTCACTCTAGGATGGCTGATGGCAATACAATCTAAAAATAAAGCTTTGAATGCTTTGGAGGAAGAGTTGAATCAAGCTACCACACAATATGACATCTTGAAGGATCCTACTAGATAAAAATAAAATGACTGTTAAATTTGGGTGATTAATTCCATGCTAAATAGGATTAATAGGCCCACATCATCACTGATCTTGAGGAATTTAGAGGGTTAATTAATAAATTTATGGAGAAATTGGATCAAGTGATCACATAGATGGAATCTCTAAGATTTTTATTTCTTTGTAGATTAAGGTAGGTAAGTGTAAATAGGCACAATGTGCTTGACTTTCATTGGGGCACTAGTGCTCAATGGTTTCCTTTAGTGCTGGAGGTCTTTATTTCTAGTCTCGTTTGTTCTTGTAGAGGAGCTTTAGAGGTGGAGAAAGTTACTATAGATTGGTGTAATGGTTTGGTTTTCTAATTATGGGCATAGCATTTTGGTTGTTTTGGGGCTATCTCTCTTGGTTTATTAGCTTTTTCCTAAATTTGGATCCTCAATATTGTTCTCTTTTCCTATTCTCTTGACAATGCTAGGCCTTAACTTTTACCTCAAAGTTATTATAGTAGATTTTCTAGTTTTGGATTTTTGGCATACTCTACCTAATACTAAAAGGGTCTTGGTGCATTAATCACTTAGTTTCACTATTTTTATTTTATGCACACATGACCAAATCACAAAAAAATAAACAATCACTTTAATATTTTGTCTAACCAAAGCCAACCTACTTGGATTTCATCACCAAAGGAGAAGCTGACTTGATACTCTAGTCAAGTATAAAACATGGTTAATATATCTAATCACCTGACACCCTTATCACTACAATGTGTTAAGTGAGGGGGTAGGCCCCAATACCAAGCCTATATCATTTCAACTATAGTATCTTTCAGCCCAAACTACCTGAAACCACCCTTAGATTGTTATCTAGTTCCTTGCTTTATAATGGTCGGCAATAAACCCCCACCAAATGGCATTGTAGACTTGGTCTGAGAGAACATTTTTTTTGAACAAAAAATATAGAGGGAAATTAGATATCTCACATAGTGTAAGTCTTTTTAAGCTAACTAGATTACCAAGCATCAACAACTTTTATAGCTAGATACAAGTTCATAAGATTAAAAGATTATTCATTTTGATTGTCTCGAGGATAAGAAAAAGGTTAAGTCCATAGATGATGTTGGTAACATTATTCATTGAAGTATATAAAATTAAGGTGAAAAATTATAATCTTATGGTCATACAATGACATCAAACATCCAAATATATCTTTCATGACATTGACTATACTTCGTGACATTTTACAAAAAAAGCTAGAAATGTATAGGCATGAATACAAGATGTGTCTATTGATATTTTGTAGTGTATTTAGTCTTAAAAATGAATCATAGAGAAATAATCACTTGATAATGTATTTTGATATATAATTTTTTTATTCAATTCTTATGAATTAATAAAAATTGAGTTACACACCATTATTTGTGTTATACATTATCGGTGTTCCTTTTAGTATGTTTAGTTTAGGAAATGTATTAGAATAATTCATGAAGGATACTTTTCATACGACATTGATATCATTTAGAACATCAAAATATGAGCTCATGACATATTATATAGTTTACGTCAACATTTTCAAAACCTCCAATATTCCAAAAATATAATGAAATCAGATAATTAAGAAAATACAAAAACATTAAAAATATTGAAAAAATAAAAATTCAAGACTTACATATGACATGACTATTATATTACACTATGTTCATATGTTATTTATCACATGTTTGTTAGATGACATATTTTTTCATATAGAAATGAATTTCATAATATATAAGTGTGATGTAGGGCATACATGTTACCCATAAACATACAAATGTTTTAATTTCCTCTACCTAGTAGCCATGTTGATACTGGAGGCATATTATTCCATAGGTTTCATTGTTAGAGTTTATATATTTTGATAACCTTTTCTACCATGTTGAAATACCTAAATCATTTACACGTCTTTCTAGTTACTCATATCTTACACAATGCTACATGTTTATGTTGTCATACTATGATGTGACATTAATACATGTGGATGGTATAGATGAGTTCTCTTGTTAAATGATCCATTGATGTTATATCTCTCTTACATGATAAGTTACTCTGTGCTTGATTATTTTGTGTGGCTCTTTGGCCTTTTTTGGGAAATATTTATGTCCCTTAAGTGTGACTTTTGGCCTTTTTTTATGTGACATCTTTGATGTCCTTTGCTATGGCATATTTATGTTCCTTACATATGTTTTTGGTCTTATTTGTTGAAACATATTTATGTCCATTATATGCAGCACTTGGAATTATGTTTGACACTAATATTTTATCTTGTTGTGATTTTTGAGCATGATAACATTGAGTGGTGCTATGATCTATCATAAATTTTTACTACATAGTATTATCCACTAATCATAATACTACATTATTCATTAATACATCTATCTAGATATGAAAATTATATGCCTTACTTTACATATGTTATATAAATGTATTGATTAAAATATACATTACTATGATGACATATTATCCACATGGTCACATGATTATACATGATTCCATATTTATACATGATATGCTACATATATCTCTTATTTTGAGCTGAATGAGAGAACTTAGCATCCATGAACATAAAATAATATAAGAGTATAGATTTAATATATTTATAATGGTTCATGTATCAAATGGTTTAGTTCCACGACATATATTGTCACATTGATACAAATTATAGGGGAATATGCCATGTATATGCACTCAATTTATAGAGATAAACATAAAATCATACATATTTGGGTGTATTGCATAGATGTATATATGCAATTTACAAGACTCTGAATTTAAAGTTTCTATGTACTCATAAATTTGATATATTACTTTAAAATTAGACTTATAGATGCATAATATTCTATATCAATTAGTACAATTTTAAGGGGCATGATACTAGTTCATGCATATATACACACTTAAAAATTCATGAGGCATGTGTTTTACCCTAAATTTGATTAACAAATGGGATTAATATAATTAAGATATAACTTATAAATATAATTTGGATTGATAGATATGGTATATACATTTGAATGTAAAAAATTAATATTGATTCTTCTAATTTGACAAGGGCATATGCTAAATATAAAAAGGACTAAATAGATAAATATACTTAGCTTTTCCAGTTGACTATCTAATTGTGATTGCATTATGGAAGTGAAAATAAAGGATAAACATGCCTATGGTTTATTTAGTTTTAGAACTGATTCATTGTCTATGTTAGGTTGGTTTGATAGGATCAGATCAACATCTTTAGTTGATACTAACCTATTGGTTGTTATTGAACAATGTAGAAGTAGGGTAATGACTATACATCTAGATGTAACTATATTTGTGATACCAAACACTGATATGTACATAAATACAAAAAAATATTCTCATTTTCCTTGAAATAATAGGTGTGATTTTGAGGGATCAAAACCTACAAACATGGGGGAAGTGTAATAAGTTGATATGAACCTAATCACCTTCATTTGTTGATTGACTACTTTTTACATATACAATAATTTAAAGAGGGAAATCAAGTGATACATATTTTCCCACCTAGTGTAATTATAAAATTTTGTTCCTTCACCATATGTATACAAATAATGATGATAATAATTTCTTTGACTTTGATTTTGAGTGTTTCATACTTGGCCTATGACTAATCCTAGTGATAGTTTTGAAAATTAGGATACTAGGGAAGATTTTCTTAGTGTGTAATAGTGTATAGATGTTTAACATATAAGTTTCAAGTGCCTTTTGAAAGAGACCTTGATTTTTTAATATATGGATCCAATTGAATAATTCCTCATGGCACCAACATGCTAGGGTGATGGGTTAACCCTAAGGATGGGATTGATTTAAAAAATATTTGTTGTTAGGAGAAGGTTGATAATGACTATATGAGGTCAGTATCAACTTCCAATACTATTAATATCTGGTAGAACTAACCTATGTACAGACAAACTAAACTAAAATTTTGGAGATTTTTGTAGATAGTGAGATTATTGTAGGTGTGTAAAAATAGAATGGAATGGATAAATCAAAAGATAACATGAAATTAAGATGGTGGATTAGAACCTTATTTTAGTGCACAAGTCATACATGGTAAATGTGTGTTAATATTTTAATTTAGAGTATCAAAAACTATATTTGAGTATCTAAAAATTCTTCTTTTTTATTCTAGTAATGAAATTACTAGAGTAAAAAGATAAATGTACCTAAGTGTGTACAATACACTTTGCCTTTTCAGAGATGACTCCAAATATCTAGATTTTCTCCATGTAAGGTTGTAATGAAAATTAATTAGTCAATGTCCATATGTGAAATCTAAAATTGAAAATTAAAAAAGTTTTATGGGTAAAGGAGTACAATTGTATGTGAGTAAATCATGTTTCCCTATAACTTGGTAGAGATGTTACTTCATTTTTGAAGCATTGGATAATTATGATTAGTTATTGAATCACATGGATATTTTGGGTTATCATACCCCAAAATTATGAACATGGATAAAAATACACAATGAACTAATCTAAATAACTATGTAGGAAAGAGAAAGAACCATCAAGTCATGTTCTCTCAAAGAAACAACTATATAGGTAAATGAGAGAACCATCAATCCAAGTTAACTCAAAGAAAGTCAATAAACCATTGTAGATGACTTATATATTTAATTTTAATGTTTCACTCTAATTTGATCAAGTTTTTTCCCTATAAAAACAAAATTTATGATTGAAAAATGGTGAAAAATGTTCATGACCCTATCACGTATACAAATTTGACTATATAGTTTCACTTAATTTAGAATATAATACATGATCAAAAGATAATGTAAAATTCACATTTCCCCATCATGAATCAATATATGCTAAGCGTGAAGTGGAATGAAAACCATTTTACATTTAATTGTAATTGTGTTGTTTTGTATGTGTGCATGAACAATATCATGCCTCTTAAATATATATCAATTGATATCTCAAATGTATGCATATGTGAAAAATTTTAAACTTTTTCCTATAATATTTTACTTATATGCTCATGAATATAAACCCAAATATGTATGAATTTATTCTCAAGTGTTTTTAAATTGAGTTCATATGCATGGAATATGACCCTGTAATCTATATAAATGTGTTGATATCTATCATGTATATGAACCAATATTAATTTGAACCATTTGAATATATATATATATATATATATATATATATATATATATAAATTTGATTTTATACTCATGGAGGCTAATGTAACCCCACTATAATTCCCATTTTGAGATGAAGGATGCATTTTATAAGTCTCTCATGTAAAAATAATATTTAATTGTATCATGTCATGTGTAAATATAACATAATGTGATATCATTTGATCATTTATATAATATGTCCATCATAATGATGTATGTGTTAATCAAGGCATGTATGTAACATACAAAAAATAGGGGAAAAAAGTGTCATGTTTACATAAGTCTATTAATGAAGTATGTAATATAAGTGTAAATTAAATAAGATTAAATCATAATAGAGCATGATATAGATAATGACATCCCTCAATGTCAACAAGATCAATAAGTTAAAATTTTAGTGTCACACACAAGGCTTATGACCACATACAAGGGATATAATATGTCACAACAAATAAGACCAAAGAACACATGTAAGAAGAAGTTAAAAATGTCACAAACAAGGGACATCAAGGATTTCACATCAATAAATAACAAGGGCCACATATAATAGTCACACATAAAATAACCTATCATGTAAAACAGAAACAATAACAATGGAGCATAGAATGAGGAACTAATCTACACCATCCATATATATCAATCTCATATCATAATATAATAACATATAATGTATCACTATGTATTAAATAAGTAACTATCAATGAACATGAAATCAATGTAAGTAGTTAAATATGGTAAAAAGGTCATAGAAATATATAATTTATAATAGTGAAAATTATGGAACAAGATGCCCTTAGTGTTGCCATGGCCACTAGGTAGAGGGGAAACCAAGATATATATTCCATGTGTAACATGTATGTCCTACATAACACTCATGTAACTTGAAATGCATGTGTATATGTAAATAATATGCCATTTACAAAATATGAGATTAATAACATATGTAAATAGTGTAAATTCTTAATCATGTCATGCACAAGGCTTTATTTTATATTTTTAAAATATTTGAATGTTTTTTGTACTTTATGATTCTTTGATGTCTTTGTAATCATGCATAATATTAGTGAAAATGCATGATGTTCATATATATCCTCACAGGGTTCCCCTCTAGTGTAGATAATTAATAGAATCATGTGTGTACCTTCTCATTAACCATAAATGGGCCCAACCAATTTGGATTAAATTCCCTTTTTTCTCATTATTGGCATTGGTGTTATTTTGATTCTATTTTAGAACTAAGTCTCCAATTTAAAATTCATGATTAAAAATTTTCTTGCCATATGCTCTCTTAATATGGCCTTGGTAGACTTTAATATTTTCAATAACCAATATGTGTTTATCATCAAGTTTTTATAATTCATGTTATTTATTTTCTTGATAGTCATTATCTCTAATTATTTATTCTAAATAAAACCATAAAGAAGATAGCACCAACTCTAAATTCAATACTAATTTTGTTCCATAATAAGAGAGTAAGGTGTAGCCTTAGTTGGTGTGTGGACACTTGTGAAATAGGCCCAAAGTACATAAATAATCTAATTGTTATGATTTACACAGTTTTTTATTTTGCTTAATACCTTTGCATGTGTTTTATTTGTTGTTTATACTTTCTTGTTGCCTTATGGATGATATGGTGTAAAAAACCTATGATGGATCTTATATTTGACATAGATTATCTCACTTATTTTATTGTTAAATAAGAACCCATTTTTAATGACAATGATTGATGGTAATCTAAATCATGAGATAATATATGTCATTAAGAATTTACATATGTCTTCCCCTATAGTTTATGAAAATGGTATGACTTATTCCCATTTTTTGAAGTATTATGTAATTGTAAGAATGCTTTTTTGGTTCTATGATTATTTTGGATTTATCTTTCTAATCATGTTGAAGCCCCAAAGGGATAAAGATCATAGTAAAATAATAGGTTGTAATTTTTGTGATGCATCATGTTAGATATTACTAAACTTATTACATTATAGGCATAACTAAATTTTTCTTGGAATTCATTTTTCATTGTAGGAAAATAATACCCGTGTCTTAAGAGTTTTAAAGACATTTATTTTCTGTTAAAATGTCCCTCAAATTCATTATCATGTAAAAGTAAATAATTTTTTGCTTTATCATGGCTATGCCATTGAAGTAACTATCCATGTAAATATATTTTGGATAGATATCCTCTAATTAAAACATAACACATTGATTTTCTTTTTATTTTACATTTATCATTATTTGTATCATTTTTGTGAGAAAGAATCTTTATAAAAAGTTTTACATATACATACATATATATATATATATATCATTATACTATTTTGAATTTACTACACTTTGGGTACTTTCTTGGACCTTGAGAGCATATAACCCTACTGTATAGATGGATGGATGTTGTAACTATTAGATAGTAAATATTTCATGATCATCATTGATGTTAATTATAATTAGGTTATCTATTCTACATGTTGATTGTATTTTTGAGGTATGTGTTGTATTGTGAAATAATCAAAATGTGTCTATCATCATTGTACCATTTATTTATACAGGATTAACTTTTCTTCCTTTGTTTGGTATATGTATGAAAATTGATTAACCACCAACTAAGAATACCATATACCTTTAGTGATTTTATATGTAATGTGCATGTTGTAAATAAAACAAGTATAATTGACTCATATTATGCTATGTTATTTATATAAGAAAATACCAAACAATATCCAAATGAAAAATATTGACCTTAAAGTGTAATGACTAATATATCAATATTGGTGCCTATGGAACATTGGATCCATAAAAGTACATGGTCAAAGTATCATTATCTATGTGATATTAAGTAAATTCATCTCAAAAATCATCATCGATTGGTAATGTGTCTATTAATGGAGTTTTGTCTAGTTGGTTTATAATAACTTATCATTTTACTAATCTTTGAGATAAAATTTTTAGATCAAATTAATGAGTAACTTTAACTGATTAGCTAGGTGCCTTGATAATTGTGTCTTTGACATAAGTAACTTGAGTGGATCAAACTTTGTGATAACCTATGTCTCATTGTTGAGCATGTATTATTGTATTTTTTGTGCAACAAAAATAAGAGCTAGGCATAAATTTTACATAATATTATAAATTATCTCTTATTCAATAATTGTACCTGATATAATACATGGCACATTTTATATGATCTTCATCATAGTTTAATAATAAATACACTAAGGCATTATATATGGTTGGGATGTATAATTATAAATGTCTATATGGTGTTGGAGGCCTAAAAATAGGTGGATAAATAAATATTATTTGATTGCATTGAAAATTTACATCCAATTTCAAAATTTTATCCTTCTTGAGTAATCATGTGAAGGGTTGAATATTATCAACTAATTGGGACACAAAACATCTTATTGCTTGGATTTTTCCTTTTAATTATCATATTTGTGATAGGCCTTTTGGTCAAGGCATGTATAAAATAATTTTGACCTTTTTGGTATCTATCTCAATTCCTTATTGAGATATAATGTAGCCAACTATTTTCCCTGAAGATACCACAAATACATTTTTTTGGTTTAAACACATATTTTAATCCCATAGTCATTCAAAAAAATTATACAAATCTAAACCATGATCATGTTATTTTATTCATTTTTCAAGGAGGTTATCCACATGGTTTTCCACTATTTTGTGTATATAATCATGAATAATATGGGTCATGGCTCATCGATAAGTAGCCCCAACATTTTTAAATACAAAGGGCATTACCACATAACAAAATTCTCCCCATTGTGTAGTAAATGCAGTTATTCTTGATTTTTGAGATGGTCACATCTTGAAAACCCATCCATGAATGATAAAATATCATAACCAACTATGGAATCTAAAATCATATCAATGTTTGGTAATGGAAAGCTGGCTCTAGGGAAATATTTATCTAGATCTTGATAATCTATATAACACAAATATTTACATTATAATTTGAAACTAGTAATATATTATAAACCCACTTAGGATAATTTAAGAAATATAAAATTAACCATTAAGTGCTTAGCAATGTTTAATCTTGACATTTTCCCTTTGCTTAGCTTATTTGTCATTCGGCTAACTTACAATCTCTATGGGAGCATGCAATACTCTACAAACTATCTTTAAAATACATAGAACATAATTTATTCATCCCTAATTTATTTATATACACATGAAATACATTTTATAGTAGTTATTTTATTTCTAAAATAAGTCCACACTAAGTCAAATAGGGTCACATTATGACCTTGTCTATTAGTTCAACTTGTCCCTCATGATCCAAAGTTATTTTTAAAATTTTAAAAAACTTATTTTTCTCCTCCCACATATTTTTTACAAGGTTTATTAGAATAAATATTCAAAATTTTCCCATATATAATCACATCAAGGATTCTTCAAGCACATCTAATAATCACTTGGTAACTCTACTTCATAGGGAGCAAAAGAACACTATTTCTTCCAATTTCAATTATGTTACATTATAATAGTCATAGACCAAGTGTTAATATATTTTATTCTAGATAAAGGGCATCCATTTTTAATAATTTCAATCAATATTACACACACACACACACACACACACACACACACACACACACACACACACACACACACACACACACACACACACACACACACACACACACACACACACACACACACACACACACACACACACACACATTAATTTTCATAATCATAGATCACACATTCACCGGAGGGAGAATTACATTGGCCTAAGGCCCATTTGGGCTATGTATGCAACACTTTGATTATGTGACATTTTATGAGGATAACTCAACTAGTTACATTACCCATTGAACCCATTTTAAATTTCATCTCTATCTTATTTATTGTGTAGGATCAATTTTTTCCTTTTTAGGTCTTATGTGCCACATATAAACACACAAAATTTATTAATGTGTCTTTGTAGACAATCACATAGACCTAAATAAAAAAATCAAACATAGAATCAACTCAGATGCAAAATAAATAAATAGATAAGGTCACAATGCATCTTTATGCTCCTTTTTAAACTTGTCCCATCATAGCTTAAATTATAGAATTTAGTCACAACATAGTACATAGGTCCTTCTAAATAATTTTTAATCATAGTTAGCTGCATAGCCAACATAATATGTATTTTAGGGAGGTTTACATATCTATAGGCCTATTTAATATTTTAAGCTAATTTCTAATTCTATAAATTTTATATTTATTTTTATTCTACTATATATTTATGTATATCAATTTTAATATTTTAGATCTATTATTTTGATTCATTCAATTAATAATAGATTAAACATTCTAGTGAACCTGCTATTTTTAGAACATTACTTTTTAGCTTGATTTTTATCCTAAGATTTTATTCAAATTTATATAAATTCCTAACACTGAAAGAAAATGACCTTTGAGCTTAGATATAAATCCAACATATAAATATTCAATCTTCTTTGATCTTGGATTTAATATTACATTGAAGATATTATCTTGTCACCTAGGATAAATATTACACTAAAGCTATTTTTTCCAACTTCGAGATGAAATTTGTTGATATCTATACACAAAAATATTTCACTTTTATTTTCTCTTTATTTTTTATTTTCTTGTGATATTTTTTTAAAACTATGTTCCAACACTTTTTAAACTACTTAGTTACTGTCATCAAGGGTTACATAGTGATATATTTTATAAACATCATGGCATGATGGGTTTACCCCAATCCTCATATGCATTGTACAACATTAAACATAGAATTTATTTTCCACATATCTCATGGTATATCATAAATGCATATGATCCCTTGTTTACACCATATGAATCCTCTTTTAGCTATTTATTTGTTATTCACTTGAGAGGAGCATATCACCCAATTAATTTACTCTCACCATACCCTTGGAATGTTTAATGGGATACAAGCATGGTTTTACTTATATAGTTAGTTCTATAAAATATTGGGCTAACACCAATCAATTAATGTGTAAGTATTTTTGAGATCCCACATAATCATTCAAACCCTTACCTAATTACCCATTATAACTTAATATTTTCTTGAATTGTATTAATTAATTATTTTTTTCTAAATTACTTGTTAGTTATAAAAATTATATTAGTTGCATTTATTTTCATTATATATGTCATGGATAGTTAAATTTAACATGCTAATGATGTACATCCTATAGATAAATTATTCTCTACTCATGTTATGCATTTTAATTATCATGATGAATGGATAAATTATCAAAATAAAAAATTTAACATAATCATTCAAACCCTTGCCTAATTACCCATTATATCTTGTATTTTTGCTTGAATTGTATTAATTATTTATTTTGTTGTAAAATTAATTTTTAGATATAAAAATTGTATTGGTTGCATTTATTTTCATTGTATACGTCATGGATATCAAAGTCAATGTGTTGATGATGTAAATATTATGAATAAATTATTCTCTTCTCATATTATGCCTTCTACTTATCATTATTTTAATGATGTTTAATATTTTTATAATGTTGTAATGAATGAACGACGTGACTTTATTGATTCTTGGGAAAATTATACACTAAATAAATCCATATCTAGATTCCCCTTTGGAATTTTGTCTAGATTCCTCTTTAGTCACTCCTCTAGATTCCACTTTGAAATCTAGTATAGATTCTTATTTGGTCACACATATATATTCCCCTTTGGAATACTCCCTATATCACTATTTAATGTCAACTATGGATGTATCTTTAGATTCCACCCAAGATATTTCTTCACCATCCTCCTTGAATGTTACATTAGAGAAAAAAAACTTCCTAATAATTTATATAATATCTCTTAGATTACCACCTAAAATCCACAAAGAGAAGTTTTATCCTTTCACACTTACTTTTTATATCCATTTTTCTACCGCATTGCATTTAATCTGCCCTTATAAAATAAATTCAAATAAGACACACATAAATAAGGATGATGCCATTCATGAGAAAAATATTATTCCTCCTTCCTTTGAAATATAAATAAGTACTACTAATATTCATATCATCCCTTATTCATTCCAATTAGGGTATATTGAGCCTACATGTCATAATTATTATCTATTGTTAAACAATAGAGATAAAATCCCTTCTTTTCCCCTAGCATACCATATTCTATCATTATAAACAATAATGCTTCTCTTTCCTCTTAATGTGAAAATGAAAATTTTGCTATTCCAAATGTTAATGTTGAATTTAAAAATTATAATGATCATGATGAGGATTGGTATGATGATGATTATTATGAATATAGTGATGAGGAAAATGCTTCTGCTAACCCTAGTATAGTTTCTTCTTAACTTTACATTAATGTTTTCAATATGTTACATAATGAATTGAATGATAGTATGCTTAATGATAATTTTATTAGATATCATGATGATGATTCTATTTATCCTTTGAAAGATAAAATGTGTGAATATGTTAATTTTAGTGGTAATAATTCTATTTCTTATCTTTCACTATAAAGTAACATGAATTTAAAAATTGATGACATTCTAAATACCATTGAATCTCCTAAGCCTATCATCCTTAAAAAATAATTTATTACTAAGCTTGCTTCTCTATTTACAATAGTGTACCAGTAGATAAGATTAATAATATAATTAAACACCTAAATGAATATCTTAATAACCTCAACATTTCTTCCAAAGAAGTCATATCCTTAATGTATGTTATAGGTGATTTTAAAGACAAGGTTCATCAATTATCCTTATAAAGTAAAGCATGTCCAATGTAGTTTTTGTTAATCCTATTGTGTACAAAAATTTGTATGAACCATTACCCTGTAATTTACAAATCCATATGTTTTCAACATTTTATGAAAGAGGGGACCACTATTTACATATTAGAGATTTTAGAGAAACTATGACGGTCACAATGTTTGTCAAATATTTTTGAAATTATTTTTTAAAATCTTAGAGGGATGTTCCCTTGCTTGGTTTCATTCCCTTCCTAGTGGATCTTTAACTACTTATCTATAACTAGAAGAAACATTTTTAAAACAATATATTCAAAATAAGGGACCTAGAGTCACTTATGAAAAGTTACCCTCTTTGCACTAAGGCAAGTCTAAGAAATTTTGTGATTATCTCCTAAGATTTAAGACTTATATGCATCAATTAATTTATCAACCAATTAATTTGGAAGTATAATATATTTTTTCTATAGATATAAATTATCCATTAAATAAAATATACTATATTATACATGTGAATCATTTATAACTCTTTGTTATGAGGCTTTAACATTATGATGAGAATTGGGTTTTGTTTAGGAATCAAATAATATTAATGGGGACAATAAATTAAATAAATAAGATTCACATACCTAAGTCCACTCAAATCATGTTGATACACACATTATAATCAAGTAAAAGGATTAAATTATAAAAATGTATACATTGAGGCACCTCTTAACAAAAAATCACACATTAATGTAACAACCACATGTGACAATGTCAAAGTGTTACATAAATGATTTTTTAAAAAATTATAATAATAATAATACTAATTATACTCATAATAATGATGATGATGATGATGATGATGATGATGATGATGATGATGATGATGATGATGATGATGATAATAATAATAATAATAATAATAATAATAATAATAATAATAATAATAATAATAATAATAATAATTCATTTACACCAATAAATATGGAACCTCCAAAATTCACTTTAAATGATCATCCACATGATATATTAAATATATTATTGGATGAAATTTTAATCAAATTCCACCCTAATTATTGTTTTTAAAAAATTAAGGGCAAATAATTTTGTACTTATCATGAGATTAATGGATATTGTGACAAAGATTTCTATGCATTACAAGAAAAGCTAAAATAACTTGTAAATAAAAAAATTATCTCATTCCAAAAATTTAATAATATGTTACACAAATCTTCATCCATGTCTTCAAAATCTCCAAATATTAATATTTCTCAAGATACAATGGTTTAATATAATTTTATTAATGGTAATACTCAAGATAATAACACCATTGATAACTCTCAAATTGATAATATTAAAAACAAAAAATCATTCACAAAATAAGTTTGTAATGTACAAATTTTAATTTTTTTAAAAGAACCAAAAAAATTATCTACACAATTGTGAATTCTTAAGTCAAAGCATTTAAAAGTTGATCATAATGAAACTTATAAAAAATCAACTCTTACATGTGCATTAAATAAAATAACAAATGATTATTTGATATTCATTTTTCCATCTATATGGAAATTATCTTAAAAATCTTAAAAGCTAACATTCAAAAGCAAATATAGAATGCAAATACATATGCATAAATTAAATTGTCATATATATAAAATATCAAAATTTTCATATATAAAATAAATCAACTAGCATGTGTCAATAGATAAATGCACCTTGGCCCTAATAGATAGTGGATAATCGATGTCAATATTCACATCCCACATCATCTACATAAATTATCTCTAACACCACATCCCTCTCATTAGAAACTACTAAAGTTAGCTCTTTGGTATTATGTTGATCTCTCTCTCCTATCACAAAAGGGCTCTAACTAACCATGGATAAATAACTAGCATTGGGGGCACTCCCTGCACTACACCAAATTGAAAAGTCACTCGCTCCATTAAAAAACACTCATATACAATAAAAAATTGGTCATGAATATAAAAAATCACTTGTGTCCATCATAAATCCACAAAATACTCCCTCTAACCCTAAAAACTATGATATGATGACCTCCATATAATATTAATTGATTTAAATATATCTAATATAAAATGACAATCCATACATAACATTATGATATAAAATTGATTAAATGAAAATGTTTGCACAATAAAAATCCTTTACTCTCTTAGTTATACATAACAAGATTTATAGGATACTTCTAGAGTTATCAAATCATTTGATGGTAATACATAGGATACTCTTGGGCATATAGTACTACCTTTACAAGTGGGGACTCTCATAATGCCCACTCTATTCTTATTTATACTAAGCACATACGTATTTGATATGTAATTTGGATACCCTTAGATATAAAGGATTAGATAAATAACTTCTACAATGCATAAATGTCTCAAATATATTCATGATAATCAAGTTGTCAAAATTATAGGAATCCAATATGAATATCCTTTGAAACTAATTATGATTAATTGCCTTACATAATAATTACCTAGAACAATCATGAGCAATATGGTAATGAAATATTCTACAAAACTATTCAAGAGCGTGATATATATATATATATATATATATATATATATATTCTAAATCACATTACATTTTCTTCATCTATTAGTGTACATGGGCATATTATAGAATCATGTTCTCCATATATTTATGATCATGAGAATATATAGAATTAGTTTATCCATATACTCATGAGCATGATACAACCACACATGAGCCTCTTCAAATAGTTTCAAATATCATGGTACATTATCCTAAGTGCAAAGTGGTACCTAAAAAGAGGTCTTAATCTCTTAAGGCACAATAGGTTATTCAGAAAGCTTCACCATAGGTATATGTAGTTAAATCTTATCCTATATTACATGAGGATATAAGTTTAAATGGGTACAAGAACAGTGGTTTAAAATTTTATATTACAACATATGACACTTATTTAGATTTATAGACATCTAGAGTTGGAACTTATTCTTCACAAGATGTCACTCCTTCATATAATGCAATTGGGTATACATATGTGCATCCTCTTGATGAGATTATTTTGTTGGAAAAAACTTTCTACTTCTTCCCAATCTACTATTTAGGTTGAATCTCTTGATTAGTTATTTTCATATTTCATTTTGTACATAGTTTATTTTATTTTATTTCATTATTAATTCTTTTATCCCTTATCCAAGCATCCTTCTAGATCTTAGCTTTATTCTTCATTTTGGGAACCTACGTTGTTAATTTTCAAAATCAATTCAAATAATATATATCAACTATCTTTAAAATTCTTTCAATACTCTTTCTTTTTGAATATTTCATCCCCATCATAATATAACTTTCATTGTACTTACATGATCACATATCTCTCTTGCGTGTGAGGAGTAGGTACATTCCTATATATCTCAATCATTAATAATACATTACTATGATTCATTTACACATACATTGGGGGGAAAATTACTTGGTTTAATATTTACCATATAATTATTTGAACATTGTTAAGGATTAGAATATATATCCCTCTCGTGAAGGGTAATAGTCAAAGATATAATATTTTCATAATCCATACAATAACAATAATCTTCTGGAAAAACTATCATATTTTAAATATTGACGTGTTTTGAATCCACTTATATGATCCTTCATCAGGTAAATAATGTGTGTAGGAATAATAGAACAACATCCTTTAAAAATTGGAGTAATATAGCCATTACAAAAAAGTTTCTAAAAATTAACTAGCTATCTGTTATCCAAAATCGCTAAAAAATAAAACTCAAAAATTAAAAAAACAAAAATGACAAATTAAGTTACCTAATTCATATCAATAATTAATTATTATAACTTAACGATATAAAAATATGTTATTACATTATAAATTTAAAATTAAACAAATTTATTATTAAGAATTTATTAATTATTTAAAATTAATTATAATTATTAATTATTAATTAAATCTATTTTTAAAGTATGTCATAACAAAATAAAATATTTTGAAATTTTTAGAGATTTTTTATTAATTAGAATTTATTATTTATATGAAATAATTTGTATCAATTATGCAAATTGGTTAACAAAAAATAACATTATAAAATATTTTAAAATTAAATCAATTAAATTTAAAATTTTATTATTTATTTAAAATTATTGGTTCTAATTATAAATAAAAGTTTTAAAATTAGTTGAAACATGCTATCAATATTGAAGAAGCAAAAATTTTGGTAGCAGAAGTTCACTTCTATAAATAGAAGTTAAGAGAAGCAATAGAAATATTAAAACATCCTAAAAATTTAAACATAGATGATGGGTTAGGGATAAGTCATGCTTGGAAGATGGTAGTTTATAACTAACATACCTATCTTTGATAAATCTATGTAAAAGATGTCGAGAGATATCATTCTCAAGGCACCTATCTTATATTGGATTTGTGACATAAGTGGAATAGGCACCTTGAGAATGATATCTGTCGGTGTCTTTTACATAGATTTATTGAAGATAGGTATACTAGTAACACTTGTGCATTTTGCATATTTATCTAACATATAATATGAAGTTTTTCATAAAACTTGAAATGTATAATATACATAAAATTAAATCATACAGAAATGTAATATGCATTACACTAAATCACCCAAAAATTTAATATATATAATATAAAATTCTTAATCTAAATAGTTATTTAATACTCATTAAAATGTACAATACACATCACATAAAATGCCAGATAATGCTTCAGTACACATCACATAAAAAGTAAAATAATGAATGAGTACATGAATTTTTTCATAATTACATGATGTTATTTTTCCTCTAAGAGTTTCAATCTCCCTTCCTTAGCTTTTTGTCTGGAAAGTTGTTTTTCATTTTTTAGCAGTTCATAGTGGTCATTTGTAAATGAAGGTAATATTTGTAGTCCTTCCAAGGACTTGACATAGGATATAACCATAAATGTTAATCATGTTATTTCTCTTTGACCTATATCAATTGTGACTTTCAAAAGAATTAAACCTTATGATTTGTGTATTGTTAATGCCCAAGCCAACTGTAAGGGTATTTGGGTTGTGCATCCACTTTGTATTGGTGTAATTAGAACTATATATGGAGTTTCATCTTCAAATGGTATTCTTGAGTAACTATAAAACTTGAACATAACATATGTTGGTGGTTTTGGTGGGTCACTCCTAGGTTTGTAGATTATACTTTTGATATACCCTAGAGCTCCATTTACAAGACCTACTTCTATCCAAAGATTAGAAGTTAACATGACCCTTGCATCAATTGCAATCAGCAACTCAACATCAATTTCATCATTTGGACCTCCCATTAGTGCATTGGTACTTCTTACTCTGGTTGCAATGCTACGTGTAACCATTCTTTTTAATGAATATAATTTTTTTAATTGTGGTTATGCACATTATCATTTATGGAAAATAAATGAATACAATTGTATAACTCTTTTTTGCTTGATATATCTATTCCAAAATTAGTTATTGTCATCAATAGCTTCTAATCATATATTATTGGATTTGCATCTCTCAAATTTGTAGTAGGTGATGAAACCTTTGTTGCTCATCACTTTCTCCTTCCTATCTAAATATCTTATCCAAAGTAATAACTATTTTGAATTCTTCCCAAAATAGTTTTGCTCATCTGTTGCTATCATATGGCGGTCTATCACTAACATGAAGAAGCTGACCTAAATCTCCAACTAAAATAATAGAAATATCACCAAAACTCAAGTTTACATTTTCAAGAAATGCTTGATGGAGTCTAGAGTCTATGTTATATATAAAAATTTTCCCAATGAAGCTCATTTCATCAATAAGTATGTATTTTATGTGGTGGATGTCCTCTTGGAAACTTATAAGTCTTATTCCTTCTAATTTATAAAAATCCACAATTGGGATTCAAAGTTGTGCATGGAAAGTTAAGGCACCAATATTGAATGATGTAACTCTAATTGTTATAAGTTATAGAAGTGGAAATTAATCTAGAAATGATGCATCTTGAAGAGCTCAATGAATGGCACCTATTAGATATGATTTTCTAGTTCTTGCTATTCCTTGGACTATCATGTGTAAGGGTGAAGTATTTTGAACTACATGATAATGTGGCATAACCATATCAAGTTATTTTTTTATTTGGCACCCAAAGTTTCATAATTCATCATTGGTGTTATATCATCATTTATAAGAAATATGTTATCTTTCATGGTGTTTATGAATCTGATTGCTTTATTTGTGTATTCTTCACCTCTATATTAACTATTACATAATGCTTGTCTATCAATATCTCTTCTTCCCAACATATCTATCTCACTAACTTCCATAAATTTTCCACATTATATCCTAAATATTATTTCCCATTAATGTTCCACTATGTTTTATTCAACAGGTTGATTATCCTCATCTTTAGTGTCACCATGACTTTCAACATCTTATGCAATTATTCTTCTCTCCACATGCCGATAGTTATAATTGAATGAGTCCTAATTTGAAATTATTTCTTCATCATCAATTCCAATATCTCTTTGTATATCATACAATGGCTTGTAAAGTAATAACTTTGACCAATATAAATCAATCCATTTATTTGGTTCACATGAAGGGATGAAGGAAAACCTTGGAAATACTCTCACAATAGATATATTAATCCTTGCCTCCCATTTTTTCTCTCTTTTTCACCTTGGATTATATGTCCAAGATCTAGCTACCTTAATAAGTGATATGATTTCCATGGAAAAGGGCTTATTCTTGTATCTATCTATTAAAGACACTATATGTTCTTCATGGTCATCTTCCTCATTTTTGTGTACAAGTTTGAACACCTGATGTGAAACATTCAAGTTCATAAATAATCTACTACTCTATATTAACAGAAGCTATAACAACATATGACATGTTTCTTTTGCCCCAATATCTCTTTCAATAATTATCTCAATTAGAAGTATTCTATATGTTTTTACTATTTATTCATTAGGGTTTTCAATGTTTTCAAGCTGCATCAACATTTGATGATAAGTTTTAGAACCCTTCTCTACCTTTATTACATACTTAGCAATGTATTTGACCACAGGGTGTTTAGACATAATAGGTTACCAATCTACATTTGCTCGTCATAGTTGTAATATATAGCGATTATGTGTATTGACTCTATCATCATTTCTTGTAGGCTCAAATTTTTTATGTCCTATGTCTAAGTCTTCATATAATTTTGATCTATTCAAATTTAATGGCCACAGTGCACCATACCTAGAAGAAATACTAAGTGAATTTTTAGTTCTTTTAAAAATATTATAAATAGTTATTTTACAAATATTATAGATATTTATTTTAAAAATATTTATATGATTGAAAATCTTACCTAAAAACCAATTTTCCTCTTTTCTTATGTAGGCAAGCACCCTCTCTACACATTGTATGTCATTATACATAACTAAGTAGCTCTTCGTATTCACGCTCCATATCCAACAATGTAAGTTATCTTATATTTCAAAGACATAGATGTTGTATAAAATTTTGATGTGCCTACAATTATTAATATATAACAATTCATTAACTACATTGACAAAATATAGATATTGCATAGAACATAGATTACCTGATGATTGATAACATACCTGTATATTTCATTGGTGTGGATCTTCTCAATAATTCCAAGCATGTATAATTGAATAGAAGTAATTATCAACATTTTTCATTCAAAATCATTTTTCTAATCAAGGTTATCCATATTTGGTGCTCCATCTAGCCATATGAATCCATGCACATGTGGTGAACCTCTATTTTGTCATTCATATCTAAACCAATAATCTTTTACTTTCATTCCTTTTTGCAATATCTCCTTATTAAATATGGAATGTCACATGTGAATATAGTGTGCCACTATATGAGGATAATCAATAATATTCTATCTTCATCAATTTTGGGCTTTTTATGGATCTATTAGGGGGTTCCTAGTATTAGTGCATGTAGATCAAGCCAATACATGTCAGTTTCACTCAATATGAATAAAATTGTAGGTGATCCAATTTGATGTAATATGTCCATTAATTCACCATGACATTTTTGCCTTATATGACCTTATACCCCTCAATGAGGTTCCAAACCACATCAAACAATCTAATAGATGGGAGTGGGGTACATTATCCATATGCTCACATAACTCAATAATAGTGATTGGCATCTCTTAAAGGCTTTTTTTCATAAACACTACACTTGAATTGTGTGCACGATGTCTCATGATCATGTTCATCATGTAATATCTAAATCATGGATGTCAGCTAAAATGGTGATCCCTATATCAAAATAAATGTTTAACAAATTCATGTAGATGTACTCATTTCAACTATAGTTCTATCCAATCACATATTCCATCAAGAAATAATGTTGGAAATTCTATATCAAGTAATCTTAATATGACATATTTATAGTAGATGCTCCAATCCCCTACCAATCAGTTAGTGATCTAGGGTTTGTATTAGGGTTATTTACCCATGCATGGATTAATTCCATCTCCCTTAGTGTATTAGGGGGTTTAGAGGCCATTGAAGTTTTGTGATCAATGATATTTATTTCATTCATCTCCATTAGGGGACCAAAAAATACAACTTCATTTGCATCAGAAACAAATTGCATATGCACAGAGTTTAACTGGTTAAATATATTTTCATCAAAGTTTGGTGTAAGATCATTACATACATTTTCATCAATCTAAACATCTAAATAAAACATGTCATATTCTATTTTATATTTTAGTGCCTTATATACTTTCTCTCTATTGACTGTAAATTTGTAATTTATCCCATGTTGATCCTTGCATTGAACTATAATCATTTGCAAATATTTTATTTGATGCAACAAAACCTTAGCAATTTATTTTACTTGTAAAAAATTGATTGTATGTCCTTTATATTTATATTGGCCTCTTGTTTCATTTGTCACTTGTAGGATTAGGTTGACACGAGCTATTAAAATTTCCTTAACTTATGTTAAGTTTGCAAGTTCTAGTGGTTGTGGTCCAGGATCTATATTATTCATTGCTAAAAAATTGATGATGACCTTTCTCTTGTCGACATCTATTACATAGAGGGACTTTAATGGTTTAAGAAACATTTATTCCAATATAAATTTATTGACAAATATAACACATGCTTGGTGAAGCAATTTTATCTAAGCCATGTCAAAAATTAATTTGAAATGTTTTCAAATCTCTCCCAACCATTCCATTGGGATCAAATATATTTTGCTCTATTTTCATTTATGTATCTTGCATTTTTCTTCTTCTTTTAGGTTGCAAAGCTGACACTTCTTCTAAATCATTATTTTCCATTTGTCTTCTTCTTGTAGGTTGAGATGTTGTTTGCTCTTGTATATCTTTATTTTGTGTAGTGTTTTCAATATCAACATCTATTGCATCTTGAGATACATTATCAGGTGTTTTAAGTATATGATCTATCAATATTGCATCAAGTTCTTCAGAATTAATGTCAACATTATCTATCGATTGATGATAGTGCCTCTGAGATGCTTCATGATGAAGTTCTTATTTGTGTTATCTTTCTACATCAGTTAATTAATTTGAGTGTGTTTGTCTTTTTAATATTGTTCTTAATACATATTACTCATCTTGAGATGTTTGTGCATGGTTTTTTTTCATCATATCTACATGTTGTCTCTTTTCTGCTTCTAGTTCTTTAACTATCAATTCGACCCTATGTTCTTGAAATATTTATCTTTGATTATCATTTCAGTTTTTTAGTTTTTCCTCTCTTTGTACATCAGTAATTTTTTGTTGTCTTCATCTATGATATTATCTTTGTTATTCTCTTTGATATTATCTTCATTGTTCTTCATTAGTAAAATTCAATTTTGGTCTAGTTATATCTATAGAATTAAAAACATATCTCAAAATTTTAACTCTTAAAATATATAAAATAAACTTCATTTATTTGTCATGACATCAAACATTATTATTATATATTTAATATCATAACATAAACTTGAAAATAACAACAAATAAACAAAGATTAATTTGTTTAATCATAACATTCCATCTTTTATTATAAAAAATTCAAAATGCCATTTTAATTTAAAAATCCCATATAATAATACATGTTCATTATGACTTATGATGTTTATTATTTATCTTGATTATTATATCTTAATGTAGGTTTAATTATTATAACTTATGATCTTTTAATGTTGATTTAGTATCATAATATTATATTAACTTTTATAATCTAAATAATAACATATATAATATATTAATGAGTTCGAATATGTTAATTATAGAATCAATATTAATATATGTTTATGTAATATTAAAATTATCTATTTAATAAAAGTTTCATAAGTTAATCCGATTTTTATAAAATAAAACCATCCCTCTAAACAATAACACAGATTTGTTAATTTAGTGGTTTTGGTAAAAATTTTCAGCAAAGGGTTTATATCATAGGTGGTTCTGAGATGAGATAGGGTGGGTTTGAAGTTAGAAAGATTGTTTTGAGCAAAGAAAAGGTAATTTGGTCAATAAATCACAACACAACAGTAATTTGGTAATTTGATATTGAGATTAGACAAGGTGATTTAGAAGTTAGAAAGTTTGTTTTGAGCAAAGAAAAGTTAATTTGGTTAATAAATCACATCACGGTAGTCATTTCTAGTCTGAGCTTACCTCAGACATAAGAACAAATCTTTATACCATTTTTTAAAACTCGAATTAAATGTATGCCTGAACTTTTTCAGTGCTGAAATTTTTTAATAGAAATAAATTTGTAAACAACAGGAATAAAAATGATTATGAGAACATACCTGAGTCATAAAAATATGGAAAAAAACTTAAAAACTTTATTTAAAGTAGAGATTCTACCCTTGAGACTCCTATTTCCTCTTCAAAGTTGTATCGTTGTCCTTTTTTCTTTCATTGTTTTGTCTATTTTGCATTTTTTGGTGTTTAATTTTTTTGATTGATTTGAATTTCTTAATTTATATTTATATTTGTTTCAAAGGTCGTGTCCATTAATTTTTAAATAACATATTGGCTCTTATTAAAATATATTGGCTTTTATTAAATTTTTTAATTTATTTTATTTATATTATAAATAATTAAAATAATATGTTAGTTTTTTTCCCTAACACAGTCATGACATCAGGCTCTTCTCCACCCCTCTCATTGTAGAAATCCTCTCAGTATAATAATTAATTTTTTGCTCTTCTGGAGCATAAGATTGTGGTGTTTAGAGTTCCCTTCATTAATTTCTGAACTAAAATTTTTAATGATATCTCTTGTATTGTTATAACTTAGGTTTTGATTGCAAGTTAATAACTTAAAATTTCTTTAAATTTTTTGGTTAACTAATTTTAAAACTTTTCTTTATAATTATAACCAATAATTTTAAATAAATAATAAATTCTAAATTTAATTGATTTAATTTTAAAAGATTTTATAGTGTTAATTTTTGTTAACTAATTTTTATAATTGAAACAAATTCTTTCATATAAATAATAAATTCTAATTAATAAATGTTTTTCACAAGTTTCAAAAGATTTTATTTTTTTATGACATACTTTAAAAACATCTTTAATTATTAATTAATAATTATATTCCTTTTTAAATAATTAATAAATTCTCAATAATAAATTTATTTAATTTTAAACTTATAAAGTTATAACATAGTTTTACATCTTTAAATTATAATAATTAATTACTAATATGAATTAGGTAACTTAATTTGTTATGTTTAGCAATTTTGGATAACGGCTAGTTGGTTAATTTTTAGCACTTTTTTGTAATAGTTATATTCATCCAAATTTTAAAAGATGTTATTTTTTTGTTCATACACACATTATTTACCTAATGAAAGATCACATAAGTTGATTTGAAACACGTCAAGATTCAAAACTTGACACAATTTTTCTAGAAGATTATTACTATTGTTAAGGATTTTTTGAATCCCTCCCACTTCCTCTATTTACAAAGCCTTGCTTCTTATCACCTATTTTGAATCTTTTTACATTCAAAATGTTTTAAAAAATTCCCAAAAAAAATTCAAATATTTTAAAACTCTAAAAACATGCAAATATTTCAAAAAATTAAAAAGTTCAAAAAATTATTTACAAATTCAAAATCATGACCTACAAGCATTTTTCAAATGTTTCTAGTTTTATTCTTTACATATATTATTTATTAAATTTTAGGTAGATATCATATTTCAATTTTCAATACATATTACTTTTCATGATGTGTTTTAGTGTGATACATGACATACTTTCACATGGTTATTTGATGTTGATCTACCCTTATCACCCAATAACCTTGATAAGTTGGGAACATCTGTTCATTCTCTGTGAACATTTCAACATGTTGTATCTATCCACAAACTTTATATCATATTGATATAAATATCATAAAAATATTTTTCTAATCACTCATACTATATGTATGTCACATGAAAATTCTACTTGCTAATAATAACATTGATACATATGGTGGATGCAACCTAGTCTCATTTGCATTATGCTTCCTCTTTATTACTTTACTACCGAATAAATTAGAATTTTATTGCTTATTGTGTGTAGAATATGTCCTTGTATGTATAAAATTATTGATTATATGACATCATCATACTAGTTGCATGTGACCCTTGGCCTTGTGTGTTATGTGACATTTACATGTCCTTTGTATGTGGCCTTTAGGCATTAAGTGTGACATTATTTGCAAATTATGTGACATTGTATGACATTAATTTCTTGTTAATTAATTTTTACTATGATGCCATAATTCATCACACATTAATTATATATTTTATTCTTACCTTAGTGCCTTGATGCATATCATGCACATCATGATTATATGTTTCAATATTATATCTATCAAAAACATGTCTTATATATAATTCAAGGCTATATTCAATACTATGATGTAGTTAAATTCAATTTATTCAAATGATTCAAATGCTACTACATAATTATATATTTCACATATAATTTATTTTGAGAAAAGTGACTTGTAAGTTATATATCTTACCTCACGATCAAGGCATCACAATGGGTTTGTATTGAGAGGACAAATTCCTCATGAGCATATTTTAGATTTATGGCACTATAAAGTTCATAAATTATAACATGACTCAAAAATTTAAGATTATGTGGGCATGTGACATACATGTGCACTCACTCCTACAATTACAAGTAGCATTTTACAAATAATTACAAGTTTTAATAGCTCTAAATTTCAAATGGCATTCAATATCATTACAATACTATATAGGGGGAATGAGGCTCATTTATGTTCAAGTTAAAATATGTAAATTTTAAAATTCTCAAACTAAAAAGTTTCAGTTTTCCAAAATTAAAAAGTTTCAAGGTTTCAAATAGAATATAGATCCATTTGCAATGGTATGATTTATCTTCTTGTTGCAAGTGGGCCATGTTAGATTTTAATGAAATTCAACTTCTATGATAGCATTTTTTATATGTAGTGAGCCATAATTGGTGGTTCTACCCCTTCAATTACTTTATAAAATACTATATATAGTCAAATGAGAGTTAGATCATAAAATATTTCCAATTCAAAAGCATTCAAAGGTTTTTAAATTGAGACTTGATCACTCTCAATTCACCATTTTTTTCTAAATTCCTCAACAAGGGAGAAATCACTTCTCTATTTTCAAGTTACAAGGTAATTATTTTACATACTCTTTCAAGTGTATACTTCCCTTTCTCTCTTTTCAAATATTCCAAGTTGCATGTTTTATATTTTTAATTTTCAAAAATGAACAATAAGTACTTTTAGTGGCATTATTTTAGGTTTCATACCAAGGAATATTGCATGATCAATATTCACATCAAAATACAAAGTGTGTATCCACTCTTAGGGTTTCACCTAATTTACTCTAGTAATTTCACTTTTTTTAATCACAAAAATAAAGTGGGGGAAAATGTAGACATATAAAATTAATCATTAAGTGTTTGACAATGTTTAATTTGGATATCCTTATTTAGCTTGGACTATTCACCATTTCACTAACTTATAATCTTTACAAAAGCATGAAATAATTTATAAACCATTATAAAATACTCATAACATCATCTAGACATGATTAGTATGCTCACATACACCTTTGATAATTTTATATCATTCTTTGTCCTTTTGGGAAAAATCCATGCTAGGTCAGTTAGGGCCACACTGTGACCTTGATTACTAGTATGGCCTTATCCCATGTGTTCC
>JARHVA010004164.1:770000-1070000 GCA_037957365.1 Torreya grandis | reverse complement strand
GAAGTTAGGTACAATGGTGAAAACATTGAAGCCAAAATGGCTTGTCTAGTTCATTAAGGTTTGTGTGTAGTGTGGTCAATAAATTAGTCTATAAGACCAATAGTTGTCACTATACAATATGATGTTTATTTTTTAATATGGTATAGAGATGTCATAGGATCATTTTCATGCATTTTAATTCTTTGAAATTCCTTATACAAGTGTTAGAATGTCAATGTTTCATGACTATGTTTTTGATAGTCTTAGTAATTATGAGTAAGCAAGTTGCAGCAATGAGTTTGAGGCTCTATGTCCTGAGTTGAAGTGTCTAATGCATATGGTGATATCATTTAGGCAATTTAAGTTTTTTATAAGTTATTTATTTTCATGGTTGTGAGTATAAATGATGTGTTATCTTTATTATTTCAAGACAGACTTTTCTGTGTGTTTAAAGGCCTAATGTGAACAATGTTAATGGAATGTTTCAAGTGATGGTTAGACATAAAAGGTGTCATTAGTATTGAAGGATGTTGGATACAACATATTTTATTTTTATATAAAAAATTTATTTTGTGTATAGAGGTTTATAGTGTTCCAAGGGGTCATAAGGTAACATGTCCTATAGTAGGTCTAATGGAATTAGGTCTCCATGAGACCTAAAGAAGGATTTGGTTTATTTGAGGTATGACCAACATAATATAATGATTTATTATTTATTTTAATTTTTATTAAAGAATATTTTATGTCAATATAAGTGGGAAAGTGTGTGTGGTTGATCAAAAGGTGTATGAGCAAGAGGCTTGTATAAAAATAAGGCTTTTCAGGCCTAATTGGCTAGTTAAAAAAGAGGATTGGATTGAGGAGAAAATGAGATATGATATCCTTGAGTGGAATGAGGTATTATATACCATAATAAGAGGGTATATGGACTATCATGAATATATTAAAAGAGGTATGCGTATGAATATCAAGGTCATATGATCTAATTAATCTTGAAGAGACCTAGTTGAGTGAAGAGGCCTAAAAGGTAGTTTGAGAGGGATAAGACTGTGAAGAGGTAAAGAGGCAGTCATAATATATTGGTTGATAAATATAGTTTTATAAAGGTGATAAAATCAATTATATGTCTGTTTTGGTGTTAATTCATCTTTGGGGTTGGTTCCTCCTTACAACTAGATGCTTGCTAAATCTTAGTCAAGTGGGTGCCTAGGTAATTAGGGTTAGTGCTCCATGTGGAGTTGGTGATTTACTAAATTTGGTTTTTTTATTATAGTAATATAGTAAATTTTAATATATTATTGGGTTTCATTCCCCTTGAGGGTTTCCCATATATGTGATGGGTTATTATATTTCATATTCATATGTATGGTTGCTTGTGATTTGATTGATCTATATGTTTTTATGAATGGATCATGAATGCTAAGTGGAATTGAGTGAATTTTTTGAATAATTATTCACCCCATATCAATCATTATGATTCCAAAAATTGGCATCAAAATATGTCCTTTGAAGTAGGCCTAATAGCCTAAAGGAGATCCTAAAAGCAAGGATGGCTACTAGTCAAGTTCATGGAGGTTTCTCTAGCAATAAGGATTCATTCTTAAATGGGACTAATTATTCAATTTAGAGCATCAAAATTAGGACATATCTAATTTAAATGGGCCATGACATATGGTATTGAATTATGGGTGGATACACTCCACCTCCTATACCACCAAATGATATAATAGGCAAGAAGGCAATTGAGGGCAATTCCAAGGCAATGAATGCCATTCTATGTGGATTATAATATAAAGAATTTGTGAAGGTGATGCACTATGAGTTATCCAAGGTGATATGTAAACATTTGAATACTATCTATGAAGGATACACCAAGGTAAATATGGCTAAATTGTAGACTCATAGAAAGCATTTTGAAAGTTTGAATATGAAGGAAGATGAGAGCATTGCATCCTATCTATTAAGGGTTGATGAAGTTGTCAATGTCATCATAGGTATCAAAGAAGAAGTGAAAGTGTCTAAAATTTAAAAAAAGGTATTGATATCCCTAACTTATAAATTTGATTCAAAGGCATTTGTAGTATATGAAATACAAGATCTAGTCACACTTCAGATGGATGGGCTTTAAGACATCTTTACTTCTTATGAGATGATAAAAGAGAAGGAATACCTCCCAAGAAGGTATCAAAATTCAAATTTGAGAATAATTCAAAAGCCAAGAAGGTCAAGGATGAGGTATGTTCAGATATTGATGATGAATTAATAGCCATGTTTGCTAGGAAATTAAACACTAGTTCTAGTAAGTACAAGGGTAAGTTTATTTTCAAATGTTTCAATTATGGTGAGATTGGAAATTTTGCTATAAAATGTCCTCAAAAACATAAGGTTGAGGATGAATAAGTTGATAAAACTCATAATGAGGACAATAAGTTCTATAGGTTTGACAAGAGCAAGAAGAGTTTAGAAAGTATGAAGGCAAGAAGAAGCCTTTCAAGAATAAGAAAATCTTGTATACTAAAAAATATAGTAGTTATTTTGATGAGAGTGAAAGGAGTGATTCTAAAAGTGATGATGAAGGTGTTTATCAGGTTAGCAATGAAGTTATTTTCATGGCCAAAGAAGCAATTTGCTCCCAAGAAGAAGATTGCATGATTTTTAGAGATATAGTTGATGAATCGGATGAAGAAGAAGCTAATGTGAATTTTATGGTAGAACTGATAAGTGCCTTAGAAGAGTTGAAAATTATAAATAAGAAGAATCATAAATTAAAGACATTAATTAATGACTATGAAGAGAAGATTTTTTTTTTTGAGGAGAGATTGAGTAAAACATCTAAGGAGCATGATGAGTTCATTAATCAGGTTGAATCTCAAATGGAAATAGTTACTACTATCCCAAAGGCTAAAGAGGAAGAATGCACTAGGTATGAATCATAAATGAAGTCCTTAAATTCAGAATTGGATCAAATAATTAACAATATGAAGACCTATGAGAAGTTTAAAAAGAGAACTAAGGCTCTAGATGACATTTTGAGTAGTTATAATTCTGCTAATGCTAAGGTAGGTCTTAGTTTTAAAGTAGATCAAAAGGAGAACAAGGAGAATGCTAATGTGAAAAATAAGGTCAACCTCAAGAACAATATGAAGAAATTTTTTGTAGACAACCTAATGCCATAAGTTATTCAAATTCATTCAATGGTTATTATTTCTCATGTAGTCAGTTTGGTCATAGAGTAAGAGAGTGTAGAAGACCCTTCAAGAATGAGTACACATGGGACTATGGAAGGAGTCATAATCCACATCAATCAAGATGTATGAGTGATGTTTTTTGCTATAATTAACATAAAATTGGTCATATTTCAATATTATATCATCATGAATCACCCAGATAAAACAAGAAGATTCAATATCCTAGAGTTTAAGAAATAAGACAAACCAAGGTGTGGAAGCCAAAGATATTCAAGCTTAGTCCTGATCAGTCTAAAAGCCAAAGTGGAATATTTGATATGGTAGAACATAGGCTAGAGATTAAAGAGTATTAAGAGTGTTCATTATCATCTTAGATTGTTGACCACATAGATGATGAAGAGGCAAAGCCAAAGAGGCTAATAAAGACTAAAAGGATCCTAAAGGATCATCAATCTTGTGAGAGCATGGAGATATAGAATATCCTAAGTTTATGTTGTTATAGTGCCTTATGGTAAGGGATGACTCTATTAGGATTCATAGAGATACTCATTAGTTAGTGGAAGCTTGGTTTCTATCATGAAGACATGTCGAATATTGTTGACAGAGCTGAAAGTGTTATTGGTATATGAGAGGTAAGCAAAAAGCTATTCCTTATTACTATCATTTGGTAGTTGAGATTGATCTATGATGAGAAGTGGTATTGGTATAAGGATGTTTGAAGGAATATGAGGATGGTATGAGAGTACTAATTACTTATGTGGTAAGATCAATATGTGAATACAAATGGGGAATCCCTAATTCTTTATTTGATGTCAAGAATATGGTGGCCTAGTGTGTGATCAAAGGTTTGAGTCATATCAGTCATGTGAAGGAAAAGGTGAGTCTTATGATATAAGTTAATTTGAAGGAGATATGCATGGATTAAGGGGTATCATGTTCCTATAATGCTTCATATTCTATGTGTTGAGCTTTTTTTGCAATAAGGTGTGATTCTATATGTTATAGGTGTGATCATGTTTATTTGAGAAAATATTTAGTTCTAGGAATATGAATACTAGAGGAAGATGTATATTATTGAGATAATGATCAATTTATAATATTGGTTTTCATCTAGTGTCTGTGAGGAGAAACATTAGCTCAGGGGGAGATTTATAGCTCTATGTTGTGAAGTGTCAATACAGTGAGGTAGAAGTCATAAGAAGCATGGTTTATTGAGGTCCAAGGATCAAATGGAAGTTTGTGGAAGACCCTTTGTCATTAATGTCAAATGGGGAGAAATAATAGAATGGGGGAGATGAGAATGATCAGATTTTAGTGTGTTTTCCATCAATGACAAAGGGGGAGTTTGTTGAGAAGTGTTGTCATTGATGTCAAGGTGCATCTAGTGAAGATGCATGGTGAGTGGTCTTTGAGGTATGGGCTTGTGAGATTAATGTGACAAGGTTAGTTTATTTAGATTTATATTTTATGTTGGTTGATTTCAAGGTTTATTTAAAGGTTTAGGTCAACATGAAATTGTTAGTGTTATCATTCAAGGTTCTTGTGAAGGTATGATGACAAGTAGGTCTGCAAGAATGTTTTTATGATCAAGGTTAGTTGGTAGTGTGTGTTGTGACAAGATTATGACAATTTAAGGTATGTAGTGTGGAAGAGAGTATTGAAGTGGTTATGAGTTTTTTGTCTTGTTGACAAATGCATAGGTAGCAACTATTTAAGGACAAGTGCTTAAGTAGCCTAAGCCTAGTCATGACATGAAGAGACCTTTTGAGAAGGTATGAGCATGGTGGCTTGGTGAGATGAGTGCACATAGTAATTAGTGGTTGTATGAGGATTTTTTTATTTGTGAGTGAGGTGGAGAGTGCATGGAAATAGGAATTAAGGTTAGTTTTAAGGCCTAATACAGTTTGTAGGTCAAGGTCTAGAGAGAAAAGAGAAAGTGTGTGGCCTAATGAGAGGCCATTATCAGATTTCAAGGTGTTTGAGATCATGTAAACATTATCATAGGTAAGGTGTGTTATTTCAAGTTTGTTCATGTAGTTTTAGGTCATAGTGTGAAGGAAAAGGCATGAAGAAGTTGTTTGGAGGTCTCTTGAGTGTGAAGAATGAAGGGCTCTCAACCTGAGAAGGTTTTTATTGTGTTCATTATCTCATCAAACATTTTCATGGAAAAATAAGTAGTTAATGTTAGATTGGGATTGGTACTAACTCAAAATTATAGGCATTATGTTTTGGATTGAGGGGCTATGCTTTATAAATGATTATTAAGAATGAAAACTAGTTTAAACCCTCTTAAAACCCTAATGAAGACCTATTATTAAATATTTTTCTAAAGATGGATTGAGTTTATAAATTAAGATATTAGATCTTGTATTGGACTCTCCCAGGTACCTCCAAGTGGTATTTTTAGTGAGAGGAGAGGTAAAATGTTGAGTTATAGGCTTGTTTATGAAGTTATTATAGATGCCAAAAGCTGCATTTGACATAGTAAGCAAATGGATGGATGAGGAAGGTAGAGAATAATGTTTCATGTCCATAAATATTTTTGTATATTTTCTGGTACTTAAGTTCTCTAATTTGGTAATCGATGTAGGCCAATCACTAATAGGCCTAATGGTGCAAATAGTGCAAAACCTAGGTAGTGTGAGAAGTTAGTTTTTAGTGTGTTTTTAGGGTATAATTATGGATCAAATTGAATTAATATATTTTTTTATGAATTTTATGTCCTATTAATTCTTGGTAGATAACTTGGAAGTCAGGTATAGTGGTGAAAACATAGAATCTAAAATGTTTTATCTGGCTTAGTGAGGTTTCTGTGTAGTGAGGTTAATAAATTGGTCTATACAACTAATAGTTGTCACTAAACCATATGATGTTTATATTTGAATATGGTTTTAATATTTTAAAGGATAATATTAATGTTTTTTAAGTCCTTTAAATTCCATATAAAATTTTTATAAGGATAATGGTTCATGACTATGTTTTTGACAGTCTTGGTAACTCTAAGTAAGCAAGTTGTAGTGATGAGTTTGAGGCTCTATGCCATGATTTGAAGTGTATAATGAATATGGTGATATTTTTTAGGTAATTTAGGTTATGTATAAGGTATTTATTTTTATAATTTTGTGGATAAATAATGTGTTATTTTTAGTTTTTCAAGATAGACTTTTTTGTGTGTTCGAAGGCCTAATGAGAATAGTGCTAATGGAATGTTTCAAGCGATGTTGGACCTAAAAGGTGTCATAGTGCTCAAAGGATGTTGGATAAGGCCTATTTTATTGTTTTATGAAAATTTTGTGCTAATTATATATGTGTATAGTGTTTTAAGGGTTCATAAGGTAACATGTCCTAAAGTAGGCCTAATGGAATTAGGTCTCCATGAGACCTAAAGAAGGATTTTGTCTATTTGATTTATGGCCAACCTAATGTAATGATTTATTATTAATTATAATGTGTCTTTAATCATATTTTATGTAAAATATAATAGTGTAAGTGTGTGTTTTTGACCAAGAGGTGTATGAGCAAGAGGCTTGTATAAGAACAAGGTTTTTTAGGCCTAATTGGATAATTAAAAAAGAGGATTGGATTGAGGACTGAATGAGATAGAAGACCCTTGAGTGGAAGGAGGTATTATATACCATTATAATATAGTATATGTACTATAATTAATATCTAACATGAGGTCTAAGTATGAATATCAAGTTCATATGACCTAATCAGCCTTGAAGAGACCTAGTTGAGTGAAGAGGCCTAGAAGGTAGTTTGAGAGGGATAAGAGTGTGAAGAGATAAATGGGTGGTCATCATCTATTGGTTTAGAAACATAGTGTTATAAATTTTATCTAATAAGTCATGTGGATGATTTGTTACTGATTCATCTAGAGTGTTTGTGCCTCCTTGCAAGTAGGTGCTTGCTAAAGCCTAGTCAAGTGGGTGCTTGGCTAGTTTGGGTTAGTGCTTCATGTGGAGTTGGTACTTCACTAAATTTTATTTTTTTTATTATGGTAAGGTAGTTAATTTTCATAGTGGATTTTATTACCCTTGAGGGTTCTCCACATATGTGCTTTGATCTTGTATTTCATGTTCATATGTATGGTTATTTGTGCTTTGATTGATGTTTATGTTTTTATGAATGGATAATGAATGTTAAGTGGAATTGAATGATTTTTTGTAGACTAATTTACCCACCCTCTTAGTCATTATGATTAAAAAATTTATTATCATATTTTTTAGGTGGTTTTAGGGTTTGATCTAGGATATGGTAAGGTCCTTTGATTTGTACTATTAGATGTGTCACCTTACCCCTTCATGTTGTAACAACATGGACCACATGATATAATATAAGCTAAAGGTTAATATTATAAGTGGGATGGTAATGTTATCATTTTAAAAATTATGGGGTTGAAAAAGATAAGTCATGCATGATTTTATGTCTAGTAGTAACTATTGTCATCAGATTGTACACCCTAGGACATTCTATGAAGCTCCTTCAGTTTAATGCAACATTGAATCATCCCACAAGTTTGTGGGAACTTGTAAGAGAGATGAGTCTCTAGGATTGAAAAGGGCTAGCTCCCTGAATTCTTCTCTAAGTGTCTATCACCTAATCTAATGCTTATTCATGAAAAGAGTCAAGAGTTTTCATAAAATAGAAAAAAACTATGCTAAAGAGGTGATCTACCAAGAATTTATCCCATCAAATCTCACACGTATACTAAATAACAATATTTTCCAAGACTAATTCCATGAATTGAAAGATACTAACATACTATTTCAATGTGAAGGTAACATGTTTGAGATAATCAACAAAATGATAGAACTAAGGAGCAGATTACACACCATAGATACAATTTTATACTTAAAAGAGAGTTTAATGCATTTAACACACTTCACATGACCTCTTAACATCAAAACCTTTGTTTAAACATGAATGATATAGTGAGTAAGGATGAGGCTATCACTTGTCTCCACTATACATCACTCACATACTCATATAGAAGTTTACAATTCAAAATTGGTCTTTTATTCAATGTCCAAAAGCAAAGTGCAATGTCATTTTAGCAGGGCTTCATCATACCAAAAGAATGTGGTCCTCTACAATGGTTAAAATGGCTCAATTTATAGAACTTTTAGGAAGAGGAAGGGAAGAGAAGTTGAAGAGGCACAAAGACATGTGTCCACATGTGAGAATCAATTATAGATGCATAAGAGAGATAGATGAGGTGAGCCATGTCATGATTGGAGGTTTAAATGTCTAAAACAAGTCATGAGAATGGTGGCAAGTGGCATAAATCCTTCAGGAGTGGCATACGAAACTACTTCTATCAAATATAATCCATGAACATTCAAAAATTAAAATAGAGAAGTTGACACATATCACTATTGAGGAGAATAAAACTCATGATGATAGTTAGAAGATGTTCTTTCTAACTGATAACTATACTTTAAACACCTATAGTTGTCAATTTCATGGAAGAAATGACTCAAACCATTGACCTCTCCATTTTGCTTGTTCTATCTATACCAGATGCTTGGGATTCACACATTTGTTACCTCCACATATGCTCTTGTGTTCCAATCAAGTCTTTTGAATAATAATGGCTATTTTTTTAGTTTAAAATTAACATTATGAGGGCCATCACATTTTGGGTATTTCCTTTAGACTTTTTATCTTGACCCTTTCTTTTGGACAATTTTCCTACAAGAATTCATCAGACAATCTTTCCAAAAGAATTTGTGTCTTTGAGAGCTCTATTTGTACTAGAAAAAATGTTTGAATGAAATAAGCCTTAACACATTTTCAAGATTTTCAAAAGAATTCTTTAGACAATTTATCTAAAAGAATTCCTTTAGACTTTCTGTTTGGCCCTTTGAAAAATTGAAATGGTCATTTAAAAGATTTGAAAGTGTCCATTTAGCCTTAGAATGTCCCTTCAGAAAAAGTTTCAACATACCCTTCATAAAAGTTGCAAGGGTCCTTTTTGGCTTGAAAGATCCTTTCAAAAAAATTGAAAACTGACCCTAAAAAAAACTAAAGTGTCCTTCAGAATTTTTGTTTGGTCTATTTTTCTACAAAAGAACCCTTTAGACTTTTTGAGTACCCTTTAGACATTTTGTAAAGGGAACTTTCTCCATAAGAATATTAGTGTAGGTTTTTATTTTTCCATATTTATTAATTAGGAAAATTGTATTTCTTGTGCATACATGGAGTTTTCCTACATTTGTGGGATAGGCTAGCTTATGTGGAAGTGTGTGTCATAGATGTGTCATAGGTGTCATAAAAATGTCATAACTCCCTTGATGGGAGTTACTTCTCTATTCTTAGCACCTTGTCACCACCTTTCAAGGAGGAGTTACTGACTATTCTTGGTGTGCCTTGTCCACATTTTATGGAGGAGTTACTTTTGTACTCTCCTATTTGTAGTCCTCACTTTGGCCATCTAATGTTAATTCAGATTTCATTTTCTCCATTTTGTCTTGTGCAATTTATCTTCTTGTATTATTTTCAAATTGCTTTAGCATCTATGTGGTGTGCACTTGCTTCATCTCATGTGATCACGTCTCCATTGCACTCGCATTATCTAAATTCTGGAAACAACTCTGATATGGCATCAGAGCAAACCCAATAATCTTGTGTGTGATTATGCTTTTAACTTATTTTGAAATCAAGAGGAGTGGAGTTCTCTCTATTTTTTTATTCTAGATTTGGTCTAAAATAAATATATATATATATCAATTCTAGTTAGTTTCCTTGGAATTTCTTGGCCTTTGGGTGTCTTGGCTATCTTCACTTCAGGAGTACCATTCAATAGTAGAAGAAAGGACCAGCATTCAACAATAGAACGAGGAGCAACACTCAACAACTCTGCGCTAACCTTCTTCTGGTCTGTGCCTAGTTTTTGTCCTTCTACAGCTTCCTCCATGCAGCAATAGCAGTTCTTTATGTTTGCTAGGTGCTAAGCTAGCTGTACGACATCCTTTCCAATAGCCAACCAGGCCGTATGATGTCCAGGGCTTCTATTTTTTGTTTTTTGCAAAAAAAATTCAAAACTACCCCCTTTTTTGGGACACCACTACTACATTTGTTTTGCTGTCTAAAACTTGAAGTGCACCCTCTTTTTTGGTGAAGATATTTTGCCACACTTCCTTCCAGCAAGGCACCTCAGATAGTCCAGCAGGTATGCATTGTTTTTTGTCTTTTCTACTGCAAATTTGGACTGTAATTTCTTGAAAATGGCTCTCCTTTCATGCTTGGCATCCCTTGTGGACCCTTAAACACCTTGACAATCATTCAAAACTATCTTTGCTTTTTTTTATAGTTAAAATTGACCTGATAAAACAAAAATTTGTCAATTTGAGTAAATATTGAGTTTTATAGACAGTTTTGTATTTTTGGGATTTGAATTTTAACTTGTATCTTCGACCTACGAAGACGAAGGGTGAGGCCCGGGTTGGTGGGAGGCCAATTCCCCCTCACACAAACCTCCTTTGGATTCCTCATTCTGTGTCAAATCCAACAAGTGGTTGGAAGGCCACTTTCTCTCCCATAATAGGCATTTTTTAAATGTTTTAGTGTTTTTTTGTAAAAACACTAGTTTACGAGAAAATTGTACCTTTAATATCTTGCAAATGGTAGCTCAGTTTTGGGTGCCATTTTTTGAAAAAGTGTTTGTAATTTAATTTTCCATAATGTAGGATTTTTAATTGTTTAAAACACACTAGTTTATAAAGTGCCAAAAATTTGGGTCTCTCGGGATGCATTTTCGGCTGAGTCCGACATCCTGTTTGCTTTAGTCTTGCACTGATTGCTCTAAGATGCATTCTCAGCTAAGTCCAATGTCTTTTGAGCATGCACTTGAATATTTATGGGGGCTCAATATTTTTGGGGGGGTGTGATTGCTTTTCACAACTTGCTTTCATTCTCCTTTATGCATAAATTCACAACTTGCAATCAACATAACTTCACCTAAATTTAGCTAAAAAATGGATTCTTTTCAACTTAAACCCCTAACACCCTTCAACTATCATGAATGAAAAGTTAAAATGTCAATCATTCTTAGAAGAAAAGGGTTGTGTAGGATCACCATGGGCACTGAAGTAGAACCCAACACTAATGCTAAAAAGGTTAAGTGGTACAACTGTAGTGATAAAGCCTATGGATTACTGAGCTTGTCTATGTCTCCAAAACTTCTCTTCCATCTAGAATCCTCTCAGACTCCCAATGACATATGGGACACCTTAGAAAAGTTATTTGAGAATCTTGATGAGATGAGAGGTCATGAACTCGAAAACGAACTCCTAAGTCTAAGTCCTAGCAACTTTGACACCCTACAGGACTTCTTCACTAAGTTTAAGGCCCTTAGATTGAAATTGAAATAATGTGGGATAGAGAAGAAATATGATCAACTTATTCTTTCTATTCTCACAAATTTAGGTCTAAGCTATTTAGTCTTTGTCTCCACTTTTCATGCCATAAAAAGTGCCTTTGGCACTACATGGAAAATGCCTTCTTTGGATTCATTCCTTGTTGACTTGACTAGGGAGCAAGATAAGCTAATTCAATTGGGCACAGTGAAGTCTACTCAACCCCAAGCTTTGATAGCTGGAAATGGTAAGGATAAGACTTTAACAAAGGAGAAGAAAAAGAATAAGGACCAAGAGAAGAAGAAAGAAACCACCAATCCTACCAAAAACAACACTGAGACTTCCTCTTCCAATGTTAAACCTAAGAAGGAGGAGGTTAAGTGTGCCTATTGTAAAAAGACAGGGCATGATGAACACAGATGCATGAAGAAACAAATATATTTCCTAACTCATCTTCTAGAGAAGAACAACATGGGTGTTCCTGAGTCCATCAAGCAAAATTCATCTACCCAAGATTCTACCAAGGCAAAAGGCAAGGGTAAGGAGAAAGAAAAGGGCAAGGCCCTTGTAGCTACAATAGCTTCTACATCTTCATGGGTCATCAAATTGGGTGATTCTCACCACATGGGCTCTTCACTAGTTGAGTTTTCATCTTTAGAGCCTTGTAGCATGACTTCAATTAGTTTGGGTGATGACACTTCAGTTTCTATTGCAGGGAGAGGGTCAGTTGAAATGGAAGGAAGAACATTCAATAATGTTCTAAGTGTTCTTTCTCTTTCAACCAATCTCCTATCAATATACCAAATCACTCACATTGGTCAGGGCATGAGAGTTGAGTTTTCACCAGATTTAGTGGCTATCAGGGAGTTTCATAGTGGTACTACAGTGGTAGTGGGTAGGACAGATCACTAAGCTAGGTTATACACCTTCTCACATTTTGCATTAGATTCTTCTCTAACAACATTGTTGACTCATTCAAATGTAGTTAGCAAATTATGGCATGAGTGGTTTGGCCACCTTAACTACCACTACCTTGAGCAAATTTGCAAACATGACATGGTCATTGGCTTGCCTCATGTCTAATTCTCAAAAGGACTTTGCGAGGGGTGCTCCCTTGGGAAGCATCCCGTAGCAAAATTTGACAAAGGCAAAACTTGGAGGGCTTCACAACCTTTGGAGTTAGTCCACAGTGATGTATCAGGACCCTTTCCCAAACCATCTTTCACAAGGGCCAGGTACATTCTCACTTTCATTGATGATTTCTCTAGGTACACTTGGATATATTTTCTCAAACAAAAGTCTAAAGTGTTTGAAAATTTTCTAGACTTTAAGGCTCTTTTTGAGAAATAGAGTGAGAAATCCATCAAAGTTATTTAAACTGATAATGGAGGGGAGTATGTCAGCATCAGGTTTGAGCAGTTTTGCACCACAAAGGGGATTGATTTGCAACACATAGTCACTTACAGTCCTTCACAAAATGGGGTTGCAAAATGCAAGAATAGGTTCTTGAAAGAGATGGGTAGCTGTATGATTCACTCCAAATCCTTAGCACCATAGTACTGGGCTGAAGCCATTAATTATGCTTGCTACATTCAAAGCAGGGTTCCTCACAAAGATTTGAAAGGGTTAACACCCTTTAAAGCTTGGCATAAAAGGAAACCTGATGTTGAGCACCTTAGAGTTTTTAGATCCCCAGCCATGGCCCACATTTCAAAGAAGAAATGCAAAGCTATGGAATGTCAATCCAAGCCTTGCATCTGTGTAGGATATCTGGATGATATTAAGAGATATAACCTTCTAGATCCAATCACTCATGAGTTGTTCATCGAGAGAAGTGTCCATTTTTAGGAGATTCCTAGAGACTCAACACTTGAAACTTATTCTCCCTCATCAGATCTACTTCTTCATGATGATTCCTCATCAGATTTAGATCAGCCACAACAAGTTCTTGAGCTAGAGTCATCTTCTTCTTCTTCAAGTTCAGACAGTGGGGATAGTGATTTAGAGTCATCCACCTATAATCAGTCATAGGATGAGGAGTTAGCACCTGACTCACCCACTTTTGGGCCACTTTAGGCCAGACTAACACTTGAGAGTGTTGAAACTTGAGCAGGAGATCCCATAGATGATAGACGTACTAGGGGGATTTTCAAAGAGATCTACATGCCTTCTTTGCTTCAGTTTTGGATCCATAGATCTTTTGAGAGGCATTAGGGGTACCTAAGTGGGATAATTCTATGGAGGAAGAATATTATTCCTTAATCAAAAATCACACTTGGGATTTGAATTCACTTCTTAAGGGAAGAAAGATGGTTTGATGTAGGTGGATATATCAGACCAAGTTTGCAGTAGATGGGTCAATCAATAAGTATAAGGTGTGATTGGTCAATTAGTCGCCAAGGGTTTCTCACAGGTGGCAGGCATTGACTACTCAGAGACCTTTGTACCCATTACAAAGATGAATTCTATCTGACTCACCTTGGCTATTGCCATAGCACATGGTTGGGATGTGCATCAGATGGATGTGAAGAGTGCCTTTCTTCATAGAGACCTAGAGGAGGAGATCTACATGGAGCAGTTGCCAAGATTTGTTCAAGATTCTTCCTTAGTATGCAGACTTAGGAAATCTATCTATGGCCTTAAACAGGCCCCTCAAGCTTGGTATGCCAAGATGGATTCCTTCCTTCTCACAACAGGTTTCACTAGGTGCCATTCTGATGCTAATGTCTACTTCTTGCGGTAGGATGATTCACTCTTGATTTTGGTTTTATATGTTGATGACCTTTTGATCACCAAGAGTTCTTCATTAGCTATTACAGTGGTGAAGGCATCTCTTCAAGATAGATTTGACATGATAGACTTGGGTTTGTTATACTGCTTCCTTGGCATCAAGATCTCACAGTCAAATTCAGGGATTTCTCTTGCATAGCCTAAGTATGCTCTTGACTTATTGGCTCGGTTTCACATGGCTGATTGCAAGCCATCTCTAACTCCCTTTCTATCAAGAGTCAAGCTTGAGACTAATTGTTCTTCACCATTGGTTTATGCCACTCGGTATCGACAACTTGTTGGTAGTCTCATCTACTTGACTCACACCAGGCCTAACATTTCATATACATTGGGACTTGTCTCCAGATTCATGAAAGAACCCCATGAGCTGCATTAGAAAGTAGCTAAGAGGATCTTGCATTACATATAGGGTTCACATAGATATGGGATTCATTACAGATTTGGCATAGAGTTGACTTGGTTGGATATATAGATTTAGACTAGGTTGGTGATTCATAAACTCGCAAGTCCACTTCTGGTTACAATTTCTCTCTAGGTTTAGGTCTTATCAGTTGGTCTAGAAAGAAGCAGAATGTTATTGCTATATCATCCATAGAGGCAGAGTATAGGGGAGATGTTAATGCAGCTACTGAGGTTATTTGGCTTTAGGGGATTCTTTCTAAGTTTGGCATTCCTATCAGGTAGCCCACTATAATTTATTATGACAACTAGATTACCATTTAGATTTACAAGAATCTAGTTTAGCACCAGGGGACCAAGCACATAGAGATTCACATGCATTTCATTTAGGAGCTTATTCATAGTTAGGTCATTGACTTGACATTTTGCCAGTCTTTAGAGTAGGTTATAGACATCTTCACCAAACCTTTCACCGAGAGCAAGTTCATTCATCTACGAGCTCTTCTTGGGGTGTGGTCTACATTTACAGTAGCATCATCTTTAGGGGGCCTTCTAGCCTCTTCTTTTCTTTTATGTCTCTCTTTTGTGGGGGGGGAGTTTTTTCCTATGAGTTTTCTCCTTTTCTCTATCTTATGGGAGATTACATTTGTACATGGGTACCTCATTAGGCCTAGTTGTTGGGACCCATTTTATATTTCCACACTGCCCACCTAAGTTGTGCTTATGGGGGGTATTAGTGTAGGTTTTTATTTTTCCCTATTTATTAATTAGGGAAATTGTATTTCTTGTGCATACATGGAGTTTTCCTACATTTGTGGGATAGGCTAGCTTATGTGAAGGTTGTGTCATAGATGTGTCATAGGTGTCATAAGAATGTCATAAGTAACTCCCTTGATGAGAGTTACTTCTCTATTCTTAGCACCTTGTCACCACCTTTCATGGAGGAGTTACTGACTATTATTGGTGTGCCTTGTCCACCTTTTGTGGAGGAGTTACTTTCATACTCTCCTATTTTTAGTCCTCAATTTGGCCATCTCATGTTAATTCAGATTTGGTTTTCTCCATTTTGTCTTGTGTAATTTATGTTCTTGTATTATTTTCAAATTGCTTTAGCATCTATGTGGTGTGCACTTTCCTCATCTTGTGTGATCACATCTCCATTGCACTTGCATTATCCAGATTCTGGCAACAACTCCAATAAAGAATTCCTTCAAAAAAGTTGAAGTGGACCTTTTCTTGACAAAAGATACCCTTAAAAAAAATGAAGTGCCCTTTAGAAAAATTACAAACATACCCTTTGGAAAAGTTTCAAGGGTCCCTTTTGGCTAGAAGATATATTTTAGAGAAATTGTAAAGTACCTTCAAAAAAATTGTGGATAATTTGTCTGAAAGAATTTGGCAAAGCTTAAAACAAAAAACCTAAAATAACTACTTAAAGTTTTAAACAAAGACCAAAACAAACTTTCTGAAAAGAAAATACTTGGTATTTTTATGGGCTTTGTTAAATACCATTTCTTCCAAAGGAAAAATAAGTAATGGACTTGCCTAGATTTGAAAGGTGAAAACATAGGGTTGGAATTTGACCAATATTCTTAGTGATTCATGGGTATGGCCTACCTGCTATGTCGAAGACCAATTGCCTAAATCCTTCTATTAGGAATGGATTCATGTAAATGAGCACTTAGATTTTTATGAAAAAACCTTGGATTGACCACAAGATAATTGACATTACACAAGACACACAAAATAAAAGAAAGGAAACATGCGCACAAGATCAAAGTAAAACACAAGGCAAAGAACACCTATGCTACTAATCACTTAGGGAACACAAAGAGAAAAAAGGAAACATGCATGTGTCAACTAGGACACTTAGGGAACACAAATCAAAACAAAGGAAACATGCATGTGTCAATTAGTACACTTAAGGAACATAACAACTGAAACATAACTAGACTAAACACACACACCTATGTTACTATTTATAAGATATACCTACAAAGACTAATAGTATAACTTTAGATGTATCCCATTCATAGGGTTAGGCAATTCTTCTTAATTAATCTTGGTCAGCTGAAAGGAGTTTCTTTGCTTGCACTTGTTGATGATGTAAGGACCACTCCACAAAGCATCAAACTTTGTATGTTTACCCAAATTTTCTGTCTTCATCCCATTTTAGAACCAAGTCACCTTCCTTGAACATTATTTTACCTTCTCTTTCATCAAAGGAATTCTTCATGAGTACTTGGTGGTGTTCCATGGTTTATGTGCATTATCCCTTGCTTCTTATAGTTGCATTAGTTCTATCAATCTGACTTTTATTAGAGTATTTTCTAGTAGTTCTAGTTGATGCACAAGTCTCAGAACAGGGAGCTCTTGAGAGATGGACAAACTAGCTTCTCTCCCATAAACCAACACAAAGGGAGAGTTACCAATTGATCTATTAGGAGTGATCCTATCATCCCATAATGCTATCTTCAACTTGGAGTTCCATGCTCTTTAAATTATTCTCCAATGTCCTCTTGATGATCTTGATGAGGTTCTTGTTATTAGAATAAACCAATCCATTACCTTGAGGGTAATAGTTGGATAAGGTACTCAAGTAAAATCCATTCCTATTTTCCCACTCAAAAGTTTTAGCACTCGTGAAAGTAAGTGCATTATCAAAACTGACAGTATAGGGGACCCCAAATCTTATTGTGATACTCTCATAAAACTCCAATATTATATTTTAATTTGCCTCCTTCAATAAAACAACCTCTACCCACATGGTGAAGTAATAAATAGCAGTCAATATCCATTTGTGTCTAGCACTTGATGGAGGGTTGATCATACCAATTAAATCAAGGCCCCATTACATGAAAGACTAGTCCACCTAGATAGGATTCAATGGAAGGGATACAAGTTTCTATTTTCATACAAAAAAGGCACATTGAGGATACCTCCTAACCTAAGAGTAACAATCATTGAAAAGGCTAGGCAAATACTACCCTACCCTCATTATCATTGCACCTATTGTTTTTAGGGAGAACTGACCTCCATCTACACCATTTTAAAACTTTTCCATCAAGATGCCAATTGGTCATTATCAACGCACCTTAGTAGCACACCATTCACATCCTTATAGAAGAGAATACGATCTAAAAGATAATAAGGAATGGTTTGCAATATAAAATACCTTCTTTGTGGCTTGTTTAAACCATTAGGATAATCACCATTTTGGAGGAAACCAATGATGTCTTGTGTCCAACTTTGAATTGACATGTGACCAGCTAGTTGGGGATGAGCTTGATTGACCAAAATGTCTTCCCTTGGCCCTTGAAGATCTGAAGCTATATGTTCACATATCCCCTTTCCTCTTAGCAAGTTTTTTACCTTGATATCAACATCATACTCCATTACCTTTGTGATCCACCTAGCTCTCTTCTTATTGAGGTGTTTTCTTAGGAAGAACTCGTTGGTGCTATAATGAGAGACCATGACATGTATTTTTTTATTTAAAACCATAAATTTAAGCTTTTTTAGACCTCTTATCATAACTAGAGCCTACCTCTCAACAAATGTGTACTTGGCCTCATAATCCTCCAATCCCTAACTAAAGAATGCAATAGATTGTTTAATTTCCTCATTATTCTTTTGCATAAACATACCTAAGATTGTGCCAAGGTTAGAAAAAGTGTATAGTATGAAATCACTAGAAAATTTTGGGTTCAAGAGAGTAGGAGATTGGAAAATTTCTTGTTTGATTGCCTCAAAACTATTCTTACCTTCCTTTGTCGAAGCAAAAGTTTGGTTCTTCTTGAGCATGGTTTTAATAGGCTACACCAATGTAGTAAATCCCAAAATAAACCTTCTTAAAAAGTTGATCTTGCCTAATAATTTTTGTAAACCTTTATTATGTAGAGGAAAAAATAGGCTTAGAATGGCTTCAATCCTTTTAGGATCAATAGACATGCTTTCCTTTGACACAATGTGACCCAGTAATTTGCCTTCATGAACAACAAAGATACATTTTTTTAGATTAAGAGAAACTCCAAACTCTCTATACTTATCAAATACTTGCCTTATATGTTTCATGTGATCATTATCATCTTTGGAAAAAATAGTTATATCATCAAGGTATACAAGCAAAAACTTATTGATCAAACCTTTAAAGGCCATGCCCAATGCTCTTTGGAAGGTGGCACCAGCATTAGAAAAAGCAAAAGGCATATTTTTATATGAAAATTTTCCCCATTTTATGGTGAATGCTATCTTGAACTAATACTCCTCATTCACCAATATTTGGTTACAACCTGAATAGCCATCAAGTAGTGCAATGTGTTGAGAACCTGAAACCACTTGCAAAATTTGCTCCATCGAAGGTAGTGGATAATGGTATTTGAGTGAAACTCTATCCAGATCCATAAATTTCACATAGATCTTGATCTCTCCACTCTTTTTTTGAATAGTTACAAGGTTATCTACCCAAGTTTAGGGCTTGATAGGAAAGATAATCCTAGACTCAATCAATTTGGTAAGCTCTCTCTTCATGAGTTCCTCTATCTTGGGATTGATAGGCCTCTATTTTTTCCTAATTGGTTTAGCTCCAGGTTCTAACTCAAAGGTGTGATGAGATAGACCTATATCAAACCCTTTTAAATCCTTGTATTCCCAATAAAATATATCATGAAATTCTTTACACAATTCAATGAAGGCTTGTCTTTTTAAAAGAGAACATATCTTACCAATTTTTAGAAGTTTGTCCTTAAATATCAAGATTTTTTCATAGTTCTCTTCCTTTGTAGACATGCTTACCCTTTATTTCCTTCTTTGATCATATTCATTGAAAACACTCTCCAAAGTAACTAGCCCCTTTGGTATCTTGTTTATCCTTAGTTGGATAACTTGTTCTTCATATTGATTGTGAAACTTTTTTTGATTTTTTGAAGAATTTTCTTCTTCATTTTGAATGAAGTGTAAAATGTGTTTATCACTCTCAAAAACTTACCAAGACACTTCATTATCTTGAATAGAAGGTCTCATAATGAATTTGATGTGAGGTTGGTCCTTCTCTATGCTTACATGAGCCACTATATCAAAGTGTAGTCCTAGCACAACCAACCTATTAACATGTTTATTTGAGTCTCTTGGTATAGGTTGGATATTGAAAGCATAAAAGTCCTCAATTAGATCTCACACCCTATGCTTGTAGGACTTAAGAAAAGGGTTCTTGGCTATACATTGGTTTTTCACTTGATGTATAATCAATTCACTATCTCGATATACCTTTAAATTCTTGATTCCCTTTCTCTTTTCCCATTGGAGGCCATGAACCAAGCCTTCATATTCTACCATATTGCAAGTACATCTAAAATGGAATATATATGAAGAGTAATATTAGTTATTTGAGGGAGAAACCAACATGACACTAGCTCTTACCCCTACCTTGTTTCTAGAGCCATCAAAAAACATTTTCCATATTCGTTCAAGTTCGTGATCTTTATTAGTGAGTGATGATATAGGAGTGTTCTTCTCATGCATATGATATACCCCTAATTTAGTCTCTTATATGAATGCATAAGGGTCATGTTCATAAATTTTATTACCATACTCATCAAGAAAGAGGTTAGAAATACCTTTAAGGGGAAAGGGTGTTTCACCACCAATAGCACATTCTTCTTGCTCACTAATCATATAATTCTAATTTAAATTTATCTCCACATATGGTTCAATGTAGAACCTTTTCAAGGGATATGTTCTTATAGTAAATTTAGCTCCTTATCTTGTTATAAAGGCTAGAAAATACCAATTAGCCATAAGGTACCCTCCAATATTAGTCATGAAGTCTCTTGACAAGAAAATAGAAAAATGAGCTGGAAGATCAACCACCACAATGTCTTATAGGATGGGGAAACTTGGACAATCATGTAGGAAAAATTTCAAACCTTTAACCAACCCCACAGTCCTAGCTAGAGTTCCATGAAGCTGTAACACACCTTTTCTATGAGGCTCATATTTTAGTCCCAATTTATCAACAACCACTTTAGGGATAACTATGGTACTAGCTTCACTGTCCACAATGCATTTGTGAACCAATTTGTCTCCCATATTGAGTGTGAGATAGAAAGGTGGAGGCTTTTCAGATTTGGTAGATGGTTATAAAACATAATTAGGAGTGTTGGTAAGGTCTACACCATTTTATCTTGGAACTTGAGGGGCCACATGAATGCTTGAGAGTTGTTCTTGCAAAATCTCCTTTTGGCCAGGCATATGAAATACTTCCCAAAGAGAAATGCTAGTTTTGGTATTCTTTAAAGAGTCAATAATGTTTAAAGAAGAAGTATTCACCTTGTATTGCATTGTTGAATGCAATGAGGGAGCTTGAAATTGTTGCACTAGAGCTTTGGTATCCTTTCTCACATTTTGACTTTGAGGAGTAGTGTGACAAGTAGGATCTATAACATTGGTACTTACACTTTATGGCCTTAGAGAGGCACTACTTGGAATCACCTGTGCTACTAGATTATTGACTAATTCCCTCTTTTTAGCCCTTATTTTGGCTGAAATTAATGTATTTTGATTCAACACATAAACATCTTCTGTTTGAAAATTCATAAAACCAGTACTTTGGTTACTACCTTCCACTTAAACATCTCTTTGCATGAGATTTGCTTCTTCTGATGTAACATAAGGAATAACTCCTTCTTGAGCTACTAGAGCTTGATTACCTTCTCCACCATTATGCATAAACTAACCTTGATATTTACCCTAATGATCTAAATGTTCCTCTCCTTGAACTAGATTGGTGTGAACTAGAACAATAGCTTTTGTAGATTGAATGGAATTAGGATTATAGGCATTGGGATACCTATTGAAACTTTGTTGACCTTGTCCTCTTCCCTAGTTAGTGTATTGGGATGGAGGTCTATATCCTTTTTTAAGATATTATTGAGGATTGGGTGGAGAATTTGTAGACATTTGTGCTTGTAAATATTGAATCATCTAATCCATCTATATAGCATCATCTACCTTCTTGGGAGTAGTTCTAGGTTTGGCATTAGTATTGGGAACTTATGTTATTCTTGGGGATTTAACTAAATTATGATACAACAAAGGCATGGAGACTCTTAGAATTAGTTTCCTAGCTTGTATTAGACTATTCTTAACTTCAATGGCTATCTCATATGCCTCGAGTAATGTAAATTTTCTCATTGACTACAACATTATTTCTACATCAGTCCCAATATCCTTGAGATAGGTGGGGAATACAAATCTTGGAGGAGGCCTCATAATAGGTGGCAGCCTATGCCATGTTCTTTGAAATATCTCATTAAAATCTCCCATGGATTCATTAGGACCACTTTTTATCACATTAAATTAGTGAATTAGTGAAGTACGGTCACACTTATTTTTTAACCTATTTACCAACAATTATCCAAAACCATCTCAATTAGTAATACAACAACCTTCTAATGTCCTATACCAATCAAGTGCCTTCTCCTTTAGAGACATGGAAAGTATTCTAATAGCTATGTTAGCTTGGGTGATATTTTGGAAATTTCAAAAGTTTGAAATGTCCCTAATATGCTTAGATGGGGTAACAAGACCCTCTCCATTGAAATTAGGGAGAATTTTGGTAGCATTAGAAGGAATAGGATCACACACAGGAAGGTTAATTAGATTTTGGGTGTTGAAGGATAGGAAATGATGTCTTCTAACCATTTATTCTTCCTATTGATATAGTATTTATTTAATTTCCACTTCTTCCTCTTTAAAACCTTCTTGTGTAGGATCTCTAAAAGTTAGGAATGGTTCAGGGTGTTGTTCTTCAATAGGATTTTTAGGCTGAGGAACTTGATTGAAAAACCTACTAGAAGATGATCCATGATGTATACTATGGAAAAATTGATCTAAAAATAGAGATTCTCACCTTTTGAAATTTCCAAATGATAGATTAGAACACTTTTGCAACCTTAGACTTGTCGAAGCTAGTATTCACCTTGACATGGAAATAATTAGGACCAACTATCCTATTGGGCATGCCAAAACTATTGTCATAAAATTGTACAACCTAAGACATTCTATGAAGCTCCTTAAATTTTATGCAACATTAAATAATTCCTCAAGTTTTTTGGAACTTGTAAGAGAGATGAGTCTCTAATATTGAAAAGGGCTAGCTCCTTGAATTCTTATTTAAATGTCTATCACCTAATCTAATGCTTGTTCATGAAAAGAGTTAAGAGTTTGCATAAAATAGAAAAAAACTATGCTAAAGAGGTGATCCACCAAGAATTTATCCCACTAAATCTCACACTTCTACTAAATAACAATGTTTTCCAAGACTAATTCCATGCATTGAAAGATACTAACATAGTGTTTCAATGTGAAGGTAACATGCTTGAGATAATCAACAAAATGATCGACCCAGGGGGTAGATTTCACACCATAGATAAAATTACATACTTGAAAGAAAGTTTAATGAATTTAACACACTTCACATGACCTATTAGCATCAAAATCTTTATTCAAACATGAAGGATATAGGGAGTAAGGATGATGCTATCACTTGGCTCCAATATACATCGCTCACATACTCAGATAAAAGTTTACAACTTAGAATTGGTCTTGTATTCAATATCCAAAAGTAAAGTGCAATGTAATTTTAGTAGGGCTTCACCATACCAATCAAATTTGGTCCTCTATAATGGATAAAATTTCTCAATTTATATAAATTTTAGGAAGGGAAAGGGAAGAGAAGTTGAAGAGGCACAAAGACATTTGTCCACATGTGAGAATCAATTACAAATGCATGAGACTGATGGATGAGGTAAGCCATGTCATGTCAAGAGGTTTACTTGTCTAAAAAAAGTCATGATAATGGTGGTAAGTGGCATAAATCCTTTAAGAGTGGCATAAGAAACTGCTTCTATTGAAGATCATCCATGAGCATTCAAAACTAAAAATAGATAAGCTGACACATAACAGTACTAAGGAAAATTGAACCCATGAAAATAGCTAGAAGATGTTATTTATAACTACTAACTATACTCTGGACACCTAATGTTTTCAATTTTGTGGAAGAAATGACTTGAACCATTGACCTATCCATTTTGTTTGCTCTATCTACACCAAATACTCAAGATTCACACATTTGATACCACCACATCTGATATAGCATTCTCATCAAGTCTTTTGAATAAAAATAGTTATTTATTATAGTTTGAAATTGATGTTCTATGGGCCATCACTTTTCAAGTATTTCCTTTGGGCTTTTTGTCTTGACCCTTTCTTGTGGATAATTTTCCCACAAGAATTCATTGAATAATCTTTCTAAAAGAATTCATGTCTTTGAGAGGTCTAAGATGAAATTTCTAAAATAAATGGACCTTAAAACCTTTACAAGTTTTCCAAAAGAATAATTTAGATAATTTATCTTAAATAATTCCTTCAAAATTTTTGTTTGTCCCTTTAGAAAATTGAAATGGTCCTTCAGAAGATTTGAAAGTGTCCATTTAGCCTTAGAATTTTCCTTTGAAAAAGTTGTAACATACCCTTTAGAAAAGTTGTAAGGGTATTTTTTGGCTTGAAAGAGTCCTAAAAAGTTGAAAATTACCCCTAAAAAAAACTAAAGTGTCCTTCAAATTTTTTGTTTGGTCCATTTTATTACAAAAGGACCCTTCAAATTTTTTGAAATGTGCCCTTCAGACTTTTTGTGAAGGGCAATTTCTCTACAATAATTCCTTCAAAAAAGTTGAAGTGTACCTTTTCTTGAAAAAAGATACCCTTAAAAAAAATGAAAGTGTCCTTCAAAATATTTATAAACATACCATTCAGAAAATTTTCAGGGGTCCCTTTTGGCTTAGAGATATCTTTTGAAGAAATTGTAAAGTACCTTCAAAACAATTATGTGGATAATTTTTCTGAAAGAATTTGGCAAATATTAAAACAAAAAACCCAAAATATTTCCTTAAAGGCTTAAATAAATACCAAAATAAACTTTTTGAAAATAAAAGACTTGGTATTTTTATGGGCTTTGTCAAAGACCATTTCTTTCGAAGGAAAACTAAGTACTGGACTTGGCCAAATTTGAAAGGTGCAAACTTAGGGTTAGAATTTGACCAATAGTAACAATAGACATCTCATATTAGATTATACAATAATAATATTGGAGAAAGGTTTGGGATTATTCATTATTAAATTTAGCTTTATAATTGAATTTAGATTCGATCCTTGTTACCAAATTGATTACATAATTTATCCTAACAAGATACAATATCCATGTAGTAAAATATGAAAAGAGTAATTTCATTACTTTTATTAACCAATAATGTCCATTCAACATGGTCATGATTAATGTGTATTATTAGGGGATAATAAGATATTAGATCTAAAAATTAAACCCCAAGGTTGATATCTAAAACTCTAAAAGGATGGAAACCTAAAAACATAGGGTTATATACCATTAAATATGTATACGGGTTCACCGATATGTTTTACCCTAATTTGGATTAATGAGTGATATTAATATAATTTAGATATAAATTTGAAATATAATTTAGATCAATAGATATGTAATTCAAACATACATTTAAATATAAGAAAATAAGATTGATTTTTTTAATTTGATAAGGGCATACACTAAATATAAAAGTACTAGGTAAATTAAGATACTTAGCTTTTTTGGTTGATTGTGATTGTATTCTAGAATTGAAAATTAGGGATAATGGTACTTGTAGTTCATTTATTTTTATAATATATTTGTTGTCTACTTTGGATTAGTTTCAAAAGATTAGGTCACTATCATAAATCAATACCAACATGTTGGTTAGTAATTCCTTACACAGAAGTAGGGAAAAATGACAATATGATCATTTATTATTGTCTTTACTTATCATATGTTTTCAATCCTAAACCTTGTTGATGTACACAACTTTATAATTTAGTCTCTTTTCCTTGAAATCTTAGGTGTCCTTGTGAGGTATATAAACCTAAAAAAATTGGGGAAGTGTAATGGGATGAGCTAACCCCAATCACCCCCATCTAATTATTAATTGTTGCCTATGTACTCAATTCTCTAAAGAGGAAAATCAAGTGACATGTAGTTGTCCCACCTAATGTGATTATGAAATTGTGTTCCTTCACTATATGTATGAAAGTAATGATAAAACTTTGGTAATTGATAATGCTTGATTTAAATTTTATTTTGAGTGATTCAAACTTGGCTTGTGATAACTCCTAGTGATGAATATGTAAAGCTGGAAGAATAGGGCATTATTTCTTAATGTTTAATAATATATAGATTTTATAATATATAAGTTCCAAGTCCATTTTAAATGAGGCCTTAATTTTTTTATTAGTGGATCAAATTTAATAATTCATCATGCCATCGATACATTAGGATGATGGGTCAACCCTAATAAGGGGTTTAATTTTATAAAATAACAATTTATGGGTATGGGCTAAATTAGGTCAATATCAATTATTGATATTGACTATATTTAATAGATCTGACACATGTATAAGAATACTAAACTAAAAGTCTTGAGATGTCTATGTAGAATATTTAGAATCTTTTAAATAGACATTGAGGTTCTTGTAAGTGTGTAAAAACATATTGAAAGGGTTGAATCATAAAATAACATGTAAGTGTGTGATATGTAAGACTAGGACCTTGTTTCATTTCTCAAGTCATGTGGTATATGTGTGTCAATATTTCCATTTTAAATTTATAAAGACTAGATTTTAATATCGATAACATGATACTAGTTCATACACAAATACATAAAGCACAATTTATATTTGAATGACAAATGGTTTTCATTCCACTCCAAACTTGTTAGATTTGTGGTCATGATGGGGGAAAGAACATTATTCATTCTCTTTGTATCACAAATTTTATTCTACATTGAAAGATATTGAGAAAAACCATACAATCAATCTAAAGTCATGATGGGCATATGATCATTGTTCATTCCATTTCAATCATTTATTTTTGTTTACATGGAGTAAACTTGAGCAAAACTATAAAATTAAATCTATAATCCCTTTATAGTGGTTCAATAAATTTATTTGAATGAACCCATCATGTGTTTCTCTCTTTACCTACTTAGTTATGTGAGTTAGTATATTACTTACTTCTCCCCACGTTCATGAGGGTTAGGACATGTATTTATAAAACAAGAATATGCATAGCTATACAAGTTTTGGGCATAATCACCTCAAATATCCATATGATTCAACAAAGAATTAAAAATTTATTTATTTCTTTGATAATGAATCATAATATATAAAAAATTTCAAAGTAAACATGGTTTTCACCAACACACGTGTACTCTTACCTTTGCTCTTTAAATTTTCAAAAAAAATGTTACAGATTAAAATTTTCAATCTATGGCCATTAACTACACATGATTGCATGTTTATTTTCTGAGTGACCTATAAAATTGGAGTTTAATACCAAAGACAAAGTGTGTTATACACACTTGGGTACATTTGATCCTTTTAATCTCAAAATTCCTTTACTATAGTAAAATATGGGAATATTTAAATACTAAAGTATGATATTAAGTACTTGAAAATGACAAGTTTGACACAAATTTACCATGCATGACTTGAGCACATAAACAAGGTCCTAATTTTACATTCTCTCACACTTACATGCTATATTATGAGTTGAATCTTCCATTATTTTGTTACACAGCTACAAGAACCTTACTATATATTTAAAATATACTAAATATCCAACATAGACATCTCCAAACCCTCAATTCAGTATACATGTACATAGGTTGATTTCATAAGTTTTTATTAGTATCACTAATTGACAATAACTTGATTTAATCAAAATCTACCCTCCCATAGCAAAAAATCTTTTTTTAAATCAAACCTTTCCTTAGGGGTGACACATTTTCCTAGCATGTAAGTGGTGTGTGAAATTACCAAATTGGGATCACATATAAATAAATCATGGTATCATTAAAAAAGGGACTTAGAACTTATCTGGTACACATTTATACACTATTACACATTGGGAAATTGTGCTCTATTATTCTTAAATTATTAATATATCAATAGGAATAGTCACAAGCCAAGTATGAAGTACATTATTTAACCCTAATTTGGTTTTGTAGTCATATTAGGATAAAAACTAGAAATACAATTCAAATATTAATATATGGCATTCAAGTATACATCTAAATTTAAAATAATAAAATTTATTGTAATATTTTGACAAGTGGTATATGATAAATATAATAAGTATAACAAATGGATGAGTACTTAGCTTTTTTGGGTGACAATCTAAAAATGAATATATTTTGGAAACAGACATCAACTAAAACAATTTTGTGGTTATTCTCATTAAAGAACTATGTTTTTATTTACACAAGGCCATTTCTTTTGATCTAGGTCAATATCATCAGCCAATAATGACTTATGCTAGTTGGTACTGACCTATGTTGAAATGAGGGATTATGACCATGTGGTCACCTTTTCATGTCTCTGTATTTTATGTATGTGTGATCCAAAACCTTGACGATATAAAAAAATATTAAAATCATCTTCCTTCATATTGAAACCTTAGGTGTTCTTGTGATAGATATAAACTTTAAAAAAAAATTGAAAGTTTATTTGGTTGAGTTGAATCCAATCAGCCTTGTTTAATGATTGACCATTGCTTATGTATCTAGTAATCTGAGGGAAATCAAGCCATACATATTTCTCCCACATAATGTGATTTTTGAATTGTGCTCATTCACTATAGGTATGAAAATAATTTTTTTTGTTTTAATACTTTAAAATTCTTACTTTAACTTGGATTTAGTGTATTTAAGACTTGGCTTGTGATTAATCCTAGTCATAGATTCACAATCTGGGAAGAACGTGGAACATTTTTTGAATGTGAAATAGTGTATAAATGTGTACCAAATAAGTTTCAAGTCCCTTTAGGAATGAGACCTTGATTTTTTAAAATATGAGTCCAATTGGGTAATTTATCATGCCATCAACATGTTAGGAAAAAGTGCCAACCCTAAAAAAGGTTTAATTTTGAAAAGTAATCATTGCTAGGAGAGGGTCAGTTCTAACTAGATTGAGTGAGTATTTATTGGTGATATTGATTGAAATTTATGGATTTGACTTGTGTATAGGTGGACTGAATTGAAGGTCTAGAGATTTTTATGCAAGAAATTTAGTAGTTTAAAACAAATAATTAGATTCCTACATGTGTGTAACAACATAACAAAATGTTCAAACTCTTAATATAACATGTAAGTGTGAGAGGATAACAAATTAGGACATTGTTTATGTGTTCAATTCATGCATGGTAATTGTTTATAAAGCTTATCATTATCAAGTACTTAATACTAGACTTAAATACATAAAAATTCCCCCCTTTATTATAGTAATCAAATTAATAAAGTAAAGGATAAAATCTAATTATGTATAACACAATTTGACTTTGTTATGAAAATTTAATTGTGTATGCCACTTAATAAAAAAGCCTACATTCATGTGTAGTCGATGTCCATAGATTGACAATTTTAATCTGAAACTAAAATTTTTAAATAGCATAGGTAAGAGTACACATGTGTGTTGGTGAAAACCATATTTACCTTGAAACTTGTTAGAGATGATGCTTCATTGTTAAGACATTGGAGAAACGTAAACTTATTTATTGAGGCACATAGAGAGTTTGAGAAATTATGCCCTAAATTGTGGAACTATGTAACACTTTATGTTGGGAAGATATGTCTAAAACTTCATGAATGTGAGGATAAGTACACAATTTACTAACCCAAATAGCTATGTAGGTAAAGGGAAAACTACATGATAGGCTCAAAGAAACTAAATCGACCACTACAAATGTATTATAGACTCACTTGTATAGTTTAACTCAAGTTATCTCCATGTAAAGTGAAATCCATGATTAAAAAGGAATAAACAATCTTCATGCCCCCATCATGAACACAAGTTTGATTGTATAATTTTCCTCAAGTTATCTCAATATGGAATAAAATGCATAGATGAAAGAGAATGAAAAAATTTCATGCCTATATCATGACCACATATCTAATAAATGTTAATTTAAATCACAAAAATTTTAAAATCAACTTATAATATTTTGTTCTGTATGTGTATGAACCAGTATATGTGCATGAACTAGTATCATGCCCCCTAAATTTGTACCAATTGATATAGACTATTTTACATCTATATGTTAAATTTGAGAATTATTATCTCAAATGTGTGTATGTGTGTGTGTGTGTGTGTGTGTGTGTGTGTGTGTGTGGAAACCTATAATTATTGTTCTTATATATTAGATGTATATGTGTATGTATATGCACCCAAATGTGTATGAATATGTGCTCAAGCCTCTATAAATTGAGTGCATATAACCCTATAATATGTAATAATATGTAAATATCTATTATTTAATTGAAAAATATTATATGTAAACCATTATTAATCTCTAAAATTTATACTCTAATCTAATTTTATGCTCATGGTGCCTTCTGTCTCTATGATAATTTCATTACAATGTCCCAATTTTAAAATGAGGGATGTGTCATATAAGTCACTTATCTCAAAATAAGAGTTAATTTTATGTGTCATGTATAAATATAACATCATTTAAAATCATGTGAACATGTGGAGAATATGTCATCATAATAATGTATATGTCTATCAAGGCAAGTGTGTAACATATTTAATATAGAGCATATAAGTGTCATGTCTATATAAATGTGTCAAGGAAGAATATAGTAGTAGGATCATTTAATAAGACTACACAATAAAAATGAATTATATAGATCATATCACCAAAAAATTTAATAAAATTATTAAACATGAAAATCTTAGGTGTTAATGTCACACATAAATCCAAGTGGTGCATATAAGCATGAGGTCATAAAAAACAAGGCCAAGGGCCACATACAAGGGACATTAAAATGTCACAAGAGAAATTAAAGACATAAAATCAAACAAGGACAAGGTATATACTAAAAGAATATAAATATGTTGAAAACAAGGACAAATTGATAAACATAATAGATAAGAAAAATTATCTTATCATGTAATAGGTAACAACATCAATGAAACATATAAAAATGGAACTAGTCTACACCATCTATATGTATCAATGTCACATCATAAAATAGTAACATATCCCTATAACACTATATAATATATGGGAAAATATAAATATGTTTAGGGGATATAGGTTAATCAACATGGTAAAGGGTCACATAAAGATATAACCTGTAATAGTGAAACATGTGGAACCATATGCCTTGAGTATTGGCATGTGCACTAGGTAGAGGAAAGTCCAACATATATATGTCCATGTGTAACATATATGTCTTGCATCACACTCATATACCATGAAATATATCTGTGTATGAAAAAAATATGTCGTATATAAAACATGTGATAAATAACATATGTAAATAGTGTAATCTAATAATCATGTCATACTCAGGTCCTAATTTTTTATTTTAAAAATATTTTAATGTGTGTAGATTTTTTATATTTTATTTTTTATATATTTGGAATATTTTAGTTTGTAAGATATAAACAATGATCACATAAATATAAGGATCATGGGAAGTGTATAAATCAAATGGTGTAAGCGTACTCTATCATGGATGACATGTACCAACTATGGGCACATTAGAATCTGATACTAATTCATGTGTTGTATTATAATTTATCATATAATTTAGTGTATGATGGGTAGATTCAAATGGATAAAGAATATATGGGTCCACTATAGATTAGGGGAATGTTTCAATGCCTATTTTTATTGTGGAACACATTGAACTATCTGTAGTACTAACTAATAATGTGATGTAGGAGCTATGGAGGCCATTATGGGCCCTGAGTAAGTTTATGATGTGATTAACATTAAATAATTGGTTGTTTGGTAATATTAAATATGTTCATTTTAAATGGGTATAAATAAGTATATTATATATGTGTAAGTATTATATCTATATACTAATCATGTGTGACTATATTAAATATATCTATATAATGATCCTTAATAGGTGTACCAACCATTTTTGGTGATGGTGGGGGTAGAGGAGGAGTTACCATTGGATATATAAGGTAATCATTCTGTATACCTATAATTATGACTAATTTTTTTAAATATATGTATTTTATAATTTAGTGCACTATAGATGGTACTACACCCAAAAAATTCATCCAAGGTTATCCTAAAAACATGTTAAAGATCATATTAATTTTTATAACTAAGAATAGTGTGGCTAGTATGATGGAGCATAATTTAAGAGGTAATATTTTGTATCCTAAAGTATTTTTTTTTAATCCATTAAATACCTTGATTAAACTTGAGGTCTTTTATAAAACTTTTTGAGTGTACCCAAGGGAGTGAAGATGTGTCATATTACATATGTTTTTACTTGAACCATTATCAATCATGACATCATGTATGGGTTATTAATTTATATAGGCTTGTATATAAAGTGAAATAAAATATGAATCATCATAAAAAATCTCACTATAATTTAAATTTATCATAGGCCACTATGGTGAGGTATCTACAAGTGGTCCAATAATTGCATCTATTAGATGATCATATAACGTAGGTGGAGTGATGTAGAACATCACTAGGTAGTTTGAGTGTTAACATGTTTGAACGTGTCATGATAGAAATTTTTGGTTTGGTTTATGTGTTAAATGACTTATAGGGTCCTAATTCATGTCTTATATTCATTAATAGTCTTTTTGTTTATGTGTTTCTAGGATTTCTTGATTTTCCCACAAAAACTAAGATTTGAAATTTTGAATTTGAAAACAGGCCTTGGGAGGTGTTTTGAGTCTTGTATGAAATCATAATGTTGTGAAATGATTATGTAAGGTACTATAAGTTAATAGGAAGGTGTGTATTTGTATTAAAATGTACAATTCATAGTCAATAATAAAACTAAGTTAAGAAAATTGGAATGTAACTACCACCCTACATGGGAATGGCCTTGTAGAAGGAGTTTTCTTATTTGTTTGGAATATTAAGGGGATGGAGAGAATTTAAATTGGTGACAAGAGTTATATAATAATAATAATTTTATATGATGATTGGATATATTATTAGGATATATAGGTAAGATAATAAAAGATCAAGTTTTCAAGAACTCTTCCCTCAATAATTCTATGCATGAAGGTTATGAGTAAGTGATTTGAATGAATAAAAAGAGTGATTTAAAAGGTTGTTTGTCAATATAAATATGGTTTAGGTATGTAAATGACATATTATTATTATTTTAATTAATATTATAATTTATCTCCTATACATAGTTTATTTATGCAAGCTACAAGAATTTTACACGGTCAAGAAGATAAATAATTAAGTGGTTATTTGAGGTTCATTAAAGAGTGTTGAGGTGAATACATGGTAGTGAAGTATATTTAAATTGTTTATGATCCTTTATATGATTAATTTAATCCAATTTATATCAATATATAACCCAAACTACTAGGCAAGTTCACACAATCCAAGTAAAGAGCAATTCTATGTTTTCAACATTCCCCAAATGAGTTGGTATGGTAGATGATTATTTTAGGATTATTTAAGTGTATAAGGTATAAAAATAATATATAGTTTATTAATTATGATATTTAACAACTTTAAAGGATAATAAATTCATGTATGAATGCAAGATTTAGTAAAATATTCACACACAATGCTAAAATGCATATAGAATTTTGAAACTTGGCATGCTAGAGAGGTTTGAGTATTGGTCATGAGAAAATGACTATTGGATAAGGTTAAAATTGTTTTAGAAGAAATTTTAAAGGTATCATATGTTTTTAAAATTTTATAAAACCATAAATATTCTTTTTATTATGTTCTCAACCTTCTCAAACCTATGTCAAGACTAGACTAGGGTTTAGAAAGGGAAACTTGAATAACTTGAGTTTTAACCTATAAATTTTATCAAAAATTTGGGATAATATATATTTTTTCATTATATATATCATTTATTATGTTTTATAGTGGTACCAATTTTTACAATATGGTATCCATGATCATGGGGTTGTTTTAGGCCTAAAGAGACCTAATTAAGAGAAGGGGGTGTTGAATGAGGTGGTCTACCTTGAGAGTTGTGAGATAAAAATTTATAAAAATCTATAATAAGATAATGTGTGTCAAAATATGTATTTATTTGGTTAATAAACTATATATATTTATCAAACCAACAATATTTATCCAAAAATAAGGCTACTAGAAAAAGAGGCCTAAAGAATGAAAGTGAATATTAGTGGAGAATACAAACTTGGGATTTGGGAATTATGATTCCATGGGAGGTAAATTAAGTATGTTTATGGCCATGTAAGCCCTGATGAAGTGATAGAAAATTAAGATCATGCATGAAACCTTTAGGCCTATGAAGTTACATGAGGTTAAACAAGTTTAAGGAAAGAATGGAGAGTGAGGTTATGAAAATTGTACAAGAAGAGGATGATGTGGAAGTAAGGAGAAGAGATAATATATATTAGGGTTATAAATATGATATATATTCAAATTAAAATAATTATATGTATGCAAGGAGGCTTATAAGCCTAGTCAAGATAAGAGTGAAGGAGAGAGTTCAAGATACAAATAAGGTACCTGTGGCAAGGAATCAGATCAAAGTAGATATAAAGAGATAAAATCAAGAAATTAGAGATAGGAAATAGGAAAAGGAGGTTACAAGAATCAAGCCCCTACATAAAGTGGTATTAGATCAGGTAATATCTTAGATTAGTTTATGTTTTTAAATGTTAAAAGTTACTATTTGAGATTGTTAAAGGTTGTAAATGGAGATTTTATGAAGCTAAGTTGTAGGAGTATAGTAAGAGAGAGAAAGTTAAAAAGTTTTGGTAAATCATGCCTAAGAATAGAGCTAAATAAATATCAAGAGAAGAAGATAATAGAGAAGAGAGACTCCAAGTGAAAGTTTTTGTTCTAAGGTGCAAAATACTTGAACAAGAGTGTAAATAGACCAGGTAAATGAGAAAACCTAAGCTAAGACAAAAAATCAAGGTGAAAAAGACTTGATCAAGAGTATAAGAAGATATAGAAGGAAAAGGAGAGGAATTCCTTGGATGAGTTAGACTACCACAATGAGATAAATAAGAAAGAAGACCCAAAGAGAAAAAGGATAGATGTTGAAGAAGAGATGAGTGAGATAGACAAAATATTGGAGAGGATAAATATCTTGGTGAATTTCATGCAATAAGAGTAAATCCAAGGGTATGGATAGGTGATTAACAATAAGAGAGTTATGTGGCCTATAATACTACTCATGGATAGAAGAAGAAATATGCTCATGAAGGACCATGAGAAGTAAAATAAGGAGGAGATGAAAAATTTTATGATAAATGAACAAGATGAAGGTGAGTAGAACCTTGTGAAGGAGATAGTCATGGAGACAAAACAACCTAAGAAAGAAAATATAGATGCAAGAAAGCCTTGATTTTTAAAATCTAAGGATTTATTGTCATGTGTTTATGTAGGTAAAATATTAAATAAGGAAAAAGTCCATGTTGAGGAAATAAAAGTTGAAAGTATGAAGGATATCAGTCGTGAACATCATGCTTATATGGAACAAGAAGAATATAAATATGAATCACCTATTGAAGTGTTTATAAAACTTGATATGTAGCAAGAGGAGGTTCTTAATTGGGCACACAATTATGATGAGATTCAAGAACAAGTTGTGGTAGTAGAAGTCAATCAAGAAGAAGGATATGATTTGAACCCTAACAAACTATATAAGAAGATGGTGTAATAGATGATAAAATAAAACATAGATTTATGGTATGAATCAATGGTATATAAAGTAAGAGGAAGTGTGAAAGTAAGGAGTAGACATATACAAGAGAATAAGAAAATATAGAGAAAATAAGGTAATAAATAAATTTATAATTTTTTAGTTGAGTTAGTTAAAGACATGTATGATGAGATCAAGATAGAAGTTTTTCAAGAAAGGTTATATTGTAAATAAACTAAACTGGTCAAGGATTTTTCCATGCAAGATGAACAAGGTTATGATAATACTCACCATGATATGGTGAAGTATTATGCAGAGTCAGAAAAAGATGATATAGATGAGAGTATGACTAGGTTGAAGATGCATAATAATTCATTAGAACATGATACCAAAGAAGAGAGCATTGTTGAGAATCAAGTCCAACAAGGAGTGCTTAAACAAATCATGACAAGTGTAGAAAGAAGTTATGGAGTAGGTGCAAGGATGAAGAATGAGAAACAAAACTTGGAGGTAGATCATGATGAGGAAAGGATAAAGATATAAGAGATAGAAGATATAGTGGATAAACAGTTATAGAAAACCATGTATTTCATATAGGTAGAAGATGAGTTGGCAAAGAAAAAGGCCAAGACAAGAAGACAAATAAATAATAACAAGGTGAGAATAAATGATAAATAAAAGAGGAAAAATAGAAATATGATCTTATTGTTTCATCAAAGAGAGAATTTTAAAATGAGGAATAAGTTGGGTAAAGCACATTTGATCAAAATCTCAAATTATTATACTTAGGGAGTATGATGCAAAGCATCACTAGGTATTTTGAGTGTTAAAATGTTTGAATGCATCATTATAGATATTTTTGGTTTGTTTCAGGTGTTAAATTTCTTATAAGGTCCTAATGGATCTCTTAGAGTCATAAATAGTCTTTTTGGTTATGTGTTTCTAGGCCTTCTTGATTTTCCCACCAAAATCAAGATTTGGAAATTTGAATTTAAAAATAGGCCTTGCTAGGTGTTTTTATTCAATTATTAAATCCTAATGTTTTTAAATTATTATGTAAGGTCCTATAAGGTCATAAAAAATTTGTGGAGTGGTATTGCAACGCAAAATATATAGTCAATAAGAAAAGTAAGCCAAGAAAGTTGTAATGTAACTACCACCCTACGTAGGAATGGAATTTTATAATGGATTTTATTATTTTTTTGGAATATTAATGGGATGGAGTGAATGTATATTAGTGTGGAGAGTTGTATACTATTAATATTATGACAAGAGGATTGAAGAGAGGCATAGGAGATAGAGGTAAGACAAGAAAACATATAGTTTTTCAAAAACTCTGCCCTCCTTAATAATTATGTGCATGAAGGTTGTAAGTGGTTTGAATGAATAAAAAGAGTGATTTAAAAGGTTGTGTTATAATCAAAATTTTCACCCTTGTTGAGGTTTTTCAATCCTCCTCAATTAAGTGAAAGCATGGTAATAATCCTAGGTTGTGGGTGGCCTAAAGAATGGATTGAACCTCTAGATAGGGATAGCTCCATTGATGCATCACTTAATAACTAAAAAATAAGATAATAATTTCAAAATGAAAGGGTAAGATAAAACTATAAACTGAAATGGAGGTGATGCACCAGATGTTAAGACCAATACCATTGGTTTTCATGTGCACTAATAGCTATAGGACTACCATAAACGTATACTTATCCTATAAGAACCTATTACATGAAAGATTTGAAAAGAGGTGAATCAATGTGAAAATATAAGGGAAGATGTTTTACACTTATAATTAACTTATAACTCCTAATGACACTCTTCAAATCCTCCAATAGAGAAACAAACTACAAGAAGGCAAGAAGAATAGGACAACAAAACAAGGTGAGTTAAGTTTACACTTGCCTAAATAAACCATTCATTGATTTACACTAAAAAAACCATAGAAGGAGGTAAAAAAACCATTTATTTATAAATATTCATAAAAAATAACATGAATATGAGATACTCATGGTATAAGGATCCTTTTAATTCTAAAATTAGGCATATATATATAGAAGAGTGTGAGTAAGAGAGAGAGGAGAGGAATATGAGTTGCATATGACAAGTGTCATCTCATGATGAACAAGTGAAAATCAAGGAATTATGAAAGTAGGTAGTTATTAATCCTCTTATCAACATGTGTATGTTTTATCTAATCCTCTCCTTCATCAATGGTGGCATAGAGTGACCCTTGACCTTCTTGATGACTCATCAACCTCATTTGAAACTACCCATTTGGAGTGATTGTGAAGTGACAAGTCATATATTGGGGTCTAAAATATTTTATTTAATTTAAAATATGTTTAATACACCAATATAATAATTTTTCAGCCTTCATTTTGCAATTACATTCATCATTTTCATATTTTCTTTCTAGGCAAGCATATTCCTTGTATCCCTATTTTAGTGAAAATATCCTTGGTTTGAGAGATAAAAAACACTTAAATGAAAAATAAATATATATTTTTGTACCCATTATCTCCTTACATTGTCAATCCAAATTTAATTATTTAACTCTCAAGGTAGACCTACTTTCTCAGCCTCCATTTTTCTTAATTAGGCATAATTAAGCCTAATGCAAGCCCACAAAATTGAAGACCATACCAAGTCATAAAATACCACTAAAAAACCTAAAAAATAATTTATGTGACATTAAATTATGTCTTATATGAAATTTTAATGCATTTTTCATGGGCAGAATCCAAATTAGGTGAGTTGCAAGGTTTTTAGCCCTAGTTAGCAAAATACAACCCTGAGTAGGCCAAAAGCTAAAATAAATGCATATTTTTATTTTTGGGGTGTTTAATATTTTAAAAAATTATTTTTTGGGGTCTTCAAAAACATTCCTCATCCTCTCCAATAGTTATTTACTCTTGGTCAACCTTAGTACCTCTCAAACAAGCCCGTTTCAAAGTTTTACATGCATTTTTAAGATCATGAGAAGGTTGTAGGTGTTAAAAAATTACATGAAAAATAAATTTATATTTGGGTAAAAATTATCAAATTACATCTTCAACCCAAATTTTATTATCTAACTATAAAGTTAGACCTACTTTCTCAACCTCCATTTTTCTCAATTAGGCATAATTAAGCCTAATACAAGCCCATAAAACTAGAGATTGTACAAGGCCATACAATACCACTCAAAAACCTTTAAAATAATTTATAGAACATAAAATTAGGTATTTTTTTTAAATTTTCATTCATTTTTCATGGGTGGAACCCAAATTAGGTGAGTTTTAAGGTTTTTAGCCTTAGTTAGCAAAAGTACAACCCTGAGTAAGTCGAGAGCTAAAATAAATGCATATTTTGATTTTTGGGGTATTAAAGATAAATAAATAATTTTTTGGGGTTGTAAAAAACATTTATGATATTATAAAATAGTTATTTACTATTTTTCAACCTTATGTACCTCTAAAACAAGCCAATTTCAAGGTTTTTAATGTATTTTTAGGACTGTGAGAAGGTTATAGGTGTTGTTCGATATTTTAAATCATATTTTGATATTATTGAAGGTATTTAATGATATATAATGGATAAATAAACATTTATTTTTCATATAAAACCAAAATATAATGTAAATATTTCATACTTTCTTCTCATTCTTTGAAATGATCTTAAAACTCTTTAACAGGCCTATGAGTGCAAAATTGGGTTTCTTGACTAGGTTTGCTCACCAAATAGAAATATCTTAGTTTTTTTCCTTAATTTATTATTTAAATAAATATAAACACATTAATTATCTATTATCATTTATTTAACCAAAAAAACATCTCTTGGTCACATTTATGTAAGACTATACCTAGCTATAGGTGCTCTTAGACTGTGTACAGCTTTTCATAACATGTTAAAACCCTTTTCAAGATTGTTGTAGATGGTGAATATTTTTTTTAAGTCTTATATGAACTTTCCACATGATTTTACAATAATCTCAAGTTCTTAGGATCATCATCCAATCCTTTATACCTCTTATGATTGACTGTTAAACATGAAAACTCCTTAATTGACTTTCACAATAGCAAACTCTTCATTTTCTTTAAATATACCTACTAATGGTGTTTATGGTTTTGTTAAATGTTTTTAAAGAGTTTGTTAGTGATTTAACGTGTTGGATAACCCTCCATGGTGATCAAAGTCACAACAACCCTTGGTGACTTCCTCATACTCTTAGAGATGGGCCTATATGTATATGCTCAAAATATGATTTTAGAGATAAAATAACATCATGCCATCCATCCTTGATTGTAAATAATTGTTAAAAAAATTTAATAGTTACTTATAGTGTGAACATGACCAACCTTACTTTCAAAGTTTCAACATACATGACTGAGTCTCTATGTCTTGATTTATGCCTACATTATACATAATTAATCCATTTTCATAATTATTCTACTCCACACATGCCACCATATAGATCCATTAGGTATGTATGAGACTTAAAAATGTCATTCTAGTGTTTTTTGGGCTAGTCACATTCATTTAGATTCATTTGAAGAAACAAAATAGTCATTGGGTCTTTATATACTTATAAGCAACATAGAAGGGGTTGTCTTAACAATTATTCATAGAGTACATGAATCTAACCAAACTCATAATGCTATAAGGTTAGAGTATAAAAACCCATTTAAAATCCCAAAACACCTTTTCCAACCATGCACCTTCACTTGTATGGACTGAGCAAAAGATTAGTCTCCTCGAGCCTGTACACCTATAATGTGGGACCCAATATGAGTTTTTTGAGAAAAAAAAGTCATAATGATGATTTATTTTGGTTATAAAAGGATAATTTAGGTCTTTAACATCCTTACTAAAATATATAAGTATTTTTATTATAGGTATTTAACATCAATAAGCTTTGAAACCTAATAAACTCAAGACTAGGGTTTCTTGCCATCTCTCTTATTTTGACTCTAGCCACTATTATTTGATGTTATCTCAATATTTATAGGGTTAAAATAACCTTAAAATAATTATTTAAGATAATTATTAACTAACACAATTATAAGACCTCTAAACCAATTACAAAATGCATGCCATAATGTCCTTTTTATAGGAAGATATATAGGTCTATATTTTCTAGCCTTCCATTGCTCATTAGAGTTTTCTTGAGGTGAATATTTAAACTTTTAAATGAGTTTTAAACATATATAGTCTTATAAATAATCTTATTCACAACTAAAAAGGCCCTTTTCATGAGATTTACCTCATGCACAAAGAGCCTATTCTTCAGCCTCTTGCAAGTAGGCATGTACGTCTCTGATCTAAGTTTATCCTCTTTGTAAATTTATCACAAAATGGGATTTTACTATATATCATATCCATGGATGTTATTTTTATATATTTTTAATGTTTATAAGACTTATTGAGAGTATCTTCAACTGGGAAGATCAACAAGTCTTACCAAGAATCCATATGTCAACTTTGTAGACTTATATGGCTTACTCAAGGACTTCATGATCTATCCTTTTAGGTTTTGTAAAGATTGATTAAGAAATGTTTCAAAACTTGGGTTTATTTTTTGGGATGATAAAAACCTATTATAAATAGTAGAAACCAATTTACACCTTGAACTCATCAAAACTCCATTACCACCAACCTACAACTTGATCAAAATGAAGATTTCTTATCTTTTAACTAATCCCATGTGATAATAAGGGATGGAGGATGATGTGGAAGGATTTTAAATACCCTAAGGAATCACATAACATTCCATTTTCATTATGGAACTTTCCAATGCATTTATATAGGCAAAAACTATGCTTGTGGGGTTTTAGAAGGGTTTAAAGGCACCTTATGCTCTTAATGATTGTTTATAGAGCACAAGATATCTTGATGAAAATACATGGAATGGATTAAAATGGCATATGGACACCATAAAAAACCTATTATCATAATTATTGAGATGCATCCTCCTTCATGAACCATTTTAAAGAAAAGTACTCTTCTACTTGTAAAGAGATCGATGGAGGAATTGATAATTTTTCTATCTTTTTGGACTTGTAACTCACTCCTGAGCATGGATGTGACTTGAAGAGAATGGAATAAAATTCCAAGAACATATTCACACCTTTTTATTACCATTTAGTATAATATTCCTTCTTTGTACATTATAAAATGAGCAAATGGAGACTTCAAATGACTAATAATATTACAAGAGTGAGTTATACTTTGTTTTATTAGTTATACAGACCAAATAAATTGTAAATATTATATTTGGCATGTTTCCATGATCTATAAATTCCCTTTAAACCTTTATCACCCTTAAACCAACTTGAATATGACATTATAAGGCTAGACTAGCATAGGACCAAAATGAGAAATTACCTTAATCTTGTCAAAATTACCTTAAACTATTCTAAATACATGAATACAGATACAATAAAAGATCCTTTTATTACAAGGTAAAATTACTTATCCTGTTACTAACTAGACCATCTTACAGGACCTTTATCACCACTAGGAACCACATGCCACCTTACCATGAAAAGACAATATATGATCTAGAAAAACACCTTCAAGAATATCAACAAAGTTAAATATGAGCTAAAGAGAATTTTTTTAATTAGATTCACCTATGGTATCCAAATTTGGCTAACATCTTTGGTGACCTCCTAGGATTGAATGATTGTTATGCACCATACACTAGTTTCTATATCCATTCATTAGGTTATGGTGTCACACAGCGCACAAATAGATAAAAACAACACACTAAAGCAAGGCACACACACTTATGCTACAAATAAATTATGGAAAGGAAAAAACAAGAACACTACTAACTATAACTAACCTTAGGACATTTTCCTCTTAGATCAAAAGGAAAATTTCGAAAAATTATTCCTCCATGAGATGAGAAATGATGTAGAGCAAGTTTCCATTTGGACATGATGTTTGGTAGACTAGACCTCTTTCTTGATAACTCCTTTGGAATTATCTCAAATGATTTATCATCAACAAGCATGTTTCCAATTAATACATACTCATGTGACTCAAGACCCTTCTCATGTTTCTCCTTAATGTTTGAGTTCACCTCAAACATTATCACATCTTCAGTCATATGGGCAACATCAACTTTAGCTTCATGTGGATCCATGAAATGGTGTGTTTGGTATTAAATGATATCTTTGGGGTTCTCACATTATTATTAAATGAATATAGCAAATTCAAAATCATATTCAACCTAACCAAAAAGAGATATAAGCCCTTGATAATCCTCAACTTTATTATAGAGATTTAAAAACTACTACCACATGTCCTCATCATCCTCTTGAATATCCTCTTGAGGGGATACAACCTAAATTATATCTTCACATTTATCTTTAGGAGCCATAGTAATATCAAAAGCTTAAAATTACTTCATGTGGTCATGATGTATCTATAATTATACTCTTTCAATATTTTTTCCTTTCTCATTAGAGGCCATTTCCAGCCCACTCAAGATATCATCTTGTTCACTTGGGAAGTCTCCCACTTAAAAACCAATTAAAACCTATTCATCTTGATTCTCAAGCCAAATAATTCCTTGAGATTATTCTATTGTCAAATTAACCAAATTCTCTTTGCAATAACAAGCCATCATTTTCAATCAAAAAAGAGAATTCAAAACAAAATTTTACCTCTTCTTGACCACTTAAGGACTCTTAGAAGATAACCAAATGCATTTATACTATAAATAGATACTCTAATTCATCAAGAGGATCTAAGAACCATTTTTATTGATCATCCATGATCTCATTGAGATGACTAGTTGGTTGGAAAACTGATGCAACTATCTTAATTATGATTTTTTTACCTTGAAGAGTGTTCTCTCCTTCAAAATATACTACCACATCACGAGGATCACCTCTTCCTTCATCTCTAAAGACTTATTTACTCTTTTATTCTCCAAGGGGAGTTTAAATTATGAGTTATTCCTCATGTTAACTTGAAGTGTCTTATTCATAGCCTTCTTGAGGCTTAATTATAGCTACAACTTGGATTGCTCATTTTCCTCCCATAGAACATGTTCTTATTTAAGGATAGGTTACTCAAACTCACAAAAAAGCTTTGTAATTTTGAGATCAAATATCCTATCATTATTATCCTTACATTCACTAATCAATCCATAAAATCATGATATGATTTTGTCTTCAACCTTATCAATAAGTACTTCATCATTGGAATGCTTTCTTGAATTAACCTCCATGTTGGAAAAGTTTTAGGTTATTCAACTTTCTCAATTCCTTCTTGATTTGGATTCCTTCTTGGATTAACCTCCATGATGGTAAGGTTTTAGGTCCTTAAGGAGGGATAGTTGTGGATTGAATAGACACAAGTTCCTCTTTAGCCTTAATTTCTTGATTTAGGCATGATTCATATTTCTTCCCCCATGACTCGACCACTTGATTCCAACTCATAACCTTAAACCTAGGAGCTTCCTCATGATGGTGTGTTACAACTTGAGAGGTGGAAGCAGAGTTTGGGAAGCTTAAAAATTGCCTTAGATTATCCTCAATTTTTTGATTTTGGATGAGCTTGGGAGAAGGTTCTTAAGGGAGAGTAGGTTGAGCTTGAGGAATAATGAGTGAGGCTTTCATAGAATCAAGCCTTTTTTGATGGGATTCTACAAGTCAAATAAAGTTAGAAACACTAGCTTCTCCCATCTTACTAACCTATCCTCCATGCATTGAATCAAGTATTTTATTTCCATATTTTTATTGGTTATGACATGTTGGTTTCCCTCCTTAAAGGACTCCCATTTTCTCCTTGAAAAATGTAATGATTCCCTTAGATTTTTAATGTGATGAATATGGATAACTTGGCCAATCTCTACATTTATATCTTTCTCATTATCATTTCATTCTTTAACATCTTCATGAGCAGATGAGAGTCTTGATCTTTCTTATCTTGAATTTGAAAAGATATACACTCCTTATAGCTTAACTCTTACTAATGGAAAGCTTGATATGAATAATATGAGGGTTGATAAGCTTAGTAAGGTTGATGAGGAGAGAAGGAAAAGTAACAATCTTGGTAGCAAGGCTGGTCATATGGATAGATAGAGTGATATGGAGGGTAATTAGGGTCATTTTAGGGCTGATATAGATCAACATAGGGCTGATATGGCTCATTAATATACTGGTAAGGATCAATATGATATTAGCAAGGATCAACATAATATTGATATAACTAACCCACTTGAGACAATTTTAAATCCACTCCAAACTCAACAACTAAAATTCATGAGAAAGGACAAATAAAGAGAGCATTTGATTTAAAGAATACCTAGGCTACTAAAACTAGTTGAATGTGCTTGGAGTCACCATTGGTGCTTGTGTTCATGCCTTCAAAGGTTGGTGAATTGAAGAGAAAAAAAAAATCTTTAATGGATGATATCTCTTATGACACCAGGTGTACCATAACTATTATCATCAAAATTTGCACCCTTGAGGAGGTTGTTCAAGCTTCCTCTCCTAAATGATAGCATGGAAACAATCCTAGGTTTTGGGTGACCTAAATAATGGATTAAACCTATAGATAGGGCTGGATACTTTGATGCATAACTTAAGAACTAAAAAATAAGATACTAATTTCAAAGGAAAATGGTAAGATAAAACTATAAACTTTAAAGGAGGTGATACAACAAATTTTAAGACCACTACCACTAGTTTACATGTGTACTAAGACCTATAGGACTGCCATAAACATAAACTTCTCCTAAAAAAAACCTATCACATGAATGACTTGAAAAGAGGTGAAGTGATGTCAGAATAAAATGGAAGATGTTTTACACTTTTAATCCACATATAACTCTTTATGACACTCTTCACAACTTGTAATAGAGAAACAAACTATAAGAAGGTAAGAAGAATAAGATAACAAGATAAGGTGAGTTAAGTCTACACTTACCTAAATTAACCATTCACTATTTTAAACTACAAGTAGCCATATAAGGAGGTAAAAAATAAATTTATTTATCAATAGTCATGAACAATATTAGGGATAAATCATACTCCTAGTGGAAGGATCCTTACAATGCTAAAATTAGACATATATATAAAAGAGGGTGAGAAAAAGAGAGAGGAGAGGCATACGAGTTACCTGTGAAAAGTGTTATCTCATGAGGAAAATGTTACAATCAATAAATCTTAAAATTAGGTAGTTATGAATCCTCTTATCAACATGTGTATTCTTCATCTAATCCTCTTCTTCATAAATGGTGGCATAGAGTAACCGTTGATCTTCTTGATGAGTCATCAACTTCATTTGAAACTACCCATTTAGAGTGATTATGAAGTGAAAAGTCATATATTTGGGTATAAATTATTTTATTTAATTTAAAATATATTTAATACCCAAATCCAATCATTTTTACACCTTCACTCTATAATTTCATTCATCATTCTCATATTTTCTCTCTAGGCAGGGCTATTACTTATATCCCTATTTTTGTACAAAGTTCCTTGGTTTGATAAATACATATCACTTAAAGAAAAAATAAATGAATATTTGGGTACTTATTATCCCTTTAAAAATTCAACCCAAATTTCATGATTTAACTCTTAAGGTGGACCTATTTTCTCAACCTCAAGTTTTCCTAATTAGGCATAATAAAGCCTTATGTAAGCCCACAATATTGGAGATCATACAAGACCATACAATACCACTCCAAAACATTAAAATACTTTAGAGGACATAAAATTAGGTTTTTTGGAAAATTTTAATGCATTTATCATGGGTGAAACTCAAATTAGGGGAGTTTCAAGGGTTTTAGCCCTAGTTGGCAAAAGTACAGGCCTAAGTAGGCCAAGAGCTAAAATAAATGCATAGTTTGATTTGTGGGGTGTTTAAAGATAAAAAAATGATTGTGTGAGGTCTTAAAAAACATTTAAAATCCCTTAAAATATTTATTTACTCTTGGTAAACCTTTTGTACTTATCAAACAAGTCAATTTCAAGGTTTTACATGCATTTTTAAGACTGTGAGAAGGATGTAGTTGTTGTTGGATATTTTTAATCATCATTTGATATTATCTAATGCATTATATCATCTATAATGGATAAAAACACATTTATTTTTAATATAAACCCAAAATACAATGCATATATTGTATAATTTGTTCTCATTCTTTGAAATGAACTTGAATCTCCTTAGTAGGCCCATGAGTGCAAAATTGGTTTTCTTGACTCATCTTAATTTTTTTAATTCCTTGATGATGATACTAAAGTTAAATACCTTAATTATGTATTATAACTAATTTCACCAACAAAACATCTCTTGATCACATATGTAGGACTATACCTAGCTATAGGTACTCTTAGACTATGTACAGCTTTACATAGCATGATAGAACCCTTTACAAGGTTGTTATAAGTGGTGAATATTTTTTTAGGTCTTATAGGACATTTCCACATAATTTTACATTCATATTAGATGCTTATTCTCATCATCCAATCCTTTATACCTACTTATATTGAATTTTAAGCATGATAACTACTTAGGTGACTATCACAATAAAAAACTCTTCATTTTATTCAAATAGACATGTTAATGGTGTTTATGGGTTTTTAAAATGTGTTTATAGAGTGTTTTATGAGTTTAAGTGCTGGATAACCCTCCATGGTGATCAAACACACAACTCTTGGTGACTTCCTCATACTCTTAGATATGAGACTATATCTATATGTTCAAAATAGGGTTTTAGAGCGAAAACATCATCATGGCATCCATGATTTATTGGAAGTCCTTTTTAAAAAAAATTAATAGTTTTTTATGGTGTGACAATGACCAACCCCACATTAAAAGTTTCAACATACTCATGATTGAGTCTATGTCTTGATTTAGGCCTAAAACCTACAAAATTAGCCCATTATATTAATTCTTACTCCACACATGCCACAATATATATACATATTAGGTATGTATGAGACCTATTCTTGTCATTGAATTGTTTTTTTGGTTGATTCACATGCATTTAGAGTCATTTAAAGAACCAAAATAGTCATCGGGTCTTTTTAGCCTTTCTAGGTAGCCTATGAGGTGTTGATCTTATTAACCATTGTTCATAGAGTACAAGAATATAAATAACCTAATAATGTCATAATTGTGGAGTATAAAAAAATATTTAACATCCTAAAACACCATTCTCAACCATGCACCTTCTTCTGTACGGACTGATCAAAAGAATAGTCTCTTTGAGCCTACATACCTACAATTTGGGACCCAATCTAATTTTTTTGAGAAAAAAAGTCATCTTGATATTTATTTTGATTTTAAAATGATAATTTAGGTCATTAAACTCCTTCCAAAATTATACAAGTAGTTTAATTATAGGTATTGAACATAAATCAACTTTGGAACCTAATAAACTTAAGCCTAGGGTTTCTTGCCATGTCTCTTATTTTGACCCTAACCACTATTGTTTGATGTTATATCCATATTTACAAGGTTAAAATCACCCTTAAATACTTCTCTAAGCTCATTATTTCCATACACAAGTCTTATACCTCTAAACCAATGACAAAATACATGACTTCATGTCCTTTTTAAAGGTAGACCTATAGGTCTATGTTTCCCAGCCTTCCATTACTCATTAGATATTTTCTTGAGGTGACTCTTTCAAATTTTAAAGGATTTTTACACCTATATAATATTATAAATAAGATTAATCACAACTCAAAATACCCTTTTCATTATCTTGACCTCATACACAAAAAGCTTATTCTTCAACCTCTTGTATGCAGACCTATAGGTCTTTGATCTGATTTTATCCTCTTTATAATCTTGTCAAAAAATGGGATTTTAATGTATATAATATCCATGGATGTTTTTTGGAGATATTTTTAATATTTATAAGACTAATTGAGGGTTTATTTAACTGCAAAGATCAACAAGTCTTACCAAGAATCCCCATGTTAACTTTATAGACTTACATGGCTTACTCAAGGACATCATGGTATGTCCTTTTAGGATTTAGAAAGAGTGATTTAAGAATGTTTCCACACCATGGTTATGATTTATTGGGATGATATAAACCTATTATAACTATAATAAACCAATTTCCACCTTGAACTCATCAAAACCCCATTGCCAACAACCTATAAGTTGATCAAAATGAAGATTCATTATATTTTAACTATTCCCACATGATAAGTGGGGATGGAGGAGGATGTGGAAGAATTTTATATATCATTAAGGAATCAAATAACCTATATTTTTCACTCAAAAATTTTCCAATGCATTTGGATAAGTAAAAACCATGCTTGTGGGGTTTTTGAAGGGTTTAAAGGAACCTTATACTCTTAACGATTGTTCATAGAGCACAAGGGCTCTTGATGATAAAAAATTCCATGGATTGAGAGGGAATATGGACCCATTATAAAACCTACCATCAATTTTCTTGATATTCATCCTCTTTCATGAACCATTGTTAAGAAAATTGTCCTCTTTTGCTTATAAAGAGCTAAATGGAGGAATCAATAAGTTTTTTACCATTTGTGGACCTATAACTCACTCTTAATCATGGATGCAACCTTAAGAGGATGGAATAGCATTCCAATAACATATTAAAACTATTTTATTTCTATTTATTACAATATTCCTTCTTTACACGTTATAAAATGAGTAAAAATACACTTCAAATGACTTATAACATTAGAAGAGTGATCTATACTTCATTTTCTTGGTTGTACGGACCAAATAAATTACAAATATGATATTTGGCATTTGACCATGACCTAGTAAGGCCATATGAACCTTTATAACCATTCAACCAACTTGAACATGACATGAGAAGGCTAGAATAGCATAGGACCAAAATGAGCAATTACCATAATCTTGTCAAAATTACCTTAAACTATGCTAAATACATGAATAAGGCTACAATAAAAGATCATTTGATGATAAGGTATAATGACTTGACCTTATAATAGATAGACAATACTATAGGACCCTAATAACCACTAGGAACCATACCACACATTACCATGAGAAGACAAGATATGATCTAAACAAACACCTTCAAGGCTATCAACAAAGTTAAATATGAGCTAAATAACAAGTTTTTAATTTGACTCACCTATGGTAGAAAAATTTGGATAGCAGGTTACTTATGGATATACATAGGGTTGTGGTATGTAAATAATCTCTTATTATTATTTTTATTTGTTTTTTAATGAAATCTTGGCATTTACCTCCAATATATAGTTTGCTTATGCAAGCTATAGGAATTTTACATAGTCAAGAAGATAAATATTAGGGTGGTTATTTGAGGTTCATTCAAGAGTTTTGAGGTGAAGATAGGGTATTTAAGTATATGTAAATTATTTATGATCCTTTATAATAATCTACTTGTTATCAAGATAGAACCTAGACTTCTAGGTAAGTTCACACAATCTAAGTAAATAACAATTATGTGTTTTCAATAGTCCCAAATGACAAGTGAGTTGGTATGGTAGATGATTTTTTAAGGATTATTTAAGTGTTTGAGGTATAAAAATAATATTAAGTGTATTAATGATTATATTTATCATTTTTAAGGCTAAAAAATTCTTATATGACTGCAAAATTCAAGTAAAGCTTCACACACAGTCTTGAAATGCATACAAAATTCTAAAACTTGGCATGTTGGAGAGATTTGAAGATTATTCAAGGGAAAATGAATATTTAATAAGGTGAACATTGTTGGGCCAAACATTTTACAGGTATTGGATGTTTTTTAAAGTGTCTAAAACCATAAATATCCCTTTTATTATGTTTTTAGCCTGCCTAGGCATGTGTCAATAATAGATTAGGGTTTAAATTGGGAAACTTGAATAAATTGAGTTTTACCATATAAAAATTATCAAATTTTTGGTATAACATGTATTTTTTAATTTTATATAGTATTCAAGAGGTTTTATAGTAGTACCAATATGTACAGTATGGTATCCATGACTGTGGGATTGCTTTAGGCTTAAAGAGACCTAACTGAGATAAGGACGTGTTGAGTTAGGTAGTCTACCTTGAGATTTGTGAGATAAAACTTTGTAATAAGTTGTAAGAAGATAATGGGTGTCTAGATATGTATTTTTTTATAAAATAAACTTTGTATATTTATAAAACCAACACAGTTTATTTAAAAACAAGGCTACTAGAGAATGAGGCCTAAAGAAGGAAAGTGAAGATTAGTGGAGAATGAAAACATGGGATTTGAGGATTATGATTATATGGGAGTTAAATTAAGAAATTTTATGGCCATGTGAGACATGATGTGGTGATACAACATTGAGATCATGCATGAAGTCTTTAGGCCTATGAAGCTATTTGAGGTTGAATAAGTTTAAAGAAAGAATGGAGAGTGAGGTTATGAAAATTATTTAATAAGAAGATGATTTGGAAGTAAGGAGGAGATAATGTATAAGAGTGTGATAAATATGATATATATTCAAGATAAAATAAGTCTATGAATGCAAGGAAGCTTGGAAGCCTAGTCAAGATAAGAGTCAAAGAGAGAGTTCAAGATACAAACAAGGTACCAGTGGTAAGGAATCAAATTAGAGTAGATATAGAAGGAATAAAATCATGAAATTAGAGATAGGAAATAAAAAAGGAGGTTAAAGTAATCAATCCCCTACACCATAGAGGATGCATGTTGTATTCATAATATACCTCTAAAGTATCCTTAGTTTCTATTATCTCATGTTTAGGAAATGGATCGTTAAATATATTCAACTTTTGTTTTCCATTGTGATATGGTCTAGATTCATTTTTATGGGTTCCCAAGTTGATAATTTTTTCATCTATAATATATCTTATCTTATATCTCAATTTGAATAATCAATTCATTGAATGCCCCAAAATATGATGATAATCAAAATATGCATTGATGTCATAGTTCTATGGTGTAGGCATGTTTGGATCAAAATATGCATTGATGTCATAGTTCTATGGTGTAGGCATGTTTGGATTGTGCTCTTATGGGGGAAAGAGTGTGTTAATGTTTCATTTGAGTGAATTATTTATCATTACATGAGGAGGTGTTGTTAATATTGAAAATTACCTATTCAGTGGAGTTGTCAATTGTAGTTGGTTTGTAGGTTGCAATACTAAATTGAGTATAATATGTGACTCATTATTGTTATTAGTTGGCTTGACCTTGTAGCTTGGTTTTATTTTAAACCTTTTTTTTAATAACTTATAGGATTTTATGTATACTTATGTTTTTTGAATAAGTTAAGGATTTTATGTTTAACTTCTTTGTCTCATACTTTATGGCATAACTCATCAAAAGATTTAAATCTCTCAAATGACACATGGAGTGGTGATAGAAAGATTTGATTGAATGTATATTTTATCTCATTATTGGACATAAAATTGGTCATATTTTCTATCATATTATTGTAACAAAGTACATCATCATTGATTAGTTCATTATACCCTTACTTAAGCTTAGCAATTTGTGTGTAGGATAGTTTCTCATCGATGTTGATGGAAAAATGTGATAGAAATTAGTGTACCAATGGGTTGAATTATCTTATTTATTATATGGGTATATCATAGAACCATCAAAAATCATATTCCATAAGACTTATAAAAAATAACTTGGTTAATAATTTGTCATCATATGCATAGTCTAAGAATGTTATATTAAATGATATAAGGTGTTACTTGGGATCACCTTTACCTTCATATAATGGAAGCTTGGGAGATACAAATACTATTGGTAAATTATAATATGATATCTTAATAGATATGGGGTTATTAAATAAGGCATGAAAATCCTTGGAATGACTATCTCTAGATGCATCTTGCTCTAGCTTCAACACCTTAACATGGAGATCTATAAGAGTCTTCTCAAAGGAAAGTGTAGTAGGCAAGTTTGGTGATAAAATATATGTAGTTTTAATGGGAGGGGTAAAGGTTTAATGTATTAGAATAGTTATGTAACTCTGTTAGATGCCATGTTTTATGCCCAAACCATGGGTGGATGTCACATAAGTTATTAAATGTGTAAATGTAGGGATAATGCAAGTAGTAATGGTTTTAACATTTGATGTGGTATCTTGGGAGAAATTTTTATGCTCATCTCTTTATATTTATAACATTACATCAATTTTATGTGGATTCATTTTAATATATTCAATAAATTCTCAATCATCCATGTCATCTATTTGATCCTTAGTAGTTGTGTCATGAGTATAATTGGTCTCAATATTTATGATAATTCCATCAATAAGGTGTATAGTAGGCATTATATAATTTGTATTAGGGATAATGAATGAGGTAATTCATACCATTTTTCATCTAGTTGTAACAAAATAAAACTCTAATTAGATTTTGAAAAAATAAGATTTGAGTAAGTTTTGATGTTATTCATTGTTAATTTTTGCCTTAAACTTTTGACCAGTTTACTTACATAATTGATCCAATAAGATACACTATTCATGTAAAACAATATTAAAAGAGAAACCTATTTCATTATATTATGGATATGACTAATGTGAATTATTAGGGAATGATTAAAAATTAATTCTAAAAATAAAACCCTAAGTATAAAATTTGAAACCCTATAAGGATGAATTCCTAATCAATATCTATAACCAAAATTTAAAAAAAAAAATTGTGTATGGGAATTATAAATAAGATATGAAATAATAGGATGTAATATATAACATTTAAAAGGTGGAAATATTTTTTGTGTATGTAAATCATAATTGAAATTTGATACCCTAGGAAAAAAATATGAAACCTTGGAAGGATGGAACCCTAAGGGGAACCTAGGGTTTTTCATGGTTTGATTAATGTTAAGTTCACAAATATGTTTTACCTTGATTTGGTTTTAAAACCCTAATATGATATAAACTATAAATATAATTTAGATATTAAGATATGGTATTCAATCATACATATGAATGTAAAATGCTGAATTGATTGCAATGATTTGGCAAATGACATGTGCTAAATATAGTATATATGACAAAAGGATGAGTACGTAGATTTTATGGGTGACTATCTGACTATGACTATATTTTATAGGTGGATATCATCTAAAATTAGGTTTTTGCTATATCCTATTTAGGAAACATGTTTCTATCTATATAAGATCAATTTTTTAAATTTGGGAAAATATCATTGACCAATTATAACCTTTGTTGGTCAATACTAACCTATGTAGAAATGAAGAACTGTGACCATACACTCACCTTCACATGTCTTTATATGATATTTATGTGTGATCCTAGACTTGATGATGAACACAACTTTGAAAATTAACACCCTTCACCTTAAAACCCTAGATGTGTTTGTGAGGGTTAGTAACTTATAAAAAATAAAAATGTGTAATAGGCTAAGCTATCTCAATTACTCCTATTTGATGATTGATCATTGTCTATGTATCCAACACTCAAAGGATGAAAATCAATCCACACATAGCTTTCCCATCTAGTGTGATTTTGTAATTATGCTCATTTTCTATATGTATGTAGCTAATGATTTCGATTTACCACTTGGAAATGCTTATTTTGAATTTGATTTAGTGTAATTTAGACTTGTATTATGAATAATACTAGTGATATATTCATAATTTGGGAAGAATATGGTAGATTTTCTCAATGTGCAATAATGTATAAATACATACTAGATAAGTATCAAGTCCCTATTTGAATGAGACATTTATTTTTTCATATATGAGTCTGATTGGGTAATTTAGTATGCCATTAAAATGTTATGAAAATGGGATAACCCTAAGGAAATGTTTGATTTTAAAAATTAACCATTGATGGGAGAGGTTTGGTTCTGACAAGATTGGGTCAGTATCAATTGACAATACTTATGTAACTAAATTATGTATAGGTGGACTAAACTAAAGGTTTGGATATGTATATGCATGATAATTAGTAGGTTTAAAATAAAAATTTATATTTTTATAGGTGTGTAATGATATGACAAAAGGGTTAAAATCATAAGATAACATGTTAGTGTTAGAGAATGGTTTATTAAGACCTTGTTTATGAACTCAAGTCATGCTTGGTAAATGTGTGTCAAGCATGCCATTTTTAATTAATTAATACAAGATTTTAGTATTTATAAACACTAAATCTAAGTCAAAACAAGCATTTTCAAGTATCAACTCAAAATAATCAACTATATACATATAACATAGGAACATAATTGCACAATCATAATAGATGAGAGAATTATGTATGGCTTGAATTTCCTCCTCAAAGTATAGGATATGTAGGAAAAATTAAATCATAAAATGAGAGTGATTGGGGTTAGCTCATACCATTATAATTTCATTATTTTTACAAGGTTATAGCCATCACAAGCACACCTAGGGTTTTAAGGTGTAAGATAATGATTTCAAGAGTTATGCGCATCATCAAGTCAAAATGGAATATATAAAGCATAAAGAGATAGGCAAAGGTGATCATATTTTCATAGTTCCTCATTTATGCATAGATAATTAATTACCAACATAAGTTGGCATTGATCGATGATATTGACATAGATTGACAAAACTGACCCTTCATAGATAGATGAATAGTTCCTAAACTAGATGAATAGCATGCCTAATTTTATCTGATTTCCATTTCTAGAATATAATCATAGTCAAAAAGTCAACTAGAAAATTTAATTACTCATACCTTTGTTGTACTTATTATATTTAGCATATGCCTCTTTTGAAAACATTGTAAATAATTTTAGTATTTTACATTCAATTTATGTTTTAATTCCATATTTTAATATATAAATTATTCTATTAGTTTATATCCTATTAGGGTTGAAAAACTAAATTAGGGTGAAAAAATTCTCAATTTCAAGAATAATAATGTTTTGGTGAATCCTAATACTTAGTCTTATCATATAGTATATACCATTTATGATATATAATCCTCACATTGATTGATTGCCTTGTATCCCCAATATATATAGTACCATAAGAGAACTCAAAATGATACATACCCTTTTTTAATTTGGGTTTTAGGAAATTTATCCTTGGTCAATCTCGACCTTTTCCTTAGTTTGTTATGTGGTATAAAGATCAATTTAATTTTATGATGCTTAAAAATATTAGAGATATTTTTGGAAATTACCTCAATAGGGAATAATAATTGAGGCACGTATTATGTGTCTACACTCTAAATTATAGGATCAAGTCTCTCTTTGGCTTGTCAAAAGGCATTGAAAATTTAATTGTTTATGTAGTCATTTTTTTAAAACCTCTATTTAAAATTTTTGATACCTAATATAAATTATATTTATCATATATACAAAAGGATATACCAAAAAAGGACCCTAGAACCCCAAATTTTTATGTTGGGTGGTGGAACTTGCATATATGTGTAGACACCTAATTTTTATACAAGACCATTTTTCATAGTTTATTTTTCCAATGTAATAATGTTTAAAAAACTTATGTATAATGACTTATTTATAGGACTTATCCTTTTTGGAAAGTATTGTCATTTATGTCATGTGTGTATTGATGTCAAATTTAATGACAAAGTGGTGATGTCAAGATGATGATGAGTTTGATCTTGAAGTTGTGTAAGGCAAGATTTGGATTAATATGAGCTGAGGTAAGTATTGTTTGAGGCTTATAATATTATATCTATCATTTTAATGGGGTTTCAATTCAAGGAGGTAAGATAAGCATGTGAATAGTGTGTTAGCATAGGCTTGGTAGCCTACAATGTAAGTATGGATCTATAGTATATCATTGGATAAGGTGCTGATGAATGTTAAGGATGATGAGATCATGTTGAAAAGGTCATATGGGGTTTCAAGAGTACCTGAAATTATTATGGTAATGCATGGTTTTAATTAGGTTCTTCTTTGTGGTCATCAAGGCATATTTGGTCTTACGACAAATTAGACTGAGTGAGCAGATTGATGATGTCATATTTTACACATGTGAAGGTCTTAAGAGAAGATTGATATATGTATGTATTCCCATATTAAATGAGATCATATGTTTCAAATTTTAGGTCATGAGGTTGAGTGTAGATAAATCTATATGGGTGTAAATTTGGCCTCTCATACAAAACTTCACTAAGTTTATATACTTATCTAGATCATCATTGCACGTCATGCAGATATGAATGAACCAAAAATTTTATGCATTTAATTTAGGTAATAATAAATAAAAATGAGTCAATGTATTTCATGGATATGTTTTCTATATTTTCAAGAAGGTACCATGAATATTTTGATTCTTGAAGTGTTTTCTAGCTCAAGATATAAATCTTCAAAGTTGCACTTGCAGACTATGATGGGCCAGAGACCATCAAGTTAAACTATGTTGAAGTCTAAGGTCATCTAGTAAGTAGATATAATATTTAATTTTAAATAATATATATAAATCTAATAATGAACATAAAATTCAATATTTCAAAGAATGAATGCACTAGTGACATGTGTCACATTCATGAAGCTTAGACATAAGATCAACAATAAGTATATGATCACATAGTCAGAAGATCAATAGTGCACATTAAAGTAAATGAGTAAAATGTGTAGAAGGCATATGGGGATACCAAGTGTCACAATCATGGGATATTATAGATTATATAAATGGTGAGCACTATAATATAAAGACTTGGTCAATCCATAAAGATTGACAAATCATGTTTGTTCCAAATTATCAAGAAGCAACGAGATGATGATAAGTGATTGATGTTTAATAGTAATACAAGGTAAAGACCAAGATAATTTAGATGGATATTGATGATGTGTATTATTTTATGATATGAGAGGGCATGATATGTTGACAAATTGTTTAATGTTTAATAGTGACCATTAGAATTTTAATTTTTAAATTAACAAAGGAAAACTAATGCTTAGTTTTTGAGCTATAAATGTTGATCTAGGACAAATTTCTTGATATAGTAAAAATAAAAATTGTAGAAGAATTGAAATTTCATCTAGTGAATCTAGTTATAAGGTCTGAATGTTTCTACAATCAAAATTATTAAGCTTAAAAGTTTACTATGTGTTTGACCATGTTCTGTAAGTGACTCGAGAAGAATATTTTGAGTTGTTCTGATGGTATTTGAATGTTTCAATAGGACTTAGATATTTGAGAGTGTTGTAGAGTCCTTTAGGATTATATGTATATATTTTGGAGGTTTGACCAATCCATATTCAATGTGATTAAATGCTTATAATTTGACTATTTATTCATTCATAATGTTCTTGTGTATAAAGCTAATGTTTGAGTAGATTGACCATACATAGATGTGTGTAATGATGATCATAATAATTTGATGATGTGTAAGGAGTCATGTGGAGTGGACCTATACATTTTAAAGTGGTCTTATGTTTTTAATTTTCTCAATGGAGTGCTAAATGGGTGGATAAGTCTCCATGAGACCTATAAGGGCTACTAAGACCTAATTGAAAGATGTAGCTACTTAAGTGTGACCCATAGTTTGTATGTACAACCTATGAGGATAGTATTGATATATGTAAGATGTCTTAAAGTTTAATTCAAGTAAAAAATACTAAAAATAAGATAATAATCATGAAGGCTCCATAAATGGTGAAATCAAAGATGGTTTCTAGGTGTGAGAGACCTAAGAGAAGAGGTGTGTGTGAGAATTGTGGAGTGAAGGAAAGGTTGTGTGCCTAATGGATGGGTTGTAGAGTAGAGAAGGTTAATATATGTGTGTATGACCTTTAGGTCATATGTATTATGTCAATAATAGTGTTTTTTAGGTTTGAATATTGAGGATAAGCGAAAAGGGCTAGAGTGATCCAAAAGGATGTTTTAGATGCCTTGAGTGTGAATGAAGGATATATGATGTCTGTGTAAGATTGGTGGTTGATTTGAGAGGTAGATAAAAGTGTGGAATATGTGTATGACCATTTAACTGGTCATGTTACTAAGGTTGTAAAAAATTATTTCTAAGAAGTGTAGAGTGATCCAAAAGGTTGTTTTGGATGTTTATGAGTGTGTAAAAAAGTGAAGGGAGCTGATATACATTATATCTCCATTAGATTGGTAGACAGTAAATGTTTAAGAGATGTTTATTTCATAGGTTTTTGGAAGGTGCTAAACATATAGGTCATAAGGACTTGATAATCTTAGGGGTAGGTGCTCCTTGTGAAATAGATGTTTTCACTAGAGTTGGTTAGAAAGACTTGACCATCAGGTAGTCAGAAGGACTTGATCATCCTAGGGGTAGGTTCTCTTTGTGAAATAGGTGTTTCACTAAATTTTGGTCATAAAGACTTGACTAGTCTCATGTTTGTGATTATATTATAGGACATGCAATCCATGTGTTTATATGTTTAAGAGTGGGTTTTATTCCCCAAGAGGGTTTCCCACATAGATCTTGTGTTGTGTGTATGATCTTGCATTATCTATTGTTCATTTTTATGAATGACTTGTATATTATATGAATGCTTGTGGTAATTAAATAAGGGTTTTAAAGGATTAGAATTGAAGTTGAAATATATTGAATCATTAATTCACCCCTAGTGATTGCACCTCTAATAATTGGTATCAAAGCAGGTCCTTTGGTGGAAGCTTAAGAACTTGAAGGATATCCTAAGTATAATAATATGGATAAGTAGTTAAAGAAAGAGAATAAATAGTGGAAGTATATGATCAAGGAAATTGAAAAAAATATATGTAATTTTAATAAATATGCCAAAGAGGATGAGAAATTTATCAATGATATCAAGGTTCAGCTAGAAGATTTCAAGGCAAGTTTGAGTTCAAAAGAGGAAAGTTGTTTAAAAGAAAAGGACATAATGAATGATGAATAATTTTTACATGATAGTGTAGAAGAAGTCTTATATGATAGTGAGGAATAAGAATTAGATCTAGGATTTGAGCTCATAAAGAGGAATCACAAGATGAGGTATGTGATCAAAGGTCTTGAAGCACAAGTCAGTTCTCTTAAGGAAAGTTTGTTAGGCAAGACCAAGAGATATTAGAGGAAGTATCAAGAGATGATCAAGTATCTTGAAGATAAAACGTGTATATTGAAGGATGACATGGATAAATAAGCAAAGGAGGATAAGGAGGTCATCAAAGATCTCATAAATAAATTAGAGGTTTTAAATGGTAGCCTAAAATCAATAGAACAAGAGTGCAGATATCTCAAGACTCAGTTAGAAAAAGTTAATACCAAGGTGATTTCAAAGCAAGGTAATCATGATGAGTTTAAGACTAATCTTTATTCCTTGAGAGTAGAGCATGAAAAACTCATAAACAAGTTGGACAAGTTGGAAAAAGAACATGTAAAGCCTAAGCAAGCTAAGAATAATTCAAGCTTTGAAAGAAATGCAAGAAGGTCTGTTAGACAATCAAATGCTTCAAGGTATGCTAGTTTATTATATTGTAATTATTATACATGTAATAAGTATGGTCATAAAGCTAGGGACTATAGAAGGAAGTTACTCAAGTATGAAAATTCATAGAGATATTATAAAAGGAGTTTTTGGACAAAGATTGATCATAGTTCAAATCTATCAAAAGGTATTCATTTGTGATAAGAAAGGTAATATTGTTAAACTTTGTCCTAGTAAATTTGATAAGCCCTCAAGTCATCTGAAGAAGGGAGAGACTCCTATAAATCATATCAAAAGTCAAAAAATGTTGTGGAGACCTAAGGTAGTGAAGGCTAGTCCTGTTGAGTTCAAGGATCAAACTTTTGATACTATAGAAAAGGAATTAGTTTTGGAAGTGTCTCAAGAGTGTCAATGAAGCTTGATATTATTCCAAATGGAGAAGAAGGTGGATGATCCAAGAATCAAGTTAGTTATTCTATTTAAGGCCAAAGAGAATTTGAAATAGGGATCTCAATTTGATGGTTTATTTGTTGTAGTTGAATAATTTTTAGGTAAGGAGTTTCATGATTTCCAAGAGTTCTTGTTGTTTTCTTTCAAAGAGGAGGTGTTAGTTGAAGAGATATGTCAAGAACCTATGTTTTCATCTTGCATTATTAAGGAAGCCAAAAAAGAGATGGATGCCAAACAAGTTATTTCAGTTAAGAAAAGGAAGAAGAAAAATACTGTTCTTAGATCTTATGATGAGGAATAGTATGATCCTTTGTTCTACATCCTTGTGAAGTAGAGATGTCTTTGTTGTGCTTCATGAAGACATTTCTCACTTTGAAGTAGCATGTGGTTTTACAAGGGCATTTCTAGTTTGTAGGGTTAGATTAAAAGTTTATAGGTGGCAAAGGAGGATTTTTTAGTTGTAAAGATGATATTTTTGCATCTAAAGGTCTTTTGACCTTATTCTATCATTCTCTAGGTGGTTTTATGGTCTGAAGGTATGTTGAAGTCAAATTAGAGATTTTTGTGTGTTCTTAGTTTTCTCAATTTTGGCTTAAGGGAAAGAAAGTCTAAAAAGGGTTATAGGATGTATTGGTTCCCAAAATTATTTAAGATCAAATATTGGTCCAAAAGTGTGTGATGGTTGTCTCTGAGTGTGCAAGAAGTTTTAGAGGTGGGCCTTAACTAGGAGGTTTGTTGACCTTGTTTGTTTTAAGATTCTAGGGTTTTAGGCTATGATAAAAAAACTAGTTTGTATTATGAGCTGAGATTTGAGGATTATTAATAAGTTTAATGGGGAAAATGGGTTTTCAAATCAATCTTCACAAATATTTTAAGGTTTGTGGTTTTAAAATTATTCAAGTTTTTGTCAAGATGGAGGCTTAATTGATTAGTAGGTTTTTTAAGGAAGTATGTCATACAAGATGATATAAGTGATGAAAATTTGTGTGATTGAGGGGTAACATGAGATTGATAAATATATGAAGTTTTAGGTCTTGAAGATATGTCTATTAAAATTTGTGGGCTCTGCAAGTTCCAGGCAGGGCTACAAGGAGTCTAGACAAGCCTAGTGTGAAGATTTGTTGTTTTTGATCAATTTTTCCAAAATATCATAGTATGAGTTTAAGTGTAAGTTTTATGGTTAATTTATAACATATTTCCTATTTAGTGTGTGTCTTGAAGATCTATTGGTATTCTTGGAGTTGGCTTACAAGTGAGAGTATGAAAGCATAATGGTGTTGTTTGAAGACCCAAAACATTTGTGTTCCACATTTGATATTTTCATATTGTTGAGGCCATGAAGGTGTTAATATAAGTTATATAGGTGATATTTGTTTATCAATATCAAGGGGGAGTCTTTTAGGTTGGCATAATGAGGAGCATGGAATTAGAGGTAGCTAACTCAAATGGCTTGAAAAGTTTGCATGATCAAAGGAGGAGATAGATTATTCTATTTGTCAGGTTCAAGGATCAATAAAGATTAGAGTAGAGGTACTTTATTTAGGCTCATTGGAATGAATTTATTTTTGTGGTATTTGAGGTGGCTTGAGAGAGAAGGCTAGTAAGCCTATATGGTGGTTCTTCATGGTGTGTAGAGATCTGAAGATGCTCAAGAGGTGCAATGGCTCAGAGATCTTAGAAGGAGTCCATCTTAGTGTTCTCAAGGTGAGTTCAATAAGTTTTTGGTGTTCATGTGTGTTTATTACTCATTTATATTAGTACATGATCAAATAAGAGTGTTTTCATGGTGCATGGTTGAGATGTTAAGGTGGTATACACAACGTTAGGGGGAGCTAACTCAGATAGTTTGAGTTACTTGTGAGTTCGTGCATGATGTAAGGAGAAGAATTTGTGAGATTTCCAGTCATTAATAAAATGTATTGAATATTCATGCATAAGCAAAGGGAGATTGTGATTTTTTAGGCTAATAGGTCTAAGGATCAAAGATGCCCAAGTTCATATTGGTGTATGTAAAAAAGGGGAGCAATTATTTCATATGAGGTATGTAAGTATCCTAATCACCTAGAATTTTATTTGAATACATTCATCATGTTAAGAGGATCTTGGTGGATCTTTAGTCCACTTTATCATTAATGAAAAAGGGGGAGGATGAAAATAAGAGGTTGTATGTAGGAGATTGTTGGCAACTATTATCATTGATGTCAAAGAATGATGTCATGTGTGTATTGATGTCAAAGGTAATGATAAAGTGGTGATATTATGATGATGATGATGATGAGTTTGAGATTGAAGTTGTGAAAGGTAGGATTTGGATGCATATGAGTTGAGGTAAGTATTGTTTGAGGCTTACCATATTGTATCTAGCATGTTGATGTGGTTTTAGATCAAGGAGAGAAGACAATGATGTGAATAATGTGTTAACATAGGCTTGGTAACCTAGTATGTAAGCATGGATATTCCATATATGCTTGGATAAGATGTTGATGAATGTTATTTATGATGATATCATGTTTTATAAGTCCTATGGGGTGTCAAGAGTGATTGAAGTGCTTAGTGGAATGTATGGTGTTCATTAGGTTATTCCTTGTGGTCATCTAGGCCTAGTTGGTCATGTGACAAATCAGACTAAGTGAGCATATTGATGATGTCATATTTTACATGTATGAAGGTTTCAAGATAATCTTGATATATGGATGGATTACCCTATGAAAGGATATCATATGGTTCAAATTTTAGGTCATGAGGTTGAGTGAAGATAAAGCTATGCAGGTGCAAAGTTGGCCTCTCATACATAAGTTCACTAAGTTTCTATACTTAACCAGACCATCACTGCACATCATATAGATATGAATGAAATATAAAGTTTGTGAACTTAATGTGGGTAATAATAAATCCAACTGAGGTCAAATTTTTTCATGGAGGTGTTTTTTATAGTGCCAAAAAGGTACCCTAAAGATTTGGAGTCCTAAAGTGTTTTCTACCTCAAGATATAAATCTTCAAATTTACACTTACAAACTGTGATGGGCCAAAGACCAACAAGTTAAACTATATTGAAGTCTAAGGTCATATAGTAAGTAGATCTAATGGTGCATGTTAAATTATATATCTTAATATAGTGGTGTATGTAAAAGTCAATATGTCAAAGAATGAACATACTATGTCAATGAGTTAAATTTGCATAAAGACCATGGGAATTCCAAGTGGCATAATCATAAGATTTTAGAGCTTAGATAAATGGTGATCACTTCAAGATAAAGATCTGGTTAATATATAAAGATTGATGGAATGTGTTTATTCTAAATTGTTAAGAAGTAATGAGATGATGACAAGTGATCTATGTTTAACAGTGAGCAAAGGTAAAGATTGAACTAATTTTGAGAGAGATAAATGATGTGCATTCATTCAAGATATGAGAGGGCATGATATTTTGACAATGTTTTTGATGTTTAATAGTGACCATTTGAATTTGAATATTCAAATTAATGAAGGAAAACTAATGCTTAGTTTTTAGCTATAACTTTTGATCCAGGATGAATTTCTTGATGTAGTAAAAATAAAAGTTATATAGGACTTCAAGGTGCATATATTGAATCTAGTTATAAGGTTTGAATTTTTGTATACTCAAAGTTATTAAGATCCAAAGTTTATTGTGTGTTTGACCATGTTCTGTAACTGACCCAAGAAGGATATTTTGAGTTATTATGATGGTATTTGGATATTTCAAGGGGACTTAGCTATTGGAGAGTGTTTTAGACTACTTAAGGATGATATTTATGGATTTTGGATGTTTGACCAATCCATATTTAGTATGAACAAATGTTTATAAGTTGATTGTTTGTTCATTCATGGTGTTCTTGTGTACAAGGCTAATGTTTGAGTAGATTGAGCATACACATATGTGTGTAATGATGACTGTAATCATTTGAGGATGTCAAAAGGGTCATGTGGAGTGGACCTATGCATTTTTAAGTGGTCTTATGTTTCTAATTTGCTCAATGGACTGCTAAATGGGTGAATAGGACTCCATAAGACATACAAGGGCTATTAAGGCCTAATTGAAAGGCATAGTTGCTTAAGTGTGACCCATAGTTGTTATCTCTAACCTAAGAGGATAGTATTGATATATGTAAGATGTTTTAAATGTTAAGGCAATTCTAAAGTCCAACCAATAAAATAATAATCATGAAGGATCTATAAATGGTGAAATAAAAGATGGTGATTTCTATGTGTGAGAGACCTGAGAAAAGAGGTGTGTGTGAGAGTTATGTAGTGAAGGAAAGGCTATGTGCCCATTGGACAAGTTGTAGAGTAGAGTAGGTTGATGATTATGTGTATGATCTTTAGGTCATATTTATGATGTTAAGAATAGTGCTTTTGTAGGTTTGAAGATTGAGATGAGTGAAGAGGTCCATAGTGATCCAAAAGGATGTTTTGGATGTTTTGAGTGTGAGTGAAGGATAAATGATGTCTAATGATGTATGTGTAAGCTTGGTGGTTGATTTGAGAGGTAGATTAGATTATGGACTATGTGTATGACCATTTGGTCATGTTTCTAAGGTTGTAATAGAGTTTTTGTTGAGAAGTGTAGAGTGATTCAAAAGGTGGTTTTGGATGTCTGTGAGTGTGTGAAGAAGTGAAGGGGGATGATATACATTGTATCTCTATTAGATTGGTAAGTAATAAGTGTTTAGGAGATGTTCATTTCATAAGTTTGGGAGGGTTCTCAAATTATTAGTCAAAAGGAATTAACCAATAGGTGGTCATCAGGACTTGATCATCTTAGGGGTAGGTACTCCTTGTGAAACAAGTGTTTTCACAAAATCTAATCAGAAAGACTTGAGCATCAGGTGGTTAGGATGTGATCATCTTAGGGGAAGGTGCTCTCTGTGAAATAAGTGTTTCACTAAATTTTGGTCAGAAGGACTTGACCAATCTCATGTTTGTGACCATCTTATAGGACAAGTAGTCCATGTGTTTACAAGCTAGAGAGTGGGTTTTATTCCCCAAGAGGGTTTACCACATAGATCTTGTGTTATGTGTATAATCTTGAATTATTTATTGTTCATTGTTATGAATGAATTGTATATTTTATGAATGCTTGTGGTAATTAAATAAGGGTTTGAAAGGATTTTAATTTTATTTGAAATATCTTGCATCACTAATTCACCCCCTCTCAGTGATTGTACCTCTGACAAACCTACCCTATAATACCCCTCATTTTGTCCCGAAGCCCTCCAAATACATCTAACACTTCTCTAAATTTATTGGTTCTTAGTTTTAGGTCTAATTTCACACATCCATATGTTACTACTCTAGCCTTACTATAATTTTATCTATGATGAGATCATTCATCATATTGATCATTCCCTAAGTAGGAATGGAAAGTTATTTGATTATGTATTTCATCATTTATGGGTAGTTTTACTTTTTTACACTCCATATGCCTTTATTATTATTTTTTATGTTAGTCAATGTTACATCTTGATTTCACCCTAAGTTTTATAACCTTTTAATCCATGGATTATTATGGTTATCATTGGATTGTTATTACTTTGATTTGATATTTATGACATGTACTGGTTATGGTATAGTGATATGTTGATTAATTTACATAATGGATTGATTATGTGAAATAGTAATTTCTTATTTCTGTATATTGTGGATGTATATTTGTTAGTTATGCATCTTTAGTTTTTGCTATAAATGATGACTCAAACTAACTACTTATTTGTCATGAGGTGGATGTAGTAGTGATTATTCCCTTAGAGCATGATAGAGGGAGAGCATCATCAGAGAGGATGGTGTAGATGGGATGATTTAGGGATGATAGAGGAGCTTCTAGTAACCCAACACACACACCATAATAAAATAACTTATTTAACTCTCTATTTGATCTAAATAGTTAGTTTGTTTTTAGTGCTAATATACTTTTACTATGATCATGTTTTAAATTGATGATTATGATGATTTGAATTATGTGATTTTATATATGATTATAGAGCATATATTTACTCAAACAATGCTATTTTATGATCATGTAGTTGATGTTTACACTAAGCAGGATTGTCTAACATGGTGATAGGTTTAAATGATATTCGGTAAATATCATTGTCTTGGTTAGATGTCTTTTTATATAAAAGTATTAATAATTGAATTACAAGTGGTATTAGTTTTATATAAATTGGATTGTTAATTGGTTTGATTTATATTTTATTGAGATAATTACCATATTATAGTAAATTAAGGAAATTTAAATATAAGACAATACATGGATTTCTTGAGAATTTAAGGTCTAAAATTAGAATTAAGTGAACTTAATTTAGTAATTATCATGACATTGAAAAGAAATATTAAAACATGCATGATTTATTAAATAAATGAAACTCAAGTTGAAATAGATAAAGAAAAGCATCGACTTATGCATGAAGGGAAAATATAAGTATAAGGAAATTAAAATAAGCTTAATTTATTATGGTAAAGGGCCAATTTTTCATGGTGAAGGAAAAATAAATGAAACTTAAAATTAACATTTTTAAAACTAATTGGTAGAATCAACGATTATAACATGATGAAAGAAAATAAAAATAAAGATCAAAGTTAAATATCCTAGAATGGATATTTACTAAACACTAAAATTAAAATAGATTTTTACATGAAAGAATGAAATAAAAAAATAAGATGGAAATAAAATAGCCATGATAGGAGATAGTATAAAGAGAGTGAAGAAGATAATTAGAAGGGAGATATATAATGAAGATAGAAAAAAAGTATGATGAAGCATAGATAATAGAAGGTGATAACTTCTGCATGAAAGAAATAAGAGAGATTGGAAGATTTTAAAAAAATGAGATAAAAGAAAATATACAATCATGTATGAAGAGAAATACAACAAAAAAAGTTGAGTATGGAAACAAGAAAAGGTTTGAATTATTTTTAAATCCATGTACATGTCTTCTATTTTATCGATCTCTTGTCTATGCATTAGATTATTGAGATAAATATTTTATTCAACCTTGCTTGAGAATTCTAGGGATAATATAATAAAATAAAAATAACCAAGATACTCCCTTGAGTTGGTCATTGAAATTTAGTCATACTTTTAAATAATTATTTCTAGTGTTTTTGAAAAATAATATAGACTGCATAGGAATAAGTAAATACAAATAAATAATAATATTTTATACTCAAAAATTTTAGTCGATGATTTTGAAGCCCCATATACTCTTTTAGGAAAGGAATAATTGGTGTATGAAGAAATTAGTCAACATTTTTAGAAGTCCAAGTATACTCCATTTGGAATGAAACAGCTGATGTTTGATGGAAAATTTCTTTGCTAAAATTCAACTTTAGGGTGGAAATTTATTTTTTACCTCAGAATTCTGTATTATGTTTTGAAATGTTGCTTGATATATGTAATGTGTTGAGAATAATACTATTTATAAAAACACCCCCCCTCCCAATATTTATTTTTTGAAAAAAGGACCCCTGTGATTGTTTCCAAAACCTCAGTATTCTAGAATAAGTGTGGAAGATTGTTTGATCTGGAATTTTAAAGGTAGGTCAATCTTAAAAAAAGACATGAGTTTTTGTATATCTGATTATGATCATATGTTAGGGATTAATGTTTTTAATAATCATATTAAAGGTGATTAATTATAGGTTCCATGGAAGAAGTCAGGGTTCCCAAGTAGTCAATGATTTGGGCCTTAATAAGGATCCAAAAAAATCTCTTGATCGGAGGTTTTAATCTAATGGTGTAAATTAAAGTCAAAGCTTCAAGAACTCTTGATGGATTTATGCATGGAATTTTATTATTGGATTAATAAATTCCATTTTCTTAAATTTGACAGGTTCACTCCCATCATTTGACATCTATGATGATGTATTTGATGTGATTGAACCCATCAAATTTAATGTAGACAATCCCTGAAGCCTTGGGAACTCCCAAGGGCTTTACACATGGAATTCAGTTATTGGATCAATAAATTCCATTAACTTAAATTTGATAGGTATGCTCCCATCATTTTATATCTATGAGGATGTATTTGACATGACTGAACCCATCAAATTTAACCTAGATAATCCCTGAAGCCTTGGGAACTCCTGAGGGCTTTACACATGGCATTTAGTTATTGGATCAATAAATTCCATTGTCTTAAATTTGACAGGTTTGCTCCCATTATTTGACATCTACAAGGATATATTTGATGTGAGCAAACCTATCAAATTTAATTTAGATATTTTTTAAAGCCTAAATAAAGGGGGAATTTTAAAAAACCTCTTAAGAAATTCCTAACTTTTTACGAAGATAACCTAGTATATAAATATCTTAGCCTAAATCATTTTTTTTTCTAAACATAAAATTCTAAATGATGTTTTTAAGTCTAAGATTCATATAATCATGAAACTGATTAAAAGGTAAGCATCTTGTCAGATCCAATGGTGATCGCTTGTTCATTAGATTTAATCCAATGATGAGACAAAGTTGAGGACTTTTCAAAGGCCTCATGAGCTTGACACATGACATAATTAGTGAAATTAAAGATCAAGAGACCAATGAAATTCAAGGACCTAGATTCAATTTTTCAACACAAAATAAAGAGGACTTTTGAAAGCTAACTACTAGCTTTCAACTAACATTTATGAAATTTGTCATGAAAGGAATGAAACCCTACCACATAAGCTCCATGTATGTATGAAAGATTAAAATGAAAGATATATTATGCTCAATAATGCTAAATACATGAGAATGAGGTCTAATCAAATTTGAGGCACCTATGAAATCAAGAGTTGGATATTTTTCCAATTAAAGCTAAAAACCTTGAACCCTCTAAAAAGGACTTAAGTTAGTTCAATTGATCATATACCAATAAAAGTAAGTGTAACTTGAATTGAGAGAAAGTGACTTAGTGAGATCTTTGTTTTCATCAACTATAATTTAGTGTTATCAATGATAGTAGGTAGACAACATATGAAAATTAAAGTAGAGATTTATCTAACTTTAGATGGTGAAGGAAGGGTCTTTAGAAACATAGAGTTAGATTTGATAGCCTTGAATGTACATAGAATCAAGAATTGTTCCAAATTATTCTTATTTAAAGAGGAGTTACAACCAATTTCCTAAGAAGAAAAGAGGAATTATATGGTTCACCAGAGATACAAAGACCTAGTATCAATTCAGTTGCTGGGCCTTCACCATGTAGCTGCTAAACCAGAGGTAATGCATTACATCAACCTTCTTGTTCCTATTTTCATTGACATTAGAGTATATGGGGAATATATTATTCATGAAGGAAGTACTAAGAAATTTGCATGTATATCTCCCATGGCCTTCGAGACTTACTATAAGCTCCTTTTACCTCATGTCAATCTCCCATCCTTGAGAGAATGGAAAAATTCCCAAAACATGGACTCAGTCCTCTCACCTTGGTTAATCTAAGGTTCCCATGTTTTTAGGACCCCTAATGGTGAGACTCTTATTTCCCAATTTAGGGAGGGTGTTAAGGTAGCTATGAACTTATTGAATAGATCATTTGGTGCCTCTTCTACTACTTATTTGAGTAAGGTTTGGGTATCTTATGTCTATTGCATGTTAGAGTGGAACTGAACCCCTCCCATTGGAGACCTAATAAGTATTTTATTGGCCAAACAATTTACAGCTATCAAGATAAAGACCTCCAAGCAATTATTTATGATGTCTTACCTCTTGGATTCACTCCTAACCTCTATTGATTTCCCTGGCATCTAAAATTGGTCCCTTGATGGTAGAACTACCATTTCCCATCATTAATCCAAATTACATATATTCAAATATAGGAATCACATACAATTCATCTATGATGGTATCTTCTTAGTCATTTTTGAGGCAATCACTTGTATCTCTATGCCCAAGCTTCATCCTCTAATTAAAAGACAAGTGGAGACCATGGGGGATGTGTGGTTCTATCTAGATTGCACTATAATAATGATAGAAGGAATCATGGTGAAACCATACATATTGTCTATATATGCTCCCAATAAGATTTTAGAACATGAAATTGCTTATCAAATCATCCAGGGAATGGATTGGATATGCAAGAAGAATAAGAAGGCTCAATTTCATATTTTTTCATTATACATTGGTAGAATTGTAATTAAGGATTAGAAACATCTAGAGATCATGGTGGTGCATAGGAACTCTTTTGATTGTCAATTAGATGTCCTTAAGATGTGAGACCTTAATGATAGAGTGGCTAACCATATTTGAGATAAAAAGGTCCTAAAGACTGAGTACAAACATCAACCAAGTGTGGGAGATGGTATTTACACAAAGTCAAGGAACATTGAAAATTTATTGTCTAGGGTTAAAAAATAAAAAATCAAATTATAACATAGGCTGGTCAGAGATAATAAGCCCTCAGGAGAAATATGGCAACTACATCCCTTGTATTATCACTTATTACTAGGACCATCTAGGACTTCACATCAAGATCCATTTATTGGATGATAATCTTATGAGCCTTAGCAGAGAGAATTAACAAAGTTATCATAGGTTGGGTAAGCTAAGGATCTAAAAGGAAAAGGTAAATATTTGATTTAGGAATCTAGCATAGATCATAGACCTAGTGAAGGTCCCCAAATTCAGGCATCTCCACCAAGGCCTTCTTCCCCAATAGAGGTTATTAGCATGATTACTTTGTAAAATAGGAAAATAGTTGAAAGTTACCTTATTAACATAATAACTTCCTATGGTTTTGATAAGGAAGAGGATCCATTTGAGGAAGAAAGTAAATAATTAGTTCCATTGGATGGAGGAAAGAGATAGGTAAAATTGGCCTTAGTTCCTCTAGCCCCAAAAAAGAGGCCTAGGTTAATTTTCACTCACCCTAATAGTGAAATTAACCTCTTTAGTGATGAGAATATTATTTATGGATCATGTATTCATGATTGGTTTATTTATGGGAATTTATATAAAATCCCATCTCTTTCTCTTTCACTAGCTTTGACTCAAGTTGACATGGATGTTTAGGATAATGTCAAGCCTTGGATTTAGGATATTATAAATAGATAAGTAGAGAGAAGGATCTAGATCCTTCACAATAATTAAATCAAAGGGATTGATACCCCAAGAGTCTCTAAGAGTTCAAATGTAGATATTCTTGAATAGCCACAGGTAAAGGAGTTTGAACCTTAGGTCCATTCAGGCATCCCTAACTAGGCCTTCTTCCCTAGTAAAGGTTAGTAGCATGATTTCTTTGGAAAACAAGGAAATAGTGGAAAGTACCCTTATTAACATCACAAATACCTATGGTTTTGATAAGGAAGAGGATCCATCTAAGGAAGCAAGAAAAGAATTAGTTACATTAGATAGAGGAAAGAGATAGGCAGAATTGGCCTTAGTTCCTCTAGCCCTAAAAAAAGGCCTAGGTTAATTTTCACTCACCCTATTAGTGAAATTAACCTATTTAGTGATGATAATACTATCTATGGACCATCTATTCCTAATTATTTTATTTATGGGATGTTACAAAAAATCCCATCTCTTTCTCCTTCACTAGCTTTGACTTGAGTTGACATGGATGTTTAGGATAATGTCAAGTCTTGAATTCAAGATATTTTGAACAAACAAGTAGAGAGAAGGATCCATATCCTTAAAAATAAGGAAATACAATGGATTGACACCCAAAGATCCTCTAAGAGTTTAAATGTAGAGATTACTAAATATCCATAGGGAAAGGAGTCTAACCCTCAGTTCCATTTCAATATAGATACATTAACTCTTGAGAGAGTAGTGACCAAGAAGGTTATTGTTGGTATTGAGGAGTTAAATTTTATAAATGTGGAACCATTTGTAGTTTTAAATTATATTATAGGGTATAAAATAGGGGATCATCCTATATTTAAAGAATATGTAGCTAGTATGGTACTGGTCCAGTCAATAATGACCTTGTCTAGAGTTCAAGGAAGATTCTCAACTTGGAGAAAGAAAAACAAAATTTAGAAGCTTAGGTCCTCCTTTAAATTATTGAGAATGTTTTTCAAGTGCTAAATAAATATTTAATGGATGAATTTGAGAATTTTAAAAGCATCAAGCTTAGATTGAGTGATTTAAACCATCAAACTGAGATGGCAAAAGGCTTAATCACTCAATGGCATAATTCTCAAGCTCAAATGGAGGAGCTCATCAAGGTACATAAGAAAAAGCATGCCTTGGACTCCAATATTATCAAACATAGACATTTGAACATCATTATGGTAGTTTTGATGGATAAAAAGAGGATTTTACCACTTGGAGTAATGATGTCAATGACTTCATCAAGGGAGACACGGGCCTGGTAACCCAGATTGAGAAACTTTTGGAGAATCTATTAGATAACCCTTCTTAAACCACTAATATAAGCTTGATTAGTGATGAATAATTCAATTAAAAGAATTGTGTTCACATATAGGGCATCAGATAAAATAAATTTCATTCAACCAAGGACAACCATAAGATCCTGGATATCATTATTTCTATAGGGAAGTAAATTATAGAAGCACAACGTATCAAGGAACTTATATCTTGGGTTCATAATGAATTTGACAAGTTAGTATATCAAGAAGAGGATTGTATAATGAAGCCTACAATGGATTTTTAACTAATCATGGAGTAATACACCAAGGTGAAAGACTTTCTTAGATAGGGATAATTGAAGGACCCACTAATGAAATTCTACATTGTATCTTTATATAAAGGACAATTGTCCTTATCTGCATGTGGAAATTTTGAAATTTAACTATTTAACCACCTATGTTTCCTATAAATATGTAGATGGTTACCATTTATAAGGGATATTTTTTTAGAAATTGTATACTAGGAGAATTTAATACAATTAAGGAATTCTGAAAAGATTATTTGTATAGTTTTGTTGAATGTCCATGCCACCTCTCAATTATATATAGTCATCTTGAATTTGAATGATTCTTCTTGTTTTAAGTTAAATTCTTTGTCATAGGGTTGTTAATTTATGATAAATGATAAATTGACTATAAATATCTCAAGTATACTTCATTTTATTTGCTCTATATTTGGATGTGCTTAGGTTATTTAGATCATAACAACAAATCTTTAAAGTAAATTTGGTTCTTACTTATGATTCATATTTTTCCTTTGATTTTTTTACTAATTTGTGATATAATTTGAGCTTATGCTATATTATAGCATAAATTTGTTGGGGATCAACCAACAATAGATTACACTTATGAAAGCAATAAATGCGGAATTAAATCAGATAGACAAGTAACTAGAATGATAAATGGCAAGAACAAGAGATACAAGAAACCACCCTGAAAACTTGTATTAAAAAACTCTTTACAAAAAGAATACAGTTGAATAAACTTCTTTCTTCCACACCTCTCCTAGATGTATAGATCTCACACTAGATCTCTATTCCTCAAGAGCTCTCTCTCTCAAGAACAATCAACTCCAACAAGCCTGGATTGATTCAATTTTGTACTATTCTTCAACAACTACTACAATAAATCACACAAAGCTAAGAAGATCTAATTCTACATATAGAATTAGGAAACTTGAGCATGCACTTACAACAAACAGTTAAGCCACTTGAACAAGGGCTCTAAAAATAATATTACTAATAATAGAGACATGAGCTTAAGACTACAACTTAAACTCATCATGCAAACACTCGCTTCTGTCCTCGGAAATAGCTTTTTGGACGCACAGGTAACCGATGCCAGTTCCTGCTGCTTGCCTGTGACCGTCACCAGCCGACCCTCTACCGACGTCGGCATCTCTCCAACTGCATCTGAACGATGTCGGTCACTCCTGACCGATGCTGGTGTCTATGTAGACCCGAACCTGTTAAAGTGTGCTCCTTGGTGAAGCTTTTAGCTCCACACCCTAATAATCTCCCACTTGGAGATGAATAGCTACACCAGTACCTGTACAACAACATCTTCTAGCTCCTCCATCTTTAACTCAATCATGAAGACCAACAGAAGTTGAATGAATATTCAACTTCTCCTTTGTAATTGGCTTGGTTAACATATCAGCCGAATTCCTATCTGTATGGATCTTCTCTAGCTTTAGCTCACCATCTTCTAATACCTATCATATGAAATGGTACCTTAGCTGTATATGCTTTATTCTTGAATGAAAGGCCAAATTCTTAGCCAAATGGATTGCACTCTAACTATCACTATACAATCTGCAACTCTCATGCTCCCTACCAAGCTCATCCATGAACCGTGTCATCCATATCATCTCTTTGCTAGCCTCTGTGGCTGCAATATACTCTACTTCTGTAGTTGACAAGGCAACAACCTTCTACAACTTAGATATCCAGCTAACTGTTGTTCCACCTACAGTGAATACATAACCTGTAGTGCTCCTCCTGCCATCCAAATCACCTGCCATATCTAAATCTACATAGCCATGTAGAGAAGTATTTGAACCTCCATAGCACAAGTGCCTAATACTGGTTCCTCTTAGATATCTAAGGATCCACTGAACTGCTTTCCAATGTTCCTTACCTGGATTGGCCATATACTTACTTACCACTCCCACTGCTTGGGCAATATCTAGTCTAGTACACACCATTGCATACATCAAACTTCCTACTGCAGAAGAATATGGAACCTTACTCATGTTCTCTACCTCATCATGTGAATTAGGACATTGTTCTTTACTCAACTTAAAATGTCCAGCCAAAGGTGTGCTTACCGATTTAACATCCTGCATATTGAATCGTTTCAACACCTTGTCCACATAATCTTCTTGAGACAATATCAACCTGCAATTTTTTCTGTCTCTCTTAATGCTCATGTCAAGGATTTTCTTTGTTACTCCCAAATCCTTCATAGCAAACATTTGAGCTAATTTCACTTTAAGCTTAGAGATATCTTGCAGGTGTGATCCTGCAACCAACATATCATCTACATACAACAATAGAATAATATATCTACCATTATCAAATCTCTTGAAATACACGCAATGGTCAGATTGACACCTACTGTAGCCATGCTCAATCATAAACCTGTTAAATTTTAAATACCATTGCCTAGGAGCTTGCTTGAGGCCATACAAGCTTTTCTTCAATCTGCACACAAACTTCTCCTTACCCTTGACCTCAAATCCTTCTGGCTGTTCCATATATATTTCCTCATCCAAATCTCCATGAAGAAATGTTGTCTTAACATCTAGCTGTTCAAGATGCAAATCCTCAAAAGCAACCAAAGACAATACAACCCTTATAGAAGTCATTTTAACAACAGGAGAAAAAATCTCACCAAAGTCAATACCTAGCTTTTGTGTAAATCCTTTTACCACCAATCTGGCCTTATATCTCATCTATCCATTCTCACCTTGTTTCAACCTATAGGTCCATCTGTTCTTGAGTGTTCTCTTACTAGCTAGCAATTCAACCAAATCCCATGTTTGGTTTTCTCTTAAGGACTCCAACTCCTCAACCATGCCACACTCCCACTGACTCTTGGACTCCACCTGTATTGCTTCTTCAAAACTCTCTGGTTCTCCACCATCAATTAGCAATAGATAAAATAAAGGAGAATATCTGATTGGAGGCTTACTCACCCTTTTTGACCTCCTGATGGGTGTTTGAGACTCGTTCACAACACGCTGTCCACCCAAATTCTCTGACAGTGACCGACCTCGGTCACCTCCAGACTTGTTACTAGCTGATGCCGATTCTGTCTGACTGACACCGGTGCCTGTCCTACCGACGTCGGTCTCTGTATGGCTGACCTTGATTTCTATTCTACCAATGCCGGTTCCTAATCTGCCGATGTCGGTCTCAGTGTTTTCCTGCAAGTGATTATTTCTTTTTCCCATGAGCTCATATTGGGCCTTCACCTCATCCAATTTACCATTACTCTGCTCAGATTGATTCAGCTTCCTTAGCTGATCACAATACATCACTCTTTCATTGAAAACAACATCATGGCTCCTAATTACCTTGTTAGTTTCTAGATTCCATAATTTGTAACCAAAATCATCTGAGCCATAGCCAATAAATGTGCACCTCATAGAATTAGCATCAAGCTTCTTTCTATTTTCTTTATCTATGTGCACAAAGGCTTCACAACCAAAAACTTTGAGATATGAGAGATCTACCTTTTTACCTATCCATGCCTCTTCTAGAATACCACCATCCAGAGCTGTAGAGGGTCCTCTGTTAATCAGGTACACTGCAGTGTCAATAGCTTGTGCCCAAAACTGTAAGGGCAAACTGTCATGCAATCTCATACATCTTACACGCTCCATTATTATCCTGTTCATCCTTTCAGCAATTCCATTCTACTGAGTTGTCCTTGGAACCATCCTTTGCCTATGGATTCCATGCATATAACAATAATCTCTGAACTTATAACTGCAGAACTCACCACCATTGTCAGATCTCAGGCACTTCAATCTTTTACCTGTTTCATTCTCAACCATAGCTTTCCAAATCTTAAAAGTCTCAAATACATCAGATTTTCTTCTAATGTAATAGATCCATACCTTCCTTATAGCATCATCTATGAAAGATACATAGTACTGTGATCTTCCAATGGAAGTAACCTGGGTCGGTCCCCACACGTTTGTGTGAACAAGCTACAACTTATGCCTCTTCTTAGTAGACCCAGTCTTGAGAAAACTAACCCTTTTCTATTTTCCAAATACACAGTGCTCACAAAACTCTAGATCTATGCCTTTTAAATCTGAAAGCATACCTTTGGACTTAAGAATTGGCATCCCCTTCTCACTCATGTGGCCAAGCCTTGAGTGCCACAATTTAGCATCCACATCTGAAGTAGATAATATAGAAGGAGATTTGTTAGTAACACAATTACATAAATAGAGAGTACCTTCTCTCTTACCTCTGGCCATAACAAGTGCACCCTTGGTCACCTTCCAAGATTCTGCTGTGAGAGTTACTGTACAACCCTCATCCCCTAACTTTCCTGTAGAAATCAAATTTCTCTTCAAGCTAGGAACATGCATCACATCTCTCAACACCCATGTGTTGCTATTTTGCATCTTCAGCTGCACTTTACCTTTGCCGATTATTTTACAGGGCTCATCATCCCCTAGATACAGTATTCCAAAATCTCCATGGAAATAGTCACTAAAATATTCCCTATTAGGGGTAGCATGAAAAGATGCACCAGAATCTAATACCCAAGATTCTATATTATTATGCAGAGAGAAAATTAAAGCATCTTGTGCAATACCTGCAACCTTGGCTTCTTCCTCTCCTTCATGATGATTGTCCTCCTTAGGCTTTGACCAACAATCTCTGCTTATGTGCCCAATCTTTCCACAATTCCAGCATTGTGGCTTCCTACCATTCCTGGATTTGGATCTTCCTCTCACCTTAGACTTTGATCTTGATCTCCTCTTGCTCTTATCTTTCTACCTTCCCCTACTCTCAAAACTTAAAGCATTCTCGGATGCCTCTTCTGTGCTTTTCCTATGTATTTCCTCATTCAAGATAAAACTAACAACATCCTCTACTTTCAAAATATTTGATGCAGATGCAGTATTACTTACTGCCATTACTAAGCCATGCCAGCTTTTGGGCAAAGAATATAATATTAAAAGAGCTTTTATTTCATCATCAAACACTATATTGACTGAACTTAATTGATTCACAATTCCATTGAAATCATTCAGATGAGTAGAAATAGATCCACCTTCATTCATATGCAAATTAAATAATTGCTTCATAAGATATACCTTATTAGAAGCTGAGGGTTTTTCATACAAATTTGCTAACATAGTCATCAACTCTACCGTAGACTTTGCCTATGATAAATTAGATATCACAGTGGATGCTAGACTCAGTCTTATAGACCCCAGAGCCTTTTTGTCAAGAACTTCCCATTCTTCATCCTCCATGTCTTTGGGTTTCTTTACAACCCCACCTAATGGTAAGTAGAGATCTTTCTGATACAGATAATCCTCTATCTGCATTCTCCAATGTTGGTAATTTTTGCCATTGAAATTTTCCATTCTCAGTTTACTTTCATCTGCCATTGCTTCTCCCACTCAAATAGAAATCCCTGTGAGAACTTGTAATCAATACACACTACACAGATCTGAACCACCTGTTAGTGAACCTGAGCTCTGATACCACTTGTTGGGGATCAACCAACAATAGATTACACTTATGAAAGCAATAAACGTAGAATTAAATCAGATAGACAAGTAACTAGAATGATAAATGGCAAGAACAAGAGATACAAGAAACCACCCTAAAAACTTGTATTAACAAACTCTTTACAAAAGGAATACAATTGAAGAAACTTCTTTCTTCCACACCTCTCCTAGATGTATAGATCTCACACTAGATCTCTATTCCTCAAGAGCTCTCTCTCTCAAGAATAATCAACTCCAACAAGCCTGGATTGATTTAATTCTGTACTGTTCTTCAACAACTACTACAATAAATCACACAAAGCTAAGAAGATCTAATTTTACATATATAATTAGGAAACTTGAGCATGCACTTACAACAAATAGTTAAGCCACTTGAATAAGGGCTCTAAAAATAATATTACTAATAATAGAGACGTGAGCTTAAGACTACAACTTAAACTCATCATGCAAACACTCGCTTCTGTCCTCAAAAATAACTTTCTAGACGCACAGGTAACCGACGTTGGTTCCTTCTGCTTGCCTATGACCGCCGTCGGCTGACTCTCTGTCGACGTCGGTGTCTCTCCAACTGCATCTGACTGATGTCAGTCGCTCTTGACCAATGCCGGTGTCTGTGTAGACCCGAACCTGTTAAAGTGTGCTCCTTGGTGAAGCTTTTAGCTCCACACCCTAACAAAATTGGTTCAAATGTTCTCAAAGTAATTGGAATTTTGTCATAATATTTGAGATGAAAACCTGCAATCACGTTTCTTTCTTACTTTACCCTTCTCTTTTCTTATTTTTATCATGATTCATTCTAGCTTAAAGAACATTGTTAATACTCATTTAGTTTAGCTTCTAAGTCATTGAAAACTATTGAATATCTAAAGATTTAAACCTTGGTGGCTTCCAGCCACTAAATCAAATAAATATTGTGGACAGTTCTCATACTTCGCTTCTATTCCATCACAGACATCATTGAATTGTCACAAATTGCAACTCATGCCTTGGATTTTCAAATCCTAAAATGAGTAGTGTTCATCAACACTAAAGAGCACCTATGGTAAATTTATAAGCATCAACAGGAGAAGCTTCACTAGTACTAGAAGGAGGGCCTCTTTAAAGATAATATTTTTTCAGTGTATTTGGTTAAAATTACTCTACATTTTACATGATTATATTTCTTTTAGCATAAATTGTGTAAAGATTGGTGAACTTTGTGGAAATACAACTTTTGATACTAATAATTTATTAGTATTTGTAGTTAGGATGGCTTATTTCAAATTTTATAATTCTTTGATAATAAGAGGTTTATTTGAGTCATAAGTTATAAATATTAGTTATCTTTGCATTATTTAGTACATCTTTGAACTTTTTTGGTTAAAGATTTATGTCCTTTGTCCTTTTATGAACATTTTTTTTGAAAATTAAGCTTAGTGTGCATATTATTTGTCATTCTTTGGAAACTAATGTGTTACACCATGTTTCAAAATAGGATCCTTAATATTCAAGATGGAATTACCAAGGATTAGGACCAAATCATATTTAGAGATTAGAGAACCCTTGCTCGAACTAGAAATCCATAAAAGGACTAGGAAAGATCGAGGTAAGAATAGGTATTCTAAGTCTCTACCATCATCACCTTTTCAAGGGATTCTTGTGCTCGATCTTCATCCAAACATGACATGTCTTGGAAGTTCCCCTATCAATATAGGAGGTGTAGTTCATGATTTACCATGTAATCTTGAAACATATTTGCCAATATTTGGTCCAACTGGTATTATGAATACTGAAGAAGATGTTAAATCTTTCAAAGATATATTAATATTATTAAATGTTATTCATGAATATGTATTATGTAGGTTGTTCCTATTTACATTCAAAGGAGTTGCATATAAATGGTTCCTTAATCTAACTAACAATTGTATTATCTCATGAAATAACTTTGACACTATTTTTATTGATCAATTTGGAAAGATCATAAGCCCTTGTGTCATCTATAATCACTTTACAACTATTAAGAGAAATACACGTGAACCTATTAGGTCCTTTAATGATAGGTTCTAAAATATGTTTAGTTAGACCATGGATCTGTATAAACCTAATGAGGCTTTAGCTTTGGAGGTTTATAAAGACATTATTGACCCCATGACTTTTTTGTTTCTAAAGAGAGCCCTTCCACGCATCATCAAATTAGCTCAAGCCTATTTTGAAGTAGTGGTTATTAGAGTCTGAATGCAACTCCAAGGATAGATGGCTTATTCTATCCCAAATGTTAATCCTTAAATGCCTGCATTAAACCTTTTCCCAAATAATAACCAAAATGCTCCAGCATTAAACCAATTCCCTAATTTGAGTGTATTGCATACTAGTCATGCTAACCTTAATAAAAAATTAAGTTTCTTGAGTCATCAAGTTACTAATGGATTTCATGACAATGACTAGAAGGCTTTAGTGCCTGTTAGTAACATTAACAATAACCAAGCTCAAAATTCTGAGGTCCCAAAAAATGGGAATGAGTCTATATTTAAAATGGTACAAAAGGTTAGCACTATTTTTTTGCAATTGAAAAAACAAGTTGGTAATAATAATGACAATTTTGGAAGGAACTTCTCTTTCTAAAAGTTTAACAAGCCTAGGAATAGGTTTCAGAATGACAGTTTCTAGAATAACAAAGCTAATGAGCCTTTCTCTAGAAAAATAATATGGATATAAATCTCATTGATATTATTTTACCATATTAATGTAGGGTACATAATACTTTCAATCATGGTGAGATTGATTGCATTGAGTTTTGTAAATCCTCTGAAGCTTTTCAAGAAGAGCTTGACACATTTGAAGTGGTTCCAAACAAAGATGTTGCTATAATTTTTTTTGAATCTAAACCCTCTGAATAAGTACATATGGTGGAAAATTTTCAATTCCATTTTCAAGAGGATAATGAGCTTGAGAATATTCCTGAGGAGATTCAAGCATTCCAACAATTTTTAAAGGCATATCCTCTAAAAAATAGGGAACAAAAACAACCATTGACTACCTCTACCCCTCCTAACAATTATGGAACCCCTCTAAACACTACATCAAAGAATAATCATGAACCCCCTAGAGGAATTTATTCTAAGCTAACTATTGATCCTATAAGAAAAACTAGTTACAATATTGTGGAGGATATGAAAAGTATTAAAGCCAATATCACTCTACACGAGCTAACTCAAATCACAGAATAAAGAGACTTATTCTTGGAATCTTTGTATAGGAAAATCGGGAAGCCCCCTAAGAATGATAGTGAAAATGTAATTACACAAGTAATAAAAGAAGAGTCTCCACCTTTTTTACTTACATTAAAGATATTTGGGAAGAATGTTCATAATTGTCTTTTAAATTCTAGAGCCTCAACCAACATTATGCCTATTGGGATATGTGAACAACTTAGGTTAACTCCAATCAAGTTTGACAAGGTAATCACTTAATTGGATAAATACAGAGTTAAGGTTATAGGAGAATTATTGAATGTGCATATATAGTTGGCTAGTGAACCCAGGGATCAGTAATTCATTGATATCCAAGTGGTAGAAATGCCTAGTACTTATGGATTGCTTTTGAGTAGAGAATGGACTAAGGCCTTAAATGGATATATGTCTGTTGATTGCTCATACTTGTGGCTTCCTTGAAAAGGTGTACCAAATCAAATAAGAGTGGAAAGGGAACCTCAAATGAAACACATGATAACATAATCTAATGTTGTTAATGAAAGGGTAAATTTCTTAGATTTTTATTTGGGAGTTTTCACTTTAGAAATTGCAAAAGAACCAATTTCCAAGAGTTCTCTAATTTTTTGTTTGTGGAAGTTATATATTGATGGTTCCAAGTGTAAATTAGGATTAGGTGCTAGTATTGTATTGATGGATCCTTCATAAAATCAATACCATGCAACTTATAAGTTATAATTTCCTTGCAACAATAATTTAGCTGAGTATGAGGCTCTCACACTTGGATTATAGTTTGCCATTAAGCACAAAGTTAAGGAAATCCTTATCTATGGAGACTCTAAACTTTTGGTTAACCAAGTGAGGAGTAAATACTAGTGCAAATTATCTTACTTAAAAAGATATAAGTTTAGGGTGTGGAACTTGATTGAATCTTTCAATTCATTCAACATCTTAACTATTCCAAGATAAGAAAATAAAGTTGTTGATTATCTTGCCTCTGTTGTAGCTAATCTAATGCCTAATCATGATTCTCAAAGAATCAATATTGAGATAGTACCATGTCCTTTAGTTCTTAACAATGTAAATCATTTCCAAGTTTTCAATGATGATAAGCATATCATAGATTTCTTAACTAATTTTAGAGCTTTTGAAGCTCACATTATTGATGAGGTTGATGAAAATTTTCCTAAAAAGGAACTTAATGGTAAAATCATCCAATTAAGTAACAATAAGATACCTAAAGGGATGATTTCATTAGAAATACTATTTGATCTTGACAATATTCATAAAGTAACTAAAAAACCCAAGGTAAATGGTAGAGATTATCATGTGACAAACCTTGGTCCACATGATCAGCCCCAAATGGTGAATATAGGGAAGGCTTGCATTGAAATGGAAAAAATAAAATCTAGATAGTTTATTAAAAAATACAAGGATGTAATTACTTAGTCTTATGAATATTTGAAAATATTTGACCTAAGGGTCATTACTCATACTATACCTCTTCAAGAAGGTTGCAAACCTTTTGGATAGAAGCAAAAGCTAGTCAAACCTATTTTATAACCCATGATTTTTAAAGAAGTCAAGAAGATATTAGATGTAAGGGTAGTGTTTCCTATTAGACATTCCAGTTGGGTGGTAAACCTAGTCCCAGTCAAAAATAATAAGGGAGAAATGAGATTGTGCATAGATTTTATGAATCTGAATAGAGCATCTAAAAAGGATAATTATCCTTTACCTTCTCTAGACCAGGTTATCCAAACTATTTTAGGATCTTCCATGATGTCCTTTTTGGATGGATTTTCTAGATATAACTAGGTGCTTATTACTCCAAAAGACAGGATGAAAACAACTTTTGCTACTAAATGGGGAACATATGCTTACAAGAGAATGCCTTTTAATTAATGTAGCAGAAATTTTTCAAAGGGAAATGGACCATGCTTTCCAAGGTTTAGTGGGAAAGTGTATCATATTATATATGGATGATCTTACATTATTTTATAGAAATAGAGAGGAACATTTCATATATTTGAGACAAGTATTTGATAGATACAGAAATTATGGTGTATCTCTTAACCTCAAGAAAAGTATATTCTGTGTCACTAAAGGAAAATTGTTGGGACATATTATTACAAAATATGGGATTTTTGTAGATCCTGATAGAGTAGAGGCCATCTCTAAAATTGGGTTGCCCAATAGTTGAAAATAACTTAAGTCATTCTTTATCAAGATTAACTTTGTGAGGAAGTTTATTTTAGGATTCATTGAGATTATCAAACCTTTGAATGATATGATTAAGAAAGATACTATAATTTATTGGAATCAAGAATATAATAAGGCCTTCACTAATATTAAAAGGCAATCACTGAAGCTCCAATCCTCATAAGTCTTGATTTCTCAAAAGATTTCTATCTATATTCATTTACTTCTGAGCATACTATGGCTATAATGTTAACTCAAAAAGTTCATGGGAATGATCATCACATAGCTTTCATGAGCACCAAATGAAAAAATGTATAAGTGAATTATTTTATGATTGATAAGAAAGCTTATGCATTGGTAAAGGTAGTAAAAAAATTTATACATTACCTCCTTAGAAACAAGGTACATGCCATATTACCTGATCTAGCTATAAAACTTATGTTGAGTCAGAATGAGCTTGGAGAAAGAAGAGGCAAGTGGATGACAATTTTACAAGAATATGATATAGAGATGAAAAAAGGCAAATTATTGACATGTCAAGGTTTAGTTCATATGATCACTAGTATTGACCCAAAATTCCATGTCATGTAAATAGATCAACAAAACTTCCAACTCAATGAGTGGTATGACTTTATTATCTATTTACTTGTCAATGGTCTTTGTGCCCCAAGATTTATAAGAGAACAAAAGATAGACTTGAGGATCAAAGCAAATCATTACATCATCAAGAATGGAATCTTGTAGAGGATGAACTTTGAGGGAATTTATTTGAGATGTGTGTCCAAGGAAGAAGCAGCTTTGGATTATGACTGCCTTCCATAAGAAGCTAGGAAGTGGACACCCTTCAGGAAGAACCATAGCTCACAAGATTCTTAAGACTGGATATTATTGGCCTACCCTCTTCACATATGCTTATAATAATGTGAGGGAGTGTCATTCATGCTAGATTTTTAGTAAAAAAGAGGAAAAGGTAGTCATGCCTTTACAACACGTGATGGTCGATAAAACTTTTGCACAATGGGGATTATACTCTATAGGAGTAATAAACCCCAATTCTTCTGAAGGTCATAAGTATGTCCTAACTACTATGAACTATTTCACTAGGTGGACTGAGGTAGTAGCCACTACGTAATGTAGAATAGAAGAAGTGATCAATTTCTTAGAGGAAAATATTTGTACTAGATTTGGAACCCTAGTTTCTTTGGTATGTGATAGTGGATCTACATTCATCTCTATTGAAATGATGGAATGGGATTATGACCAAGGTATTTCATTGAAGTTTTCTTCCAATCAATACCCTCAAGGAAATGGTGTTTATGAATCCATAAACAAAATTTTTATGAAAGTTATCAATAAATCTACTGAAGATAGACCTAGAACATGGCATAAACTTCTTAAGTTTGCATTATGGATAGATTGAATCAAGATCAAACAAGCTCTCAAGGATTCACCATTTTTGTTGGTATATGGTCAAAATCCTATCTTTCACATCACCTTAAAGTTTCCTATATTCACATTCATGCAATAATACATGGAGGATAGCCAAAAACTTGCTAATTCTAGGTTATTAGACATCACTCAAATGAAAGATGTTAGAGACAAGGCATTTACAGACTTTAGTAGACACCAATAAACCATGAAAAGATGATTTGATAAGAGATATAAAGTAAAGGTATTTAGGCAAGGAGACTTAGTCCTTCTTTAGGATAAGCATAAGAACCTAAAGGTAAACATGTCAAGTTCACCCCTTTATGGATTGGCTAGTACCAAATTGCAAAAATCTTGGGAAATAACACTTTTAGGTTAAAAGATCTCCAAGGATCAAACTTTACTTTACCCACCAATGGGAAATAACTCAAGCATTACTTTGTTACTACCCCATCGGGGGTCTTCATGGAGTGATTATTTAATATTGTTAAAGTTAGAATAGGAAGGCTAATTAGTTTCCTTTCTTGATTTGTTTTCCCTTCCTTGATAGGTTTGTATACATTTGTTTGTTTGTGTTTTGTTTTTTCTTGCTTTGGGGTGTTCCTTGGTTGTGGTAAAGTCTCATGGTATTAGTTTTTGGTTTGGAATTGCTCAAAAGCGTGGATATAAATCCTACAAAAGTGAACATGAGGTGGTAATAAAGTAGTATAAATCAACCAAATGTACTAGTATAGATTGGTATAGGAATTTAATGTCATACAAAGATTTAAACCTTATCCTACATCAAAACTTGGTTTTAAGAAGAATCATGTGTATACAATGTGAATTTAGTTTATTAACTCATATTCATGCTTACACTTAAAACACATCCTTGTCATAGACTAAAGTTTCAATTAAAGGAGAGTATCATAATGCCAGGGCATTTGGCCAAATCCTTAAAACTAGGATATATTGGTTTGCAACCTTTGAAAAAGGACCTAGAAAATGTAAAAAAAAAACTCATTGCAAAATCTATGGAAATAGAATAAAAGGTGATTCAGGTAATCTCCACCAGGGCTATGGACACATGGCTGGAAATGGAGTAAGACCTTGAGTGAAACTAAAGGTATCTCTATCAGGGCTATAGACGCCTAGCTAGCAACAAAGCAATGCCCATGTATTTCATAAATTAAGATTTTTTATTCTTAAATAATATATAAATTCCTCAAAGTTAAGTATAATGGACCAAAAGGATATGAACCTAGATGTTTTTTTATTGAAATTCATGTTTTAATATCTAAGTTTAAATTTTATACATAAGGAACTTGTTTCAACCAAAAGTTGATTCAAGAGAGAGTATATGTCCAAATGGGATATAAAATTCATGTACAAGTTTAAATCAAAGTCTTGTGTTCCAACATATTGCTATGTCACCCCTGTGAGTCACCATTTGTTGAGGCCAACACCCCCCTATATTTATTTTTTGAAAATGGGACCCTTGTGATTGTTTCCATAACATCTGTATTTTGGAATAAGTGTGAAATATTGTTTGATCTTGAATTTTAAAGGTAGGTTAATCTTAAAAAAAGACACGAGTTTTAGTATATCTGATTATGATCGTATGTTAGGGATTAATGTTGATAATAATCATCTTCAAGGTGATTAATTATAGGTTCCATGGAAGAAGTTAGGGTTCCCAAGTAATAAACCCTAAGAATTTAAATTTAAACATTCACGAGAAAATTTAGTGGAAAATTTTATACATGATCAGGATTTAACTTAAATTTTGTGCACTTTTGTAGGTCTAACACTTTACACTTGTTTTCTAGATTTGATCCAATGGTACATCAATATTGAAGTCTTTTAGAAAGGCATATAGTCAATGATTTGGGCCCCAATAAGGATCCAATAGTGATCACCTGATCAAACATTTTAATCTAATGGTCTAAATTAAAATTGAAGCTTCAAGAACTCTTGAGGGATTTATGTGTGGCATTTAGTTATTAGATAAATAAATTCCATTGTCTTAAATTTTACAAGTTCACTCCTATCATTTGACATTTATGAGGATGTGTTTGATGTCAATGAACTTGTCAACCTAGACAATCTTCAAATCCTTTGGAAATTTTGAGGGCTTTACATGTGGCATTCAATTATTAGATCAATAAATTCCATTATTTTAAATTTGATAGGTTCACTCCCATCATTTGATGTATACGAGGACGTATTTGACATGATTGAACCCATCAAATTTAACCTAGACAACCCCTAAAGCCTTAAAAACTTCTAAGTGCTTTAGATGTGGCATTCAATTATTAGATCAATAAATTCCATTATCTTAAATTTCATAGGTTCACTCCCATCATTTAACATATATGAGGATGTATTTGACATGATTAAACCCATCAAATTTAACGTATATAATTTTTAAAGCCTAAATAAAGGAGGCATTTCTAAAAACCTTTTAAGAAATTCCTCGCTTTTTATGAAGACAAACCTATTATATAAAGATCTTAGCCTAAGTCATTTTGTGTTTTTTAAACATAAAATTCTAAATGACATTTTTAAGCCTAAGATTCATATAATCATGGATCTGATTAAAAGGTAAGCATATTGTAGGATCCAACAATGATCACTTATTCACTGGATAATCCAATGGTGCGATAAAGTTGAGGACTTTTCAAAGGCCTCACGAGATTGACACATGGCATAATTAGTGATCTTAGATATCAAGAGACCAATGAAATGCAAGGACCTAGATTTGGTTTTTCAAAGAAAAATAAAGAGGACTTTTGAAATCTAATGTTTAGCCTTCAACTACCATTTATGAGATTTGCCACGAAAGGCATAGAACCTTACCACATAAGCTCCATGTAGGTATGGAAGATAAAAATGAAAGATATCCTATGATCTATAATATAGAAGACATGACAATGAGGTCCCACAAAATTTGAGGCACTTATGAAATCAAGAGTTAGATATTTTTTCCATTAAAGCTAAAAACCCTAAACCCTCTATAAAGGACTTAAATCAATTCAATTGATCACATAGAAATCAAATTAAGTGCAACTTGAACTCAGAGTAGGTGCCTTAGTGAGATATTTGTTTTAATCAACTATAATTTAGTTTTATCAATGGTGGTAGGTAGGAAATAGACGAAAATTAAAGTGGAACCTTATCTAACTTCAAATGGTGAAGGGTCTTTAGAGACACAGAGTTAGATTTGATAGCCTTGACTATACATGGAATCAAGAAATACTCAAAATTAGTCTTCTTTATAGAGTAGTTACAACCAATTTCCTAGGAGGAAAAGAGGAATACTATGGTGCACCAAAGATAAAAATACCTAGTATCAATTTAGTTGGTAGGCCTTCACTATGTAGTTGTTAAACTAGAGGTAATGCATTACATCAACCTTCTTGTTCCTATTTTTATTGAATATAGAATAGATGGGAAATGGATTATTCATGAAGTAAGTACCAAGAAAGTTACATTTATAGCTCCCATGGCCTTTGAGGCTTATTATAAGCTCCCTTTGCCTCATGTCAATCTCCCATCCTTAAGAGGATTGGTAAATTCTAAAAACTTAGATTCAGTCCTCTCACCTTGGTTAATCCAAGGTTCCCATGTTTTCAAGACCCCTAATGGTGAGATTCCTATTGCCCTATTCAAGGAGGGTATTAGGGTAGCTATGACCTTATTGAACAAAGCCTTTGGTGCCTCTTCTACTACTTATTTGAGTAAGGTTTGGGTATTTTATGTTCATTACATGTTGGAACATAACTTAATCCCTCCCATTAGAGACCTAATAAGTTTTTTCTTGGCCAAACAATTTACAACCATCAATAAAAATACCTCCAAGTAATTCTGAATGATGTCTAACCTCTTGGATTCACTCCTAGCCTCTATTAATTTCCCTGGCATCCAAAATTGGTCCCCTGATGGTAAAACTACCATTTCCCATAATTATTCCAAATTATATATATTCCAATATAAGAATCACATGTAATTCATATATGATGGTATCTTCCCAGTCATTTTTTAGGTAATCACTGGTATCCCTATGTGTAGGATTCATCCTCTAATAAAAAGACAAGTGGAGACCATGGGTGATGTGTGGTTTTATCTAGATTTCATTGTAATAAGGATAAAAGGAATCATGGTCCAACCATATAGATTGCCTATATATGTTCCTAGTAAGTCTGTAGAGCAAAAAATTACTTATCAAATCATCCAGGGAATGGATTGGATATACAATAAAAATAAGAAGGCTTAGGTTCATCCCTTTCCACTGGAAATTAGTAAAATTGTAATCAAGGATTGGAAATAACTAGAGATCATGGTGGTGCATAAGAACTCTTTTGATTTTCAACTAGATGACCTTAAGATGTGGGACCCCAATGATAGTGGCTAAACATATTTAGGATAAAAAGGTCCCAAAGACTAAGTACAAACATCAACCAAGCATGGGAGATGGTGTTTACACAAAGGTAAGAAACTTTGAAGAAGTCTTATCCAGGGTGAAAAACTAAAACATCAAATTAGAACATATGATAGTCAGAGATAATAAGCCCTTAAGAGAAACATGGAAACTATATCCCTTGCATTATCACTTATTACCAAGACCATCTAGGACTACACATCAAGAGCCACTTGTTGGAGGACAATCTTCTGGGCCTCAACAGAGAGAAGTGATAAAGTCACCCTAAGTTGGGCAAGTTGGGGATGTAAAAATAAAAGGTAAAGATGTGATTTATGAATATAGCATCAAAAATAGACTTGGTGGAGGCCCCAAAATTTAGGCATCCCCACCAAGGCCTTCTTCCCTAGTAGAGGTTATTAACATGATTGCTTTGGAAATTAAGGAAATAGTGGAAAGTGCCCTTATTAACATCACAACTACCTATGCTTTTGATAAGGAAGAGGATCCATCTGAGGAAGCAAGCAAAGAATTAGTTCCATTAGATGGAGGAAAGAGATAGGTAGAATTGGCCTTAGTTCCTCTGACCCTAAGAAAGAGGCCTAGGTTAATTTTCACTCACCTTACTAGTGAAATTAACCTCTTTAGTGATGAGAATCCTATCTATGGACCAACTATTCCTAATTGGTTTGTTTATGGGAAGTTGAAAAAAATCCCATCTCTTTGTCCTTCACTGTCTTTGACTTGAGGTGACATGGATGTTTAGGATAATGTCAAGCCTTAAATTCAAGATATTCTAATCAAAAAAGTAGAAAGAAGGATCCATATCCTTCAAAACAAGGAAATCCAAGGGATTGACACCCTAGGAGCCTCTAGGAGATTAAATGTAGAGATTCCTGAATATCCATAGGGAAAGGAGTCTGATCCTCAGGTCCATTTCAATATAGATACATCAACTCTTTAGAGAGTAGTATCCAAGAAGGTTATTGCTGGTACTGAGGAATTCACCTTTCAAAAGGTGGAACCATTTGTAGGCTTAACTTCCATTCTATGGTAGGTAGTATGGGAGCATCCTATATTTTAAGAAGATGTAGCTAGTATGGTACTAACCTAGTCAATAATGACCTTGGATAGAGTTTAGGGAATGAAATACAAGATTCTCATCATGGAGAAATAAAAACAAGATTTATAATCTCAAGTCCTCCTTTCAATTCCCAAGGATGTATTGTAAGTACTGAATAAATATTTGATGTATGCATTTGAGAGTTTGAAAAGCATCAAGCTTAGATTGAGTGCTTTAAACCATCAAACTAATATGGCACAAGCCTTAATCACTCGATGGTATAATTCTCAATCTTATATGGGGAGCTTATCAAGGTATAGAAGACAAAGCAAGCCTTGGACTTCAAGATTTTCAAACTTAGAATCTAGACATCCTTATGGCAGATTTGATGCATAAATAAGAGGATTTGAAAACTTAGAGCAATGATGTCAATGAATTCATCAAGGGAGACATAGGATTGGTAACTTGGATTCAAAAACTTCTAGGGAATTTATTAGATAGACCTTCTCAAACCACTACTATAGGCCTGATTAGTGATGAAGAATTCAAGCAAAAGGTTTGTGTTCACATCTAGAGCATTAGATACAATAAATGTCATTCAACTGAGGACAACCAAAAGATCTTATATATCATTATTTCTATATCAAAGTAAGTTACAGAAGCACAATATATCAAGGAACTTGTATCTCAGGTTGATAATGAATTTGACAAGTTAGTAGATCAAGAAGAGGATTGTCTAATGAATCTTGTAGTGTATTTTGAACTTATCAAGGAGAAATACACCAAGGTGAAAGAATTCCTTAGATAGGGATAATTGAAGGGCCCACCAATGAAATTCCTAAAAGAATATTCTTTTTGTAAATTATATTTTAGTCTGTTAGCATACACTCTTTCACATTGTATCTTTATATCAAGGACAACTATCCTTATCCACATGTAAATATTTTGAAAGTTAACTAGTTAACCACCTATGTTTCCTATAAATAGGTAGATGGTTACAATTTTTAAGGGATCATTTTTGAGCAATTGTATACCAAGAGAATTTAATATAATTAAGGAATTTTGAAAAGATTGTTTGTATAGTTTTGTTGAATGTCCATGTTACCTCTCAATTATAGATACTCATTTTGAATTTTAATGATTCTTCTTGTTTTAAGTTAAATTATTTATCATAGGGTTGTTAATTTGTGCTAAATGCTAAATTGACTATAAAGATCTCAAGTATACTTCATTTTATTCTCTCTATATTTGGATGTGCTTAGGTTATTTAGATCATAATAGCAAATCTTTAAAGTAAATTTGGTTCTTACTTATGATTCATGTTTTTCCTTTGATTTTTCCCTGATTTGTGATATAATTTGAGCTTATGCTATATTATAACATAAATTGGTTCAAATTTTCTCAAAGTAATTGGAATTTTGTCATAATATTTGAGATGAAAACCTACAATCACGTTTCTTTCTTACTTTACCCTTCTCTTTTCTTATTTTTATCAAGATTCATTCTAGCTTAAAGATCATTGCTAATACTCATTTATTTTAGCTTATAAGTCATAAAAAACTATTTAATATCTAAAGATTTAAACCCTAGTGGCTCCCAACCACTAAATCAAACAAATATTGTGGATAGTTCTCATACTCTACTTTTATTCCACCACAAACATCATTGAATTGTCACAAAGTACAACTCATGCCTTGGATTTTCAAATCCTAAAATGAGTAGTGTTAATCAGCACTTAAGAGCACCTATGGTACATTTTGAAGCATCAAAAAATACCTAATTTTAATTGTCTTGAAGTTATTTTTAACATTTATATTATTACGTAGATTTCTCATAATGAGGACTTATCAATTTTATTGGTTCATGAGAAAAGTTGAGCCTAGGTGGTTAAAGCAAAGTACATACCCATAGCTATTTTGTTGAGTATTCTTAACAAATGTTTTGATTTCATAAACTATTCTTAAAGCATACAAAGTTGGGTAGATAGGAAAACCTACAGTTATTCAAATTTGGATATTATTTATTTAAGTAAATATATATAGGTTCAATGGTCCTTTACTCATCTTTAAACAAATATAAAACTATAAGTTGAACCGATATGGAATGATTGAGATTTGGATATATCTATTTTTAGATATGAAAAAATGTACTCCTCTATATATATATGAAAAAAAATTCCAAGTTATGACTAAAATTCTTAATTTGATATGACCTTACACATAAATATATGTATATGTTCTACAAAATAAAACTCTAGGATACACTTTCAATTAGTTGACATATTGGCACTATATACAAGGATGATAACAGTGTAATTGAATTATTATTCTTAATATGAACTATGAAACTTGAATAAACTACATAGTTGTATGTATCATGTAGTATAATTACGCTTTGGTTGTACAAGTTATGGTATATGCATACTTGTGATTATATTTTCAATAAACTATTGCGATGTGTATGTGTTTATGAACATGGTATGATTCATGCTTGGATAGAATGATCTTTACATATTATTTGGTTATATTCATATCATTATGTTTTAAATTATTAAATGACTTGAATACTACCCATATGGTAGTTTACCTATCTTGTCATTAGTTATTTTTTATGAGACAACTTAATAAATGAAGTTTATACATACATTTGATGGACTAAGTGTATGCATAGGAATTATTTCTAAAATTAGCATGTGTTTTTAATTTATTTTAAAATAATTTCATGAACCTATTGGTTAAGCTATAGGTTAACCAAATCTAGCATTGATGATACTAACAAAGTAGTGAGATGAACTTCACTGACTAGTTAACTTCATGAATGTTGGATGTAGGTAATATGATCAAGTGGTGTGTATGAAATTAACTGATCCTCAAGACCATATATTATTTGAAAATTTTATCCAAAGTAATGTTAGATATAAATTATCATTTCATATGTTTTATTTACGTGTTTGTGTGATTCATGTTAAAACATATTTTATTTATGATACACATCATGTAGTAGAAATCTTACATCACGTGAGGTACTAGCATGTCTCTCTACATTCTTGCATCATTACTATATACCTATCCATGAATGGAGGTTCATTACCTTATAGGAGAATATGTGTGGGATCGATGGTCCGTGGTTGATGTGGAAAAGCACCCAGATGATACTCTCCCTCCCCATTGTAGTACTTACTTGGAGACTACACTTGAGATTATCAGAGATACATGAGTTAGTTTGACTTGAGCTCTATGGAGCATAATATATATTTATTTTATTAAGGCTAAATGCCTAATGGAAATGTAATTATATTATTCTATTAGTCATGGCTAGATTATAATGTGATTACTTTCCTTGTTGTTATGTTATGTTCCATGAAATGTTAGTGATTGGAATTGTTATTGTTATAATTATGTGATAGTGTAGTATGCTTGGTTAAGTATTTTAAAATAATTAATTAGATTCTCATGGTATAATATAATGAAATAATAAATGTTGAGTAACTAGTTTTAAAAAAAATTATTGCATTATTTTAGTACAATTCATGAAGGGTTGTTACATGTGGTATCAGAGCTTAGGCTCTAACTCTAAGAATTAATGAGTTTGATAATTTTTTCATATTATTATTTTGAAAGACAAAGAAGAATGGTGAAAATAAGATAATTAGGTGAGGGTTCTTCAAATTTCAATAACCCTCTAATTGATCTTAACCAATTGCATCCTAAATAATTAGCAAAGTTAGATCAGATTCTTTTAGCCATGAATGATACTAGGGATTAGATCACAATATTATAATAGGGAGTTCATGGCTATGGAGAGGAAGAACATCAAGAACAACCTGATAAGCATCTTGATAAGTATAAAAACTATCAAGATGCAAGAGCACATGTAGTTATAGAGTTGTCTAGAGACATGAAAAAGGTGAGTCCACCTAAGTTTGATTTAAATATCCTAGGTGATAGAGTTGAAGCATGGATGATAGAGATGGATAAGTATTTAGATATTCAAAACTATTAGAGGCCACTAAGATAGTTTATGGAGCATACGAGTTGGATGGTGGGGTACCTATGTGGTGGGACAACAAGAAGTTGAAAATGGACCTTAATTCAACCACCATAACTTGGGATTAGTTTGTGACATTTTTTAGGTCATGGTGGCTTCCACAACTTAAATTTGATTAGAAACTCACATATTTATAGAATATAAAGTAGGGAGAATTATCAATGAATGATTATTGGGAGTATTTCACCAAATTTCTAAAGTACATACCTCAATACCAAGTAGATGATAGGTTAGGATCAAAAAGTTTATCATGGAACTAAAGCCCCATATTAGTGGTGAGGTATATGTTCATAGAAATTATACCATGGACTAGGTATTCAAGAAGGAATGAAATTAGGAGCAAAATTTAAAGTCTCTTACAAAAGTTAGGGATAAGTTCAATCAAACTTTTATAAGTTCTTAGCCAACTTTCAAGAATAAGAACTAGAATCAGAGTGGAGACTCCAAGGTTCAGTTCAAGAACCAAAATTCCAAATTAAATAGTAGATATATCAATAAGAAGCTAAGCAATGGATTTAAAGTAGGTTTCAAGGGAAACCCATAGATTTTTAAAAAGAGGTCTAACTAGAGGCTATTTCAATTATAGAGGAGACTATTATGCTCATTAATGCACTCAAGACAAGTCAAAGAATAAAGGTCTAAATTTTTAATAGGGTAATTTTAGTGGCGTATTCATGCTGTATTTGTTAATTGATAAGCTAAATTTCAAGTATCACCCATAGAGTTGTCAGGTATTTTTTTAACATCTAGTTTGTATTTTGATAGATACAAGGGATACCAAATGTTTTATATCTCTTAGAATGCTTGGTAAGTTTCCTATAAGAGATGGATTTATGACAAATTCATGTTTAGTAAAATATGGGAATGAATAAAAAGTAATGTTGACAAGTTTCTAGTTGAAGCAAAAATTAGGTTGCCTAAATTCACAATAGTAGTGTATCTATATGTAGTACCACTAGGGTCATATGATGTGATCCTAGGAGTCAACTAGTTTGATAAACACAAGGCCAAGGTTGATTGTTACTTGAATAAGGTTGAGTGTCTAGATGATTTTGGAAACTAGACACAAATTTATAGTGATAAGAGAGAGTTGAGGCTCAAGAATATTTATGCATTGAAACATAAGAGCACTCAAGGGAAAGGGTTCTAGGCATTTATCATCAAGATAAATGAAATGGAAGAACCTAAGGAACCATATCTTAAAGATTACCCATTTCTTAGATATTTTCATGATGTTTTTATAGAAGAATTAATAGGATTTCCTTGTAAAAATGAGTTTGATTTCTTGATTGATATCATACCTAGATTAAAAACATAATCTAAGGAACCTTACAGGATGATAACCACTAAGTTAGTTGAAGAAGGCTCAACTCTAAGAATTTTTGTCAAAGGGGTTAATCAGGCCTAGTGTGTCACCATGGGGTGTACTGATTGTCTTTGTCAAGAATAAGGATGGTACTCTTTAACTTTGTATTGATTATAAGATGTTGAATAAGGAAAATATTAAAAATGGGTATTCACTACCTCGTATAGATGATCTTTTTGATCAAATGTAGGGAAAAACAATTTTATCTTAGATTTATATTAGAGCAAGATACCATAAATTGAAGATTCGAGATGAGGGTATTTTGAAGACAAATTTTAGAACTCATTATGGACATTATGAGTTCATAATGTTACCCTTCTGATTGACTAACACACTAGTAGCATTCATGAATGTCATGAATAGTGTGTTCAGAGATTATTTAGATCACTTTGTTTTAGTATTTCTAGATGACATTTTTATATATTATAAGAATGAAGAAGAGCACCTTCAGCATCTAAAACTAGTTCTACAATGATTATGGAAGCATAAGTTTTATGGCAAGTTGTCTAAGTACACATTTTTCTAAGAGATAGTGTAATATTTAGGGCACATTATTTCTATAGATGGTATTTATGTAGATCCAACTAAGATAAGAGACATTATAGAATGGTCGATGCAAAGGAATGTGCATGTTGTAAGAAGTTTCATGGGATTACTAGGCTATTACAAGAAGTTCATTGCAAATTTTTCCAAGATAGTTAATCCAATTACATTCTTGTAATAGAATAACCAAATATTTGTCTAGTTAGAAGAGTGTGAATTAGATTTTTAGGAATTAAAATGAAGGCTTACTTTGGCACTACTATTGAGAGTTCCTGACCCTGATGGTCAATTCTCAATCATCACAAATGCATCAAGAGAGGGACTAGGAGGAGTCATTATGTAGGATGGAATAGTAGTGGATTATGAGTCAAAGAAACTAAAAACTTATGAGGTGAATTATGCCCCTCATGACATGTAACTTGTATAAATTATACATGCTTTTAAATTTTGGAGACATTATTTGTTAGGAAAACATTTTGAGCTCAATACGAATAACTTGGGACTCAAATACATTTTCACCCAACCAAATTTGAATTCTTGTTAGAGACACTGGTTAGAGTTTATTTTTGACTATGACTTTGATATCAATTACATCAAAGGTAAAGAGAATAGATTAGTTAATGTTTTGAGTCATAGAAGGTATATAGTATCCATGGTTAATATTAGGAGTATTTTCAAGGATCATGTGATTGAGTTCTCACTAGGATATGAATACTATGATTAGGTCAAAAAAATTATTTGAGAATGCTCAAAATTCTTGGTATTAAGGATCTAGTTTTGAGAGTGATGGTCTTTTGAATTATAATGGATGGATGTATGTGTCAGATTGAGAGAATATATAGAGAAAAGTACTAAAATAATTGCATGATACCCCATGTTTAGGACAATTAAGAGTAACCAAGGTCATGGGAGAGCTTAGACCTCTTTATTTATGGAAGGATATCAAGAAAGATGTGGTAGACTATGTGTCACATTATTTGAAATGTCAGTGAGTGAAGGCTAAGCATGTGCACCCAGATGGATTATTATATCCACATGATATACTAGAGTGGAAATGGTAGGTGATCAACATGTAATTTTTCCAAGTTTTACCAATGTCATATAGTAGGCATGATATGATCTTAGTAATTATTGACAAACCAACCAAGGTGGCTCACTTTATACTAGGAAAATTGATAGATGATACACCTACCTTTATGAAGAGGTTCATAAAGGAAGCATATATGTTGCATTGATTTCTAGAGAAGATCATTTCACATCATGATCTAAAGATGACTTCTAGGTTTTGGGTAACTCTAAACTTAGCTTTGGGTACACAACTAAATTTTAATACTACTTATCACATAGAGACTGATGGTTAGACTAAGTGAGTTAATCAAGTGTTATAGGATCATATTCATACGCATTACATGGATCAAAAATACAAATGGGAATATTATCTTTCATTGGTATATTTTTCATACAACAACTCATACCAATCAACTTTTAAGATGGCTCCATTTGAGACACTATATGGAAGAAGGTGCAGGACACCAATAAATTAGGATAGTTAGAAGACAAGGTAATGTTTGGGCTTGAGATGCTTTCAAAAATGGAAGAAAAAGTTAGATTAATCAATAAAATATTCAACAAGGACAATGATAGATAAAAGAGTTATGTTGATCTAAAGAGTTCATATAGGTAGTTTTGTATTGATGATAAAGTGTTCTTGTAGATTAAGCTGCAGAAGAGATCAATTAAATTTGGGAAGTCAATGAAACTATCACCATGATATGTGGGAACATTCAAGGTCTTATAAGTGGTCAATTTTGTATTGTATAGGCTTATCATTTCACTATCCCTAACACAATTACATGATGTTTTCTATGTATCTTATTTTAAAAAGTATATAGATGATCCTTCACATGTTTTGGATTGGAATGCTTTGCATGCTCTAGATGCTAGGGTGGTCATAGTATGACTAATTAGAGTAACTAACACTGATAAACTTCATTTTCATAATATAGAAGTGTCACAGTTCAAGGTCTTATGGGACCAATACTCCAAGGATAGTGTTACTTGGGAGGACTATGATGAGTTCTATAGGATGTTTCCCCATTTTTTTACATAAGATGATACTAGATACTATGATTTTTTCATTCTTTTAAACTTTGTTTGTTATTCAAAACTACTATTTGAATAAGTGTCATCAATATTATGATGAGTTTATGGGGGAATGATGTTACATCTTGATTTCACCCTAAGTTTTATAATCTTTGAATCCATGGATTATTATGGTTATCATTGGATTGTTATTGCTTTGATTTGAGTTTTATGACATATATTGGTTATGAGACAATGATATGTTGATTAGTTTACATAATGGATTGATTATGTGATAGTAGTACTTTCTTATTTCTGTACATTATCTATGTATATTTGTTAGTTATGCATCATTAGTTTTTGATATAAATGATGAATCAGACTAACTACCTATTTGTCACAAAGTGGATATAGAATTGATTCTTCCCTTGGATCATGATGGAAGGAGATCATCATTAGAGAGGATGTCATAGATGGAATGATTGAGGGATGACATAGGAACTTATAGTAACCCAACACACACACCATAGTAGAATAACTTGTTTAACTCTCTATTTTATTTAGATAGTTTGTTTTGAGTGCTAAGATACTTTTGATATGATCATGGTTTCAATTGATGCTTATGATGATATAAATTTGGTGATTTTATGTATGATTGTAGTGAATATATTTACTTAGACAATATTGTTTTATGATCATGTAGTCAATGCTTACACTAAGCAGGATTATCTAACACGATGATAGGTTTAAATGATATTTGGTAGATATCATTGTCTTGGTTTGATGTCTTTTTCATATAAAAATATTAATAATTTCATTAACCATAGTTAGAAGATTGAAATATAAGTGGCATTAGTTTTATATAGATTATATTATTAATTAGTTTAATTTATATTTTATTGAGATAATTACCAGATTATAGTAAATTAATGAAATTTAATTATAAGCCAATGCATGGTTTTTTTGAGAATTTAAGGTCTAAAATTAGACTTAAGTGAACTTAATTTGGTAATTAGCATGACCTTGAAAACAAATATTAAAGCATGCATGATTAATTAAATAAATTAAACTCAAGTTAAAATAGATAAAGAAAAGCATCAACTTATGCATGAAGGGAAAATAGAAGTATGAGGAAATTAAAATAAGCTTAATTTATTATGGAAAAGGGGCTATTTTTCATGGTTAAAGAAAAATAAATGAAACTCAAAATTAAGATTTTTTAACTAATTGGTAGAAGCAACAATTATAACATGATGAAAGAAAATAAAAATAAATCTTGAATTTAAATATAATGGAATGGATATTTACTAAATGCTAAAATTAAAATATATTTTTTCATGAAAGAATAAAATTAGAAAATAAGTTGGAAATAAAATAACGGTGATAAGAGATAGTATAAGGAGATCAAAGGAGATAATTAGAAGGGAGATATACAATGAAGAAAGGAAAAAAGTAAGGTGAAGCATAGATAATAGAAGGCATTGACTTTTGCATGTAGGAAATAAGGGAGATTGAAAGATTTTCAATGAAAGAGATAAAATAAAATATACAATGATGTAGGAAGAGAAATACAATGAAGAAAATTGAGTACGGTGATAGGAAAATGTTAGAATTATTTTTAAATCCATGTATATGTCTATTATGTTGATCTCTTGTTTATGCATTAGATTATTGAGATAACCATTTTATTCAAACATGCTTGAGACTTGTAGGAATAATATAATAAAATAAAAATAACTAGGATACTCCCTTGAGTCGGTTGCTAGAATTCAGTTATACATTTAACTAATTATTTTTGGTGTTTCTGAAAAATAATAAAGACTACATAAGAATAAGTAGATACATAGAAATAATAATATCTTATACTCATAAATTTTAACTGATAATTTAGGAGCCCCATATATTCCACTGAGAAAGAAATTGTTGGTGTATGAAGCAATTAGTTGACACTTTTAGAATGCTGAGTATACTCTATTTGGGAAAGAAAATGTTAATGTTTAATGGAAACTTTCTTTGTTGCAAATCAACTTTAGGGTGGAACTCTATTTTTTACTTCAGAATTCTATATTGTTTTTTGAAACATCGCTATATATATGTGATGCGTTGAGCATACTACCTAATTTTAATGGTCTTGTAGTTAGTTTTAACATTTTTTTATCACGTAAATTTATAATTATGAAGACTTAGCTAAGTTTACATTATTGGTTCATGAGAAAATTTAAACCTAGATGGGTAAAGCAAAGTAGAGACCTGTAGCTATTTTGTTGAGTATTCTTAACAAATGTTTTGACTTCGTAAACTATTCTGGAAGCATAGAAATTGAGGTGGATAGGAAAGCCTATAGTTATGAAAAATTGGATATTATTTAAGTAAATATATATGGTTTGATGGTCCTTTAATCATATTTAAATTTATATAAAACTATAAGTTGAACTAATAAGGAATGATTTAGATTTGGATATATCTATTTTTGGATATGAACAAATGTACTCCTCTATAGATATATGAAAATTGTTTCCAAATTATGACTGAACTTCTTAAGTTGATATGAACTTACACATAAATATATGTATAGGCTATAAAAAAATGAAATTCTAGGATAATCTTTCACTTAGTTGACATATTAGCACTGTATACATGGATGTCATAATAGTGTACTTGAATTATTATTCTTAATTTGAATTAGGGAACTTAAATAAAGTATATAGTTGTATGTATCATGTAGTATACTTACAATTTGGTCATACAAGTTATGGTTGTTAAGAATATAGAACATAGAGAAATATTAATGAATTAAAGACTAAAATGAAATGCAAAAAATACAACACAATAGAGATACAAATTTAATGTGGTTCACCTAATATGGGCTACATCCACACAGAAACAACCAGACTTTATTATTCAATCCAAAAAATGAAGGGAAAACCTAAAGTACAAACAATATAATATCCTCTTCACTCACACACTACATTCTACCATGGTTAAAATTACCTCATATCAAAGGAGGGTTACATATTATGGAAAAAATGCACAAACTTAACTTCTACCTTTAGATCTATGACCTAATAATGAATGGTCCAAATTTACTATGAAATTACAATATTTTACAATGCATTCTTAATAAAATTTTGCTTTAGGGCTGCTTCCCCTAAACCCCCACCATATAGACCATAGTGGGGGGGGTGGGGGGGAGGGGGGCATTGCTCCCTCACACCCCCTATAAATAACTAGGCATTATAATAAGACCAAGCTCCACAATCTAAAAATATCCCACTTGGAGACTGACTATTGCAACTCCACCGCTACAACTCTTCCTTTGACTTTTATTTGAACTTTGATCCTAACATGTTTATCATATTCCTTATTATCCTTGAAGACCTATTGAAGTTGAATAACTCTCCAACTTCTCCATTGTGACTACTTTTGTTATCATATCTACAAGATTCTAACTTGTATGGATCTTTTCCAACTTCAATTGACCATCCTCCAAAACTAAATGAATGAAGTGATACTTGACTTTTATATGTTTGGTTCTTCAATGGAATGCTGAGTTCTTTGCTAAATGATTCATGCTCTAGCTATCACTGCATATCTTGCAATCTTCTTTCTTATGCCTCAACTCTTCCATGAATTGTTACATCCATATCATCTCCTTGCTATCTTTTGTATATGTAACATACTTTACCTTTGTATTTGACAAAGCAACTATCTTATATAATTTTTAAATCCAACTAACTATTGTATCACCAATAATGAAAACATAATTTGTGGTACTCCTCCTACCATCTAATTATCTAGACATGTCTGCATCAACATATCCTTGTAAGGTAACATATAAACCTTCATAACATAATTGTCTATTATTGGTCCCTCTCAAGTACCTAAGAATCCACTTGACTACATCTTAGTGCTCCTTTCTTGGATTATTCATAAACCTACTGACAACTCCCACTGCATGAGCAATATATGGTCTCATTCACACCATAACATAATTAAACTTCCAATTGATGAAGCATATGTAACTTTAGACATGTAATTGATTTATTCTTGAGTTTTAGGACACTATTCCTTGTTTAATTTAAAATGCCTTCCCAAAAGTGTACTTATAGGTTTTGCATCTTACATATTGAACCCGACTAACACCTTAATGTACTCTTCTTGAAACAATGTCAATTTTAAATTTTTCCTATCTTTTATTATTCTCATACTAAGGATTTGCTTTACAACACCCAAATATTTCATTACAAAAGAATTTTCTAATTCTATTTTGAGATCATTTATATCCTGCATGTTACACCTTAAAACAAGCATTTCATCCACATACAATAATAAGATAATATAGTTTTTATTATCTAATCTCTTAAAATAGACACAATGGTTAGAATGACATCTACTATAACATTGTCCTATCATAAACATGTCAAATTAAAAATACCACTACCTTGGATCTTGATTTAGACCATATAAACTCTTCTTTAACTTGCACACCATTCTATCCTTACCTTTTACTTCATATCTTTGTGGTTGTTCCATATATATTTACTCCTCCAAATCACCATGAAGGAAAGAAGTCTTCACATCTATCTATTCAAGGTGAAAATATTCTACTGCTACCAAACTTAAAAAAATTGTAATGGAATTCATTTTTATAACTGGAGAAAATATTTTGTCAAAATCAATACCTTTCGTTTATGTAAACCCCTTTACAACAAGTCTAGCCTTGTACCTCTTTTTTCCTCTATCTTCTTCCTTCAACCTATAAAACCATTTATTTTAAAATACTCTTTTACCTAGAGGTAACTAAACCAAATCTCATGTTTGGTTATGTACCAAGGAATCCATCTCCTCTTTCATGCCTTGCTCCCACTTCTTTCTAGTTTCTACCTGCATTGCTTCTTCATATCTTTCTGGCTCACCACCATCAGATAATAATAAATAATAAGTGAAGTCGAGTATAATTCAAGGAGTTTACTTACTTTAGTATATCTTCTAACTACATTTTTAGGAGTTTGAGGTACTTATTGTTTTTGTATGTGTTGTACATTCTAATTTTTTAGTACTTTTAGAATTTCATTTCTTATGATTTCATCAAATACTACATATTCTATATTTGGATTTTATTGTTTCTTTCCCTACAACTAATCTTTGTACATGACTTTATCATTAAAAATCACATCTCTATTCTTAATGATTTTATTATTTTCAAAAACTTATAAATGGTAACCAAAATCATTAACTCCATATCCAATAAAAGTACATTTCTTGGATTTTTATTCAAGATTAGTTATATTTTTTTTATCAATATGGATAAATGCTTCACAACTAAAAGTATTTAAAAATAAATAATATACCTTTTTATCTATCCATGATTCTTCAAAAATGCTACCATCCAAAGGACTTGAAGGCCCTCTGTTTATTAATTAAACAATAGTATCTGCAACATCTACCCAAAACTATAAGAGAAACCTTGCATGTAATCTCATGTTCCTTACACGCTCCATGATTTTCATGTTCATCCTTTCTAACACACCATTTTGTTGTGGTGTTCTTGTAGCCATCTTATCTCTATGAATCCCATGGGATGAATAATAATTATCAAATTCCTTATTGTAGTAATCACCTCCATTATTTGATCTAACACACTTCAACTTATTTCATGTCTCATTATCAACCAAAGCTTTCCATTTCTTAAATTATCAAAAACATAAGATTTTTTCATATACAATAAACCCAATTTTGTCTAGTTACACCATTAATAAAAGTAACATAATAAGAAGAGCCACCAAGGGATGATATTTGAGATGGTTCCCATACATCTATATGCACAAGCTCTAAATTTTCATCCTTTTTTGTCTTCTTAACTTTGATAAATTTGGATTTTTTTTGTTGTCCATATGCATAGTGCTCACAAAAATCCAAATCCACCTTCTCCAAATATAAAAATAAATTATTTGAGTGGATAACTTGCATCCCTTTCTCACTCATGTGCCCAAGTCTATGGTGCCATAATTTTGTACCTACTTCTATAAAAGATAAATCAATAGAAGATTAAACATTACCATTAGATAAATATAATGTACCTACCTTCTCTCCTTTTTCTATTATTAGTGATCCTTTAGTGACCTTCCATGAATTTTCTATAAATGTAACTATGCAGCCCTCACTTCCTAATTGCCCTACTAAAATTAGATTTCTTCTTAAATCAGCAACATGCCCCACATATTTCATCAACAATTTTTTTCCATTCCATAATTTTATCTATATCTTACCCTTACAATTTTATAGGGTTCACCATCACCCAAATAAACCTATCCAAAATCACCTTGAACATAGTCTTGAAAATATTTATTATCAGGTGTAGCATGAAATGAAGCCCCTAAATCTAACGCCTATGAGTCATTAATGTTATCTAAATAAAACATTAAATCATATTGTAACACATCACCTGCTACATTTGCTTCCTAATTTTTATTTTGTTGTCCATCTCTTTGTTTTCCTTTTCAAACCCAACAATATTTCTTCATGTGTCCTTTCTTATCACAAATCCAAAACAACAACATTCTTCTAGATTTGGATATGCCCTTCTTAGACTTACCATGATTACTTGGGCCCTTTCATCTATTTTTTTATCTTCCCATATTATCCATATTCAAAGCATTACTTGATGTCTCAACTATGCTTTTTTATCATATTTCCTCACTAAGAATAACACCAATAACATCATCAAAATTTAAAGTACTTGAACTAGACACAGAATTACTCATAGGCATGACCAATCCATTCCAAATTTTTGGTAATGAGCACATAATAAAAATACCCCTAACCTCATAATCAAAATTTACTCCTACATAGCTTAACTGATTTATGACCATGTTAAATTCATTTAAATGATCAGTAAAAGACCTGTTTTCTGACATTTCTAGATTAAATAAATGCTTCATAAGAAATAACTTATTAGAGGCTAAGGGTTTTTAATAAAATATATCTAATGCCTTTATCAAACCCACTATTTTTTTTCCTTTGAAATATTGAAGGCCACTGACATTGCCAAGCACAACTATATTATTCCTAGTGACTTTCTATCAAGAACCTCCCAATCTTCATCTTTCATATTCACCAGTTTCTTTGCTATTATACCCAATGGTAGGAAGATATCCTTATAATATATATAATCCTTAATTTACATCCTCCATAGCTAGTAGTTTTGTCCATTGAACTTTTTGACCTTAAACTTTCCTTCTTCTACCATTATTCTAACTTGAACCAGGAACCCTCTTTTCCTGTGAGTTTATCTCCCAAATAAACCTTCAGCTTTGATACCATTTGTTAGGAATATAGAACACAAATAAATATCAATGAATTAAAGATGGAAATTAAATGTAGAAAACACAACATAATAGAGACATAGATCTAACATTGTTCACCTAATATGGGCTACATCCACATAGAAATATCTAGTCCTTATTATTTAGTCTAAAAAATGAAGAGAAAACCCTACAATACAACCACTATAATATCCTTTTCACTCATACACTACATGCCATCATGATTACAATGCCCTCATATCAAATAAGATTACATATTATGAAAAAAATGCACAAACATAATTTCTACCAATAAATATTTGACCTAATACCGAATGGTCTAGATTTACTACAAAACTACAATATTTTACAATGCATTTTTAACAAAAAAATTATTTAGAGGTGTTTCCCTTGAACCCCCACCATGGAAACCATAGTGGGGAGGAGTTTTTACCCCCTCACACTCCCCCTATTAGGAATTGGGCATTATAATAAGATCAAACTCCACCATCCAATAATGGTATATGCATACTTATGATTAAATTTTCAATGAATTTTTATGATGTGTATGTGTTTATGAACTTGGTATGATTCATACTAAGATAAAATGATCTCTATATATTATTTGGTTATATTCATATCATTATGTCAAATTATTAAATGACTTGCGTAATACCTGTATGGTAGTTTAAATAGCTTGTCATTAGTTATTGTTTATGAGACCACTTAATAAATGAGGTTCAAACATACATTTGATAGACTAAGTGTATGCATAGTAATTATTTTTGTAATTAGTATTTGTTTTCACTTTCTTGTAGTATAATTGCATGAACATGTTGGTTAAGCCATAGGTTAACTAAATCTAGCATTGATGATACTAGCTAAGTAGTGAGATTGACTTCACCTGGTAGTTAGCTTCATTGATGTTAGATATAGATAATATGATCAAGTGGTGTGTATGAAATTTATTTATCCTCAAGATCATATATTATTTGAAAAATTTGGCCAAATTAATGTTAGATAGACATTTTCATTTCATATGTTTAATTGATGTGTTTGTGTGATATCATGTTAGAACATATTTTCTTTATGATACACATCATGTAGTAGAAATCTTAAAGCACATAGGATACTAACATGTCTCTCTAGATTTATACATAATTACTATCTACCTATCCATGAAGGGAGGACCATTCCCTAATAGGGGATTACATGGGGGATTGATGGTCTATGATTGGTGAGGAAAAGTACTTGGATGATGCTCTCTAACCCTACTGTAGTACTTTCTTGGAGATTGCACTTGAGATTATTAGAGATACATGAGTTAGTTTGACTCAAACTTCATGGTTCATAGTATATATTTATTGTATTCAGGCTAAAGGCCTAATGGAAATGTAATTTTATTATTTTGTTATACTACAACAATAGTAACTATATTATTGTACCAGTTATGGCTAGATTATAATGTGATTACTTTCCTTATTATTATGTTATATTCCATGAAATATTAATGATTAGAAATATCATTTTTATAAGTATGTGATAATGTAATATGCTTGGTTAAGTATGTTAAAATAACTAATTACATTCTTATGGTATAACATAATGAAAGAGTGGATGTTGAGTACCTAGTTTTTTAAAAAAAAATTACTGCATAATTTTAGTACAATCCATGAGGGGTATTACAACCTAAGTGTCAATTATTTCCTAGAGCATCATCTTTATACTAATTTGTCCCAAGAAATTTAGTATCTAAGAAAATATAAAATATGGAAAATATGGATGAACAAAATAGAAAGAATTAAATACCTATTATTTACTCTATAATTTAAGTTTGAGCAAACACTTACCTTAACTATTACTATCATTGTGATAGAGTCATTCACTGTGCATCAACCTCTATACCAAAATAAAGTCTTAGATGAACTGCATTAGTTTCATCTTCAAATTTAGGGAAGAGGAAGTTTAAAACCCTATCTATACATTTTATTCACACTACATAAAACTACATTAGGATCTAATTCTAATATTTGGATATGTAATTGCATCTTCCTTAGTGGTTGTTTAATCCATAGCATTGTTTTGATAAAAATTGATGGAAAAATAGGTTAAGAAAAAGAAGAAGCCATCATTTATACATTGGTGCTCATCAAATAAAATAAGTATAGATACAAAAATACATGACATGTAATGGTGAAGCAATTCAAATAAAAAAATCTAAAAGTGAGTGTTAGACATGAATGATGCTACAGAAAATGAATAGTAGTCAAGCTTGGCTAATATTGATCCCTTCAAGGCTATGAATGGTTTAGATATCGATATATTCCCTGTAAAGTCAAACACAAAATTGGCACACATGTAACTATAGACCTGCACAATCTAGATTTGCAATCATATTCCATAATTCATCAAGGTTTGACCATTCCATCATCTTTTATCTCTTTTATAGTTTAATTTTTGATTCAGTAGTTTACTTTTTCATGTTTATTATCTTTATCCACGAGGGCATATATGAAATTATTATTTTACATTTATAAATGATATATCTTGAACAAAGTGCTATATTTTTTTCATTATTAAATTTTAAAAAGATAAAAGAAATTGGTGAACCCATCCATTCTTTGAATGCTCATACCTTCCTCTACAATCAAATTCAACATAATACATAAAGAAAAATAGAGTTCTATCTAGCTAAGTGTTTCTTTCCCTTTAGGTTATTTATTATTTATAGATTTTGCATGTACAATAAATCACAGGTAACATTCAGTTTTGCATGTTTATTGATACACATTATGTAATATGAATTTTCAAACTTTTATGTTTGTTTATATATACTAATAAAAAATAAGGTAAAAATGAAACAAAAGTAAATTATACTTATTCACCATTATTTCATATAACCCAAAAATATACTACATAATGCATAGTATCATTTTAAATGAAATTACCAAATCAAGCTAAAGAAATAAAATATTTTATTTAAAATTAGAAGTAGTGTCTTAACAATCGCAAGTTTAATTCCTAATTACATTTTAATTCTCTTAATTAGCCAAAGAAAAATGTGGCATATCATCTTAGCTAAATTGCCTTGCACAATATCAATAAAAAACCATGTATTCTAAGGTATTATAAAATGACAAGTAGTCTTATTAGAAAAAGGTTTGTACCAACCAAAAATTAATTCTGAAAAATATTTACCAAACATTACCCCTAACTCATGTACAACAATAAATATTATCCTAAGTGAGGGGTATATCTCTTACATAAATCCTTGAAACATTACTCCATTATAATTCACATACATAATGGAACAAGCCAATATTATAAATCCTTGAAACATTACTCCATTATTATTTCAATGAGTAGTTATGGTAGGATGACATTAATTTTAATTTAAATAGCATGGCCTTCATAAATCAAATTTAACAAGTCAAGAGGGCGAAAAAAATATTATTCACTAGGTTTTTTCTATCAACATAATAATAGTAACATGTCACAATCACTAAAGATAATCTAAAACATGCATATCGAATGATTTATTACTCTAATATGTTCCAATCATATACCTAGTTCTTCATTCAGCCAATAAATCAAGCACAACCAAAATAAGTCCAACATAATTTTATATAGATTTTAGTTCAAAAATATGGGAAAATCATGGTAACTATTTACAGTAATTACAGGGTAGCAATCATTAAGGGTAATTGTAGCTTAAGGCAATACATCCCTAGATAGACTAAAGTATAGGTTAGAATGGACATGTCATAAAAAGTATCTCAGCTAGGTTATCAGAAGTGAATGGCAATGATCAACTACAACATATTCATCCTTCCCAACATACTCTATTATTTTACCATTGGAACCCATAATTAAGGTAACATATTTGACGAACTCGTTAAAGATCATGACCAACCATTTTATAAGGCATAGAACTATATAATCTCAATTCATGTGGGAAACAATTTCATACATTCCTATAATTTTAGTCATATCCAAGACATATAATTTAGGATAGATATGAAAATCTAATATTAAGAACTTAATTAAAAAATTGACACAAATTTACCATGCATGACTTGCACACATGAATATGTCCTAACATACCATTATCTCACACTTGCATGCTACCTTATCAGTTTGAATCTTCCATTTTGTTGTCACACACCTAGAATAACCTCACTTTATATTTAAAATCTACATATTATCCTACATAGACATACCTAGATGTTCAATTTAATCCTCATGTGCATGGGTCATAACTATTAGACTCATTCAATATCACTAGTTGATATTAACATGTAATTGTTGATAGTGAGCCTCTCCCAACAACATGTACATTTTAAAATCAAATATTTAGTTAGTATTATATCATATACCTAACATGTATGGTGTAATAAATTACCTAATTTGGCTCTTATATATACAAATCAAGGCCTTACTTGATATGAGACTTGGAACTTATCTATTACACATCAAGTAAAAATACCATATTCCTCCAAATTAAAAAATAAATCATTAGGAGAAACCCAAAACCAAGTTTTAATCATAAGAAATCCAAGCCAAATAAATTATTACCAAGTATCAAAGGAAAATCATTAATAACATTCATATAGTAAAGGAGCGCAATTGCATAGTCACATTAGGTAGGAGAACTATGTGTGGATTGATTTCTTTCCTTGAAGTATTAGATTATTAGGAAATGGTAAATCATCAATGAAGGTGATTTGGCTCATCTCAATGAATTACACTTTCCCAATTTTTATGGGTTTCTATCCCTTAAAATCACACATAGGGTTTTAAGGTAGAGGTTAAATTATGGGGTTTTACACATCATCAAGGTTTGGCATCACACATACAAATATTTCAGAGATAGTTGAATTTTATTTTATTGTAAAAAACCCTATGTTTCTTATAGGTCACTATTAATCACTATAGGTTAATATTGATAGTCGATACTAACCAAACCTGATAGAACTAACTCTACATAAACAAAAACACAATTATAGATTTGAATGAATCATAGGCCTGTTATAGTCTATTTTACACTATTAGAAATAAGTAATAGTAATAAATTTAGTAATAAAAATAAAGTAATTATCAATTTTTTTTATTTAGTATGTGGGTAAGTGCACAAAGTTTGGGGACAAAAAGTGGCCTACTCGTGGACATGATATTTCTAAAATTTTAAAAATCTGAACTTCTATAGATAATTTGATATACTACACTCCAAATTTTAAGATGGTGCAAAAACATGAAATGCATAATTTAGAGTATAGTTTCCAAAACACTATTTAAAAAAAATGGTTAAGTATAACTAGGTAAAACAACGAAAATTTTAAGAGAAACTCCTATTTTTTTAGAAAACATAGTAGATAGGCAGTCATGATGCACACCATTTTTTTAGTATATTTTAATATTATTTGAAATCCTTTGCATAAAATTTAGATAAAATTTTCTAGCATGTCACCTATATTTTTTCTATTTTTTTAATGAATACTTTTTTTATGAAATTTGCAAGTAAATAGTTCCTAAAAACTGATAAAAAAAATGGATATCCATTTGTGCGACACGCCTAACTACCTCAAAAAAATGAAAATCATTTTTTTTTGAATGTGTGTAAAATTAGTCCTACTTTTTCACCATATAATTTATTTTTCTCTTGGATGAATGAAAGCCAAATTACATGAACATGTATAGGCATGTATGTTTGTGGCATGTAGTGGCCTAAAAAAGGCATAGTTAGAAATAAACATAGTTTGAAACCTTAAATTAGTCCAAAAATTATAAAAATCATATTTTTAAAAAGATGCGAGTGTGATCCTCATGAAGGTATCAAGTTTTTAAATTTTCACATTGAAATTATTAGTGTATTTGGCAATCAAAGTTGAAATTTGTTGTTCATTTTCATACATTTTAAAACTTTGTTATACATTGATACTCTAAGCCTCTGGCTCAAGAATCCAATCCATTTCCAAGCCAAAAGGTGTGGGAATTTAATTCAAATTCAAATAAAATCATTTCATTAATAAAATTATCATGTTACATATTCTCAACACCCTAAAACTCGAATAGGAGCCATTAGGCCTAATAGTCTTAAGATCAAATATTGATTGATTAAGATTGTTATTTGGGATAAATGTTCTTATCAATAATTGATATAATTGAATGATAGTTAGAGATGTATTAACCTATAAATAAATATATTTTTCCTTTTATCCTAATATGGTGTGAAATTAATCTAATATATCCCAAATTGACATTAGATGGACATATTTCCTTGGATGGAGCTTGGTTGGCCCCAATTACATATCAAATTAAACTAAGTACTTGGTTTTTTATAATATGGTGTGCAATTAGAGACCCAATTGGCATCACATATACATAATTATTTTCTTAGGGCTCATTTAACCTTGATTGTGTATTAGATTGAACTAAATATCTAATTAGTCTAATATGGTATGCTATCAAAGCCCTAATTGACATTATATTGAAGGAATTCCTTACACAAAGAATAATTAATCTTAATTATATATTATACTAAATAAAATAATTGATTGGTTAAATATGATGTGAAATTATGGAAAAATATTCACAATATACATTAGATGGACACAATTCCTTACATGGGGTGAAAAATGACTCAATCTATATTCTAGGTGGAAGTAGTTAATTACATAAGACTTGGTTGTCTTGAATTATGTATAGTATTGAAAAAAATATCAATTTATGTAACATGGTTTAATTAGAGCCCCAAATGACATTATATGGATGTAATTACTTGCTTAGGGATTGAGTGGACTCAATTGCATATCATATTGAGCCTAAACACTCAATTGGTTCAATATGGTGTGCAATCGAGGCTAATGGAATCCAACCAGCTCATTATATGTAAAAAATTACTTTCATTCCTAAATTGACCCCAATTATGTATAATATAAAACCAAATACATGATTAGCTAGATATAGTTTAAAATCAAGGCTAATGAAGTTGTAATTGACATTATATGTATGAATAGTTACTTGCATGAGCCTTGGTTGGCCATAATTACATACTTAACTGAGATAAATACTTGTTTGATTCAATATGTTATGTATTTAGGACCAAAATAGCCCCTTGTTGATAGTATAAGGATGAAATTTATTACATAAGGCTTGTTTAGACTAAATTTCATATATCATATTGAACCAAATATTCTTTCAGTTTAATTTGGTGCACAATTAGAATCATAATTGTTATTAGATGGATTTAATTCTTTACAAATATTTAAATTGGTCTTGATTTCATATCAAATTAATTCAAACACTTAATTATTTGATTAAAGTGCAAAATTAGAGCCCTAATTAAAATTATGTTGACACAATTCCTTGGACAAGCCTTGATTGGCCCCAATTATGTATCATCTAGAACTAAATACTTAATTCATTTAATATGGTATGTAGTTAGGGACAATTAATCCCCAATTTACATTATATATTAATTTAATTCCTTGCACATGGATCCTTTGGACTGAATTACATATCAAATTGAAAAAATACTTATTTTTTTAATATGGTGAGCACTTGGATCCCAAATTGATATCATATGGATGAAATTCCTTAACTTAAGGCTCAATAGGCTCCTAATATCAATTTATCCCTAATTAAGATCCTTTATATATATTAATAATTAGGTTCACAAGGATGAACTTGGTTAAAATTACATCAATCATTACCATAATTGACTTCTTAATCTTAATCCATGCTGATGTGGGGGATAATTGATCTCAAATTCACATTCTTTACTCATAGATATACATTAAAAGAGCTAAAATTTTCCCCAATAACCATTAATATTGTACCTTATATACCCTTAAACCTATACCCTAATCCATAAAGTTCTTAATCCCTAAACTCTAAACCATAAATATAAACTCTTTAAACCTTGAACCAATCATTTTAGCCCAGATTAACATCATTTAGACTAAGAATTAAGTTCACAAGGCTTAGTTTGGCCTAAATCACACATTTATTTCCCCATTTGACTAATTTAATCAATCTACATGATGATATACATGGTATAATGGCAACCCAAAAACACATTCTATAGTCACAAATGGGTCCAAGTGATTCAAATTGTCCTTAATTATCTTTATGATTGACTTTGTATACCCTAAACCATGTATATACATTAAAAATGAGAAGCCATAAACCATAAACCCTAAACACTATACCCTAAATTATAAACCATAAAATTTCCATATTTAACAACTTCATTTTAGTCATAATTAACATCCTTTGTAGTAAGAATTAGGTTTGAACACATAGCATATCTATCGATTAGACATTAATAGATACAGGTCCTTACACCTAAACCCTATGCCCTAATCCCTAAAACATAAATTTTAATATCTCCCTATGCCCTAATGCCCACTACATGCCACAAACATACATGCCTTATGATATAACTGATTTTATCATGAGATGTCATAAAATGCACTTTTTAAACCTATGGCTAAAGCCTTTGGAGTACCAATCTAGTTGTGCATCTAAATTAAATTAGGGCTATTTCTAGCCCCTTTAACCTAATTAACCAAATAAGAGTATCTATTTGATTCTTTTAATCAAGGAGGCATATGAGGCCAATTTGAACCCCTTCAGTAACAAGATATGATTTAGGGCAAAATCAAAAGATCAATCTTCTATCATGAATTGATCTAATTAGTCAATTTATACAATTCCCTACATGATCTGGAAAAAATTGAGCCATAATCCCTAAACCCCAAAACCTTTTAATTATATAACCTAAACCCTAAACCAATAAATTTATCCCCAATCAACATCCTTTATATATATAATAAGAATTAGGTTCAAATGGATGAACTCAGTTAAAATTACATCACTCATTACCATAATTGACTTTGTAGGCTCAATCTATGATGATGTGGGGGATAATTGATCCCAAATTCGCATTATTTACTCATATATATAGGTTCAAGGCTCCCAAATTTACCCTAATTACCTACACGAATGTATAAATATACCCTAAAACCTATACCCTAAGCCCTAATCCTTAAAGTTTCTAATCCCTAAACTCTAAACCATAAATATAAACTCTTTAAACCATGAACCAATCATTTTATCCTAAATTATCGTCATTTGTAGACTAAGAATTAAGTTCACATGGCTTAATTTTGCCTAAATCACATGACTAATTCACTTAATTTGCATGATACCCTAAATAATATACCCTAAATTGTAAACCATAAGCTTTCCCTATTTACCAATTGATTTAGTCCCAATTAAAATATTTTGTAGTAATAATTAAGTTCACATGGCATAGAGTGATTAGACAAATTAATATACATGTCCTTAAACTTAAACCCCATGCCCTAATCTATAATCCCTAAAACATAAATTATAAGCCCAATCCCTTAATGCCTAGTGCATTTTCTAAACGTACATGCCTTATAATATAATTGATTTTATCACAAGATGATATAAAATAAACTTTTTAAACCTATGGATAAATATTTTGGAACTTACCAATCTAGATATTAACCCTATTTATCCTAAACCTAAGACTTAAACACTATACCTTAAATTTTAAACCAAAAATTTCCTTATTTACCAATTGATTTAGCCCCAATTAACATCCTTTGTAGTAAAAATTAGGTTCACACATGGCATATAAAAATTATAAATTATATACACACTTAAACCCAAAACCTACATGCCCTAATACCTAATCCCTAAACCCTAAAACATAAATTATAATCCCTAAAACATAAATTGTAATCCCTAATCTATAAAACCTATGCACTAATTCCTTAATCCCTAATCCATAGACCCTTATCTATATTAATCATAATGTGATCACATTATTCTTAACATAGGAAACACTCAGTTCTCATTGAAAACTACCAACCCCAAATCTTATATGGACAATAACATGATCATGTTATTACATAATATGATCATGTCATTATTGATATAAGCTTCACAATGGGTTGGATGGGACATAACCTTATAGAAAATATAACGTGATCATGTTATGTAATAATGTGATTGTATTATTATTATTATTATTATTATTATTATTATTATTATTATTTTAGATTAATATAAATTATCAATGACTATTTTTAACCCAATTTGAGACTTATATCCCCACAAACATTCTCTACATACTACTATAAGATCTGTGTACTTGACCCCACCTTTGAAAAGTTGTCAATTATCCCTTCTGATGGGTTTCAGATCATGTTTGAAGAGGAAAAGGAAGTTGTTGAAGAATAAAACACCAAAGGAATTAGAATATTTTTGAGAGAAACATAAGCTATAAATATGAAAACTTTATGATAAACAAGGTACAAACCCTAATCTTGATGAACCAAATGCCATAAATAATGAGCCAATTGATGATAATGAATTAAAAAATGATGAAATTGACTATAATAAATTGAATAATGTTTAAATTGACCATAAAAAAATGATTAATAATTAAATTGACCATAATTAAATGAATAATAATGAAATTAAAAATAATTAATTAGTTGATGTTGGAAGTTCACATTCAAAGTTCCAATTTTTTGATTTTGTTGATGATGAGTTTATGTATGATGCTTCACCCACCATGAAAGAAGAAAATTTGATGGAAACAAATAATGATGAAATTAACCATCAATAAAATTTCATGGAAACATATAATGAATAAATTAATAATGAATAAAATGTCATCCCACCTCTAAACAATGAAAGTAATAACTGTTTTGAAATACCCTCTCAACATATTCCACCATTACCAACACCTCAACTAATTGTGTGCAGAAAAGATAAGTACTTAATTGAAGTCAATGAAAATATTTTAAAACTAATGTATAAAAAAAATTTGATCGCCATTCAATAAGACTGGCTCAATAAATGTTGGGATACTTTCTTTCATAATTTGGAGTATGATAGTCAAAGATGTTAATTATTTGTTTTACTGATAAAATTGATTAAGATGAGATCTAAAATGTACATAGAAGGACTAAGAACATATAACATGGATGATGAAAATTATGAAATTTTTAAAAATCTACATGATGCATGTCATACTTTAGGCTCAAGATCATGCAACAAAGATTGTAATGATACCCAAAACATAATGACAACTTGTGCAATAAGTGCTAAAATAGGGGGAAAATGATTGATTTACAAAACAAGTTGAACACTTGATATAAACAAAAAAACATTAATGAAATAAATTTCAATATGTAAAATACCTAATGAACCTAATACCAATGAGTTCTATGCATTCTTTGGTAGACTTTTATTAAAGGACAAGGTTATAGCCAATACTCTCAAAGAGTTACTTGCTCAATTTTGGAAAGACAATACAAGAGTTTTGCCCAATGCAAGAGATGTTGTGAAAAGAAGAGTTGGTTCTCATCACCTTAAACCACATCCAAAATATTTATTATATATGAATCAAACATAATTGTACTCCAAATTTTTGGAAAAACATCCATAAATTTCTATTTTCCAAAGATATTTTGACATGGCAAATTTTTTTATGTTAAAATAAATCACACATGCACCACTTGTTATTATAGGAAATATGTTGAATTTTCAATTCACCATGATGTTTTTCTCCATATGCATTTTAATTTTCATACTAACATTTTGAAAGAGTGTGGCATTGAATTTCCACCAAAATCAGCTAGGGAATTTATTCTAACTATCTTTTACAAAAGAGTTGATGGGCAATTATTTTACAACAAATCATGTTTAAATAGAAATTGTAACATTTTTTGTGGATCGCCAAATTTAAAAAAATGTATCTATGAGGATATTATAGGTGTAATTGAATATGAATTATTTGGTTTAAGTAAATATAAATTAGTGAATTATCAAGTAAAAGATGGAAAAGAATCTAAAAGGTGTGATCTTGTTACAAAAAATACACCTATTTCTAAATTTTTGGTCAAATTTAGGGAGAAGATTGTTTATGACTATGCAAGGCACACACAGTGATAGATGGTTGGATTAATATTACATGCAAGGATACATTCTCACTTAGTTACATTATTTCAATAGTTTATTTTACTGAGAATTACACATTTAAACCCTAAATGGAATTTCAATCATAGTATTAAAACTCATCACAAGTTACCATATTTGTGCATATAACATTCATGCATGAACCTGATAATATAGAACAATAATGGAAAATATTAAAGGAGTACCATTTCTATATCAGTGATGATATATCACATTGTTCATAGTATGTGCAAGGTTGTTTTCAAAAGTTCTATGAATAATTGAGTCAGAGGAACATTACTTTCAATCAACATTACATTTGGTCAAACAATTATACACCACAATTCAAAAATGCACAAATATTTTATTGGTTGAGTAGGATGCATGTTGCCACTAGTGTAGAACACATTTTGAGTTTCATCAAGGATGGCCATGGAAAAGGGGAGCATGACAGTGTTGGAGCATGTGTAAAAAGAGCTATTGTAATCAAGGAGTTAAAATTTGAAGAGGGTCTTCATTTGATAGATGCAAAAACTATGGTTGAATGGTGTAATGAGAACATGTGCCATGGTGATCAAATAAATTCTATTGTTCATAGACATTTCTAGTTAATGAAAGAAGAACACTTGGCAAAGTATGAGGATTGTATGACTCTAATGGGTTCAAGTGACCTCCACTCATTTCATAACTCAAATGATTTTTTTTGGAATGTTCATATGAGACAATTCATAGGTTTTTATTCTATATGAGTGGACTCTATTTGGAATGAGTGTGAGTCATAAGAATGGGTAGATGATTGGATTTCCAAACCTTTAATTCCAATTAACACATATCAGGTTCTAATAGCATTGTAACTTACAAATATGACATCAACAAATGACTTTGACCATGTATCTATAGAGTGGATTATGAGATTTGATTAGTCAATCATTAGTTAATAAAATAAATATAAATGCATAAATAACTAAACATATCAATCCAAAATATTCATGTAGGGGTTGATAATGATAATGAAGAACAAAATGAAAGAAAACAATACTAGTTATCTTCCCAAATCAATTACATCACCTAAGAGTGGCTCTAAGCATGTTCTCCCCTTGATCAAGCATTCTTGTCTTTGTCAACAATGATGGAAAAACTCCTCCAATGTCTCAAAAACACTTTGTAAATCATATGCTCAAACTATAAATAATCTCTAGTATAGCCTATTAATGAAGCTTACCCAAATGTAAATAACACAATAATCAAAACACAAATGACTTATGGAGAGATTTTAGCATTATAAGTTTACACAATTTTTAGCTTAAAAATGATGTTCATAGCCTGTCTATTTATAGATTTTTGAGATTGATCAAAATGAATTGTGATCGACCATATTAAGATCAAGATGTGTGGCCAAAAATTCATTCAATTTTAGAAGATAAAATCAATAAATTCCCTCATAATGATTTGGGAAGAAGGTACATTAATGAGGCATGGGAGGCCATGATTCAAATATTTTATGCATTTATGGCCTAGGGATACCTTTCCAAGAAATAATGTCACTTGATGATGCAAAAACTCATAATCAATTTCTAAAAAGTAATATTTAACAACCTCTATGGAAAATTCACTTAATGACCTCAACAGGGTCAAGTTCAATCCCTCTTTGTGATACAATGAAACCTAGCGATTTCCTTGATGTGACTCGAAAGAAACATTTCTTAGAATTGAGGTAGACTTTATATTGACAAAGTCTCTGAAAGATTCTTCATAGAACATTGAGATGCCCAGCTCTTGTTCTTGATTTTACTCGTATATTATCAACATAGTCTTCAATAATATCATGCATCATGTCATGGAAGATGACAGTCATGACAAATTGATATGTGGCTCAAACATTCTTTAAGATAAATGGAATGACTTGGTAATATAATGTTCCTCATGGATTAGTAAATGTAATCTTATGTTGATCTTCTTGGGTGATCTTGATCTGATTATATATAGAAAAACCATCCATTAAGCACAACATCTGATACCCAAAGTTGAGTTGATAATCATGTCAATATTAGGTAGAGGAAAATCATATTTGGGTCACACTTTGTTGATATATTTGAAATAAGTACAAATGTGTATACCTTGGGTCTTTTTATTTACTGGGACTATGTTTGAGATCCAATCAAAGTAATCTTGTAGCCTAATAAAACTTTCTCTTAGAAACTTTTCTAGTTCTACTTTAACTAATAGGGTGATGCATGGATACATATTCCTCAATTTTTGCTTGACTATTTTATCATTAAGATGAAGAACAAGTTGATGCATAAATAAATCTAGGTCTAAGCCTGGCATGTCAGAGTATACCCATGCAAAGATGTCAATATAATCCCTTGGGAGGGATATAATTTGTTGATGTTCTACTTCAATAAGGAAAGATCCAAGATAAAAATTTTTGGGATCCTCATAGGTTCTCAATTTCACTTCTATCATGTTTTCCACAAGGATTATGGATCCATCTTATATAATTGTAGGAAAGGTATCATCATGATCATCTTCTTCTACCACATCTTCTTGTTGTTCTTCCCAAAGTTTTGGATAGTGTGATGAATCAAAATTTTCTATCTCAAGTAAAGGCCAAGTAGCAAAAACCTCTATAAACTCAAGAGTAAGATGCTCAAAGATTTGTTGTTATTATAAAGAGATGCTTGTACTGGTTATAGAAATTGGGCTAGATGGACCTTCTGTATCCTGAGGGGATGAGAAAACTTTCCCACCTAAGAATGCTTGAAACAAGTTTTCACTCGAAGGCTTATCTTTTTATTTATTTTTCCTTGATCGATGAGTGCCTCAAAGAGGTTTTCACCCAAATATCTTGATGTTTTTTTCTTTATTATGACCAAGAAAGTTTGCTTGCTCTCCAAAATAGGTAGAAGGTTCCAATAAAAAATCAAAGCCTCATTTGATATTACCAATGGGCAATCGATCTCTTAGGCCCATGTATTTTGTAAGTTATTATTCATTTTTAAATTCATCGAGGCATATGACTAAATTTTATTGGTCCAAATCAATGAGGATGACAAAGACATAGGGAAAAAAGAGGGTTTGCTTTAGGAAGGGAAGTTCTAGTGGTAAAAATATGATGTTCTACTTAAAGAGGGGAAGCACTAATAGAATAGGTTCTTGCTTTAGGATGAGAAGATCCAATGGTTAAGGTTAAAATGGCATTTTAATTAAATAGGTCTATGTTAACATGCTCATTAAAAAGTCTAAAATGGGATGCTATGTTGCTTCTACGAGTCTTGTCACTAGTCAATTTAGAAAAATCACTATCAAAAGTTATGAGGTCACCCTTAGGAAGTATAAATCTAAGACCATGATTCAAATTAGGTACTCAATTTTATAAAGGTTCCAAGATTCCTTATACTCATGGGCTAAGGCCTTTTCCCATATAATCAAGATCATCCATGATCTAATTAGGCATAAGATACTTTAGATTTTGAAAGCAATTAACAAGGCCTTCAAAATATAACCAATCTCCATTGGTAAAAGCCTCTCAATCTTTCTTTCACATGATATTAGGTACAAAAACCATAGGTGGTTTTTGTTTTTTCTTCTTCGATTAACAAATCATTATGGGTTCATTAGTATTCTTTAAAGGTTTAGTCTTACCAAATGTTTTTAGTGTTTTAGGAAACTTTAAAACAAGGAAGACATCCTTAAGACTTTACACTAAAATGCCCATATATTTAATAACAACCTACTTCATAAGAGCTATGGGAAATATATTAGTCAAATTGGAAGCAAGATCACTAGCGTTGATATAATTGGATGGAGGTGGATGTGAAACTATAGTCTTTTTATTCTTCATAATGAATTCAAAACCTAGATAATAGTTATAATTATAGAATTGGGTCTCAATATTTTACAATATTAATAAGGTTGTTGATTGATGAGAATATTAACCTCAATCCCATCATGTGGAAACTTTAGGCTTTGATGTAGGGTAGAAAGAATGGCATGTACTTCATGGATCCAAGGATGACCAAAAAGTATGTTAAAAGGTAATTCAATGTGTATAATATGAAGTAATGTATGATGTGAAATAGACCCAACAATGATTATCAACCAAATAGTACCAATGGAATCCATTTTGGCATTGTCATAAGCCTTGATAGTGATTTTGTCTAGCTAAATATCTTTTATAGTGTAGCCCAATCCTTCTACCAACTTAAGAGATATGATGTTTAGCCCTGAATGATTATCTATAAGAACCCACTTGATATTATGGTTTTCAATGATTATTTCAATGTATAGTGGGTTATTATGGCTTGGTCCAAGCATATACATGTCTTTTTTTATCAAACATCACTTGACAAAATGAATACAAATGCCCCACAAGGTTCTAGAATTGTTCAAGGTTTATATCATTTGGAATAGTGGATTATTTCAAAAAGCTATTCAAGATATTTCTATGGACTTTAGATGTTCTGTAAGAGATCCAATATGGAAATCTAGGTGGGGGTTTTTCTCAATTGGTCTAAGGCTTTTCAACATTGGGATGGGATAACTTGGCTTTGGTTGGGATAATTGTCAGCTTTGGATCTATTGGTGCAATGTTTACATTAGGTTATGTTGAATAAGTAGGCAAAGGGCCTTGGAGAGTAACTCATGAGCATCTAATTGTGACTACACAACCTAGAGGTGGAAATAAGCCAATATAATTATAAGATGAAGGCAAAGGGACTTGGAGGGTGAATTTCAAGTGTTTAGTTACATTGCTACAATTTCAAGTTAGCAAGGAGCTAATTAGAAGGGTGTTGTCCCAAAATAATAACCCATGAAAATTGAGTTGTAATATAATTGTGCAAACTCAACATGGTATTAATAGAGAGAGGGTGTTGACCCTATAATGATGGGTCTTTTACTATGAGGAACAAAATATGATTCACATGTTTTAACAGTAATAATGGCAATATGGGTTGAAAAAATGCATCCCATAGTATTGTTATAATCGTAAGGCATGTTGTTGTAACCCACATTGTTAGTATGGGTATTATGCTCATGTTGATTATGATTTTGACCTTGATTCTAGTTTAGATTCTACCTCTATCCTTGGTTTTGATTTTTCTTTGGTGGTGGTTGATTATGTCAAGGAAAAGGGTACTTATAGATTCTCATATCCTAATTTGTGTCCTAAATAGGGGCCAATTTAATTTCAAATTTACCACTCTTAATGATATCTTCAATAATATGTTGTAATTAGACATAATGATAAACACTATGACCAATAACAGGATGAAAGTTGTACCATTCATTCTCTTTGTACCAATCGAGTTTTAGTTGATCTTGAGGAAATGGTCTTGGTATTGGCCATACAATCAAGTTAGATACTATAATCTTTTGGAACACTTTTTATATTGGTTCTCACAATTTTATAAAGACCCTAAAACCATCATGGTTTGATCTCTATGGAATTTATCTCTAAAAATTAGGTGGTGGGTTAGGGGGAGCTAATTATACATTTGGGGCTAGTAGATCACGCACTATGTGTATGTGCCTTGTTTCAATTACCCCATTTCAAACCATGTTATTATTCTTGTTAAATCATTTAGGCTTATCTTACACAACTATCTGACTAGAAGAGGGGGTCTGATTTGATGTTTGACCCTGTGTAAAGATCTTAACAAGGCCCTTGGCAATAAGAGCCTTATCAATCTATACACCCTTGTCTATGATATCCTAAAATGAGATAGCACAAGCTAGAGGTAGATTGTGCATGGAAATAGGATGTAAGTTCTATGAAAATATATCCACCAACTATCTATCTATCTAATTATGTTAAAAATGACCTACTAATGATCTCCATCTTTGTAAATATACAGTGAAGCTTTTTCCATCATGTTGTTTGGCTTTGCACAAGTCAAAAATGATCAATTCATGTTCTATGTTATATGATAAATGGTTTATGAAATTTTTAGATAAGTCATTCCAATCCATAATTGATCCTTTGGATAACTTAATTATCTAATCTAAATATTTTCCTACTAGACTTTACAGAAAAAATAGAAAATGGTGCCAAACTTCCATGACCCTTCGTATACATTCATTTGAAAATTCATATTGTGACCCTTCATAAGCAAAACCATCCTTTCCTCTTTTGTCTTTATCTTGGTGACTTTTCATATTCCTCAAAGTGTCCCTTCATGGAAAAATGCACCATACCCTCTTTTGTCTTCATATGGTGAATCTTGGAATTCCTCAAGATGACTCTTCATGAGAAAATACATCCCATTCCTCTTTTGTATTTTACCTAGTGACACTTTGACTTCTCCATGGGCCCTCTTTTGACTTATATGCAACTAAAAATATATTCATTAATATTAAATAAATATTAACACACATTAGCCAAGATGTGAATATTAAAAATACCATTAAATGCAATGGGGCCTTTATCAACAATAATGCTAGACCTTTAACATCAATGAATATATTTCCAACAATCTCCCCCTTTGTCATTAATGGTAACCTCAAATTGAAACTACCACATCCTAAAACCTACACATACTACCATCTTAAAAAATACAGTAACTCCCCCTTACTATAGCAACCTATACCTATTATTCTCCCCCTTTGACATTAATGTAAAATGGCCTACCTAGAGATGACACTTAGATCCCCCTCAACTATTGTTGAACCTCAATGGCAGGATGTAAAAAAAATTACTCCCAACTTCTCCTGTAGATACTCAAATGTGTCTTTTGGTAGTGCCTTTTTGAAAATATCTACAATCTACTCTATAGTAATGATATATTCCATCTTAACCTATTGATATACAACTTTATCTCTCAAAAAGTGATAGATAATAGGAATATGTTTTGTTCTTAAATGCATCACTAGATTCTTCAAAATATTAATAACACTTGTGTTGTCACAAAAAATAGAAATAGGTTCATCATATTTTACCTTGATATCTTCCCAAGTTTTCTTCATCCAAAGCACTTGAATACAACACAATACCACTACAATATATTCTACTTCAATTGTAGAAAGTGATACTAAATTATACTTTTTACTTAGCCATGATACTAAGCTATCATCAAGGAAGAAAGCTCTTCCACTTGTACTTTTTCTATCATCCAAGTAACCTTCTCAATTTGAATCTATATAAGCAACCAAAGTGGAATCTCTACCTATGGGATACCACAATCCATAATCTAATGTCTCCTTGATATATCTAAATATTATTTTCACCAACTAAACATGACTATCTTTTGGATTTGACTGATATCTTGTAACCATACCTACTACATGCATGATGTCTAGCCTCGATGTTGTCAAATATAAAAGACTAACTCATATATCTATACAAAGATTTATTTATAATAGGTGAATCTTCATCCTTTCTCACCTTATTTCCTATTCACATTAGTGTGATAACTGGTGCACAATCCTCAAAACCAAATTTCTTCAATATTTCTTTATCATATTTAATTTGAGATATGAAAATTCCTTTATCTGACTGAAATATTTACAATCCTAAGAAAAATGACAATTCTCCAAGCATAGACATCTCATATTAATTTTTGCATATTATCAAAAAATTCTTGTCATCTTTTCAATATTTCCTCCAAAACCGATGTCATCAACATATACCACAACAATCAATTGATGCTCACCTTCTATTTTGATGTAGAGATTACTATCAGCAAATCCTCTCTTGAACCCTTGATCCTATAGGTACTTATCAAGTCTTGCATACCAAGCTCTGGGACCTTGTTTCAATCCATATAGTGCTTTCTTTAATATGCATACATGGATACTAATATTTGATAGAATAAATCCCTCAGGCTACTCAATGTAGTCCTCTTCTTCTAGATTCCCATTTAGAAAGGTAGATTTGACATCCATCTGAAACACTTTGAAATTTTTAAACAATGCATATGCAAGAAACATTCTAATAGCCTATAACCTTGATACTAGTGCAAAAGTTTCTTCAAAATCTATTCCCTTAATCTGAGCATGTCCTTTACATACTAATCTTGCTTTATTCTTGGTCACTTCTCCATTTTCATTCAACTTATTTTTTTAAACCCATTTTGTTCATATCACATTGTGATATTTTGGTCTAAGCACTAATTCCAAAGTATCATTATTTTATATCTAATTTAATTATTCATCCATTACCTTAGCCTAATGCTTATCATATCTAGCTTCTGAAAAAGCTCTAGGCTAAATTTTGGATAACAAAGAAAAATTAACTCGCTTAGATTCACTTATCATCATTATTTTGGTGTGAATTCCATTATTTATGTCCTCGATAATGTCACTTTCATTATTATTTATATGAACATATTTGGATGGAGTTTTGGTGTCTTTTTTCTCTTTCTTCTCATCTTCATCTGATTCTTCAAAATCTTCCTCTTCAATGATTTTAGAAATGTCTACTAGATCACTGATTCTTTATGTTCCATCTTCTTCTATCCTGACACTTGCACTTCTAATAATTTTCTTAGTTCTTTTGTTATAACATTTATAAGATTTAATTTTGAAATAATAACCAATAAATATACCTTCATCTAATTTGGATTCAAACTTACCAAGTTTTTCATTGATTCTCTTTATGAAGCATCTGCTACCAAAAACTCTAAAATAATCAATTGTTGTTAGTTTGTCTTTCCATAGCTCATGAGGAGTCTTATTACTATTGAATCTTAATAACTATCTATTCTAAATATGCACTATTTTAGCAACTTCCTCTCTCTAATATTTATATGTTATCTTAGATTCATTTAGCATTGTCCTCATCATCTCCTGAGCTATTCTATTTTTTTGTTCAACTACTTTTTGTTGTGGAGTTCTAGCTGCTGAATAATCTCTCTTTATTCCATGTTCTTCAAAAAAATAAATTAATTAATTTGACATGAATTCTCCTCCTTGATCTAATCTTAGACACTTAATCTTCAAACTGGTTTCATTCTTAACTAATGCTTTGAATGCTTTGAAATGTTTGAAAGCTTCTAATTTTTTATTTAAAAACATTACCCAAGTCATACATGAAAAATGATCAATAAGCAACATGAAATATTTATCACCTCAATTACTTTGAGTTATCATAGGTCTACACAGATCAATTTGAACAAGATCTAACATCTGAGTGGTTGAGTACTCTTTTATTTTGAACCACCTTCTAGCCTGCTTCCCATGCTGACAAGGTTCACAAAGTGTGTCAGATAGCTTTATAATCTTTGGAAGATTTTTTACTACTTGCTTCTTGCTAATGTTGAAAATATTTTCAAAATTTATGTGCCTCATTTTCTTATTCCATAGCTAACTTTCTTCAATCTGACTTAAACAACATCTTTGACCTTTGATGTCTGATAACATATACAAATTATTACCTATTCTCTGAGCATTTACAAACGACACATATGAATCTTTTCTTCTAATTTCAAAACTTTATACATAAAAATCTAGTGCATTCCCCTAGTCACACATTTGAATTACACTCAAAATATTATTCTTAAGACCTTCTACATATAAAATATTTTTAGTTTTAATTCTACCATTATCTAAACTTAGTGTACCTTTTCCTATAATTTTGGCAGTAGTATTGTCCTAAATTTCACTATGCCACCATTGATCTTATTCAAGGTTATGAACTTGGTCTTGTCTCCTATCATATGCCTCAAACATCCACTATTAATGAACCATGTCTTTTCTTCATTTCTTGCATGCAAAGTTGTCTACACCAACATAGATTTTTTAGGTTGTTTCTTCTACCATGAACTTGTCTAAACTTTCTTCTTGATGAATGGAAACTTGAAACTATGGTCCTTCTTGATTGACTCAAACACACTTCTAGAGTATTGAGCTATGTGTCCAAAGTTTTTACAATTGTAACATATTATGGCCTCTTCATTAAAGCCTAATAGAGGAGCAAAACATTTATGGCTTTTGCTTGACTCTGCATGATTTTCCTTCTCCTTTTTTTTAAATTGTTAGCCTTTTTTTGACATTCTATTTTCTTATGACCATATCAATTACAATAAAAATAGTAAACATAAAAATAAGACCTGTTTGTGTAACTCTGACCTGATTTCCTTTTGTAGCTCTATTCTTTCCAACCTTCTTTGTTTGAAAAGTCCTTTGTATTCTTAACTTCTTCCCTTTTTATTTCCTCTTGTACGAGCTTCAGCATAGCTTTTTTCTTTTTCCTTATCTATGAAAGTAGTGGCCTCCCCTTTATTTTTTTCAAATCTAATACCTATCTTCTCTGACATTGATCTTTAAATTTATATTATATTATTCAACATATTAGTGTTATTCTCAAATTTTGAATCATTAGTTGCTTTATCATTGATTGTTTTATTTGTTTTCTCAAGATATACCTTTAAGGAAGAAATTTCAATAACATACCTTTCACATTATTTACTTAGTTTTTAAACCTATGTAATTAGATCTTATTCATTCTTCTTAGCTTCTTCAAAGTGTGCTTTTAGATCTTCAATTGTTTCCTTTGACTCCTTTTCATTTTTCTCAATCTGAAGCTTTAATCTTTGATTCTTCTTCTTAAGAGCTTTTAACTCTTCTAAGACACAAATGAGTTCTCCTTCTAGATTCACTTTGGCTTCATCCTATTCTTCTTGATCATCTATACTTTTTCATGTGGAGGCATCTTCATATATGGACATGAATAGAATCTCTTCTTCTTCTGAATCACTGACTCCACTATCTTTGGTTGATCTAGGATTTTAGAATACAAACTCTTCTTCTCGAATCCCTTGAATTTTTCTTTGAAATTCTTGTTATATGTATACTTTCCTTCTTCATTTTCACCATTTCCCTTATCTGGGTACTTAGCTACAAAATATCTAATCTTTCCATAATTAAAAAATTTAAAAGGTAATATTCCTTGATATTTACCTATGCCCTTTTTTGACTTACAAATGAATAGAGCTCCATTGTCATCTTCATCATCACTAGAGCCGTCACTTGATTCTTGAATATTAGTCTTATCTTTATTTAATGTCTTGAAGGTAGCTTCTCTCTTTGAGGAGTTCTCTTATTCAGTTTGCATCTTATATATCGTAACAATACCATGTAGCTCATCCATCTTTAGCTTGGATAAATTTTTCATTTCTTCAATTGTTGAAACTTTTGCATCATATCTCAATGGTAGAGATCTTAAAACATTTTGAACCACAATTTATGCTTATAACTTTTCTCCAAGACCTTGAATCTGATTAACTATTTGATCAACCTGCAAAAGATAACTTTTTATATTTTCTTCCTCTTCCATCTTCAAAATCTCAAACTATCTTCTAAAAGCTTGAAGCTTAGCTTGTTGAACCTTTCCATCACCTTCGTAAATATTCTCAAGTTTTACCCAAGTTTCATGAGTAGATTTACATTGCATAACTTTAACAAATTTTGATTCACATAAACCACATAAAATAACATTTAAATCTTTAGAATTATTTTCACTTGCCTTCTTTTCTATTGAAGTAGTTACAAGTGTTTGTGGCTCTTCATATTCCTCCACCACTACTTGCCAAATATCAAATCCAAGGGCATTTTAAATAAGTCTTCATCCTTATGCTCCAAAAAACATAATTCATCCCATCAAACAAAGTTTCCTTATTTGTATAAAATCCTTCATGTGATCTAGCCATCGTGCTTTCCCAATCTACCTTCAAGATGTAAATTTTTTTCAAAAGGAACCTGCTTTGATACTAATTGTTAAGCACAAAATATACTGAGAGGGGGGTGAATCAGTATATTATATATATTTTACTTAATTTGATTTCTTTTCTTTAACCACTTAATCACATATTCAAGATATGTAATAAAATTGAAATAATAATATGCACCACATGAGAGAGAGAGAGAGACCAAATTTTTATGTGAAAACCCAAAGTGGGAAAAACCATGGAGAACAATCTCAAGTATATGAATGAACACTAACTCAAAATAAAAATTTTGAAAGCACCAACTTGTAGGAGCACCAACCCCTTTACTGATCACTAACACAACAACTATTTGTGAGCACCAACCCATAGGAGCACTAACCACTTTCAAATATTTTTGAGCTTCAACCCCTCTTGTGTATAAAACACAACTATCTCTCAATGTTTCTTATTCAATAAATGATAGAACTCTACAATATCTCTAATTTTCTCTCTTTGAAAACAAATAAAAACCATGCACTCTCTTGCATATTAAAAATGACTTCTCAAGCCTTTATTTATAGCTTTCCAAATGATCTTTGGCATTCACCCTTTATGAGCCTTCAATCCTCATGAAAAATGGTGCCAAACTTACATGACCCTTCATATCCCTACATTTGAAAGTCATATGGTGACCCTTCATAAGCAAAATCATCATTTACTATTTTTTATTTATCTTGGTGACTTTTCATATTCTTCAAAGTGTTTCTTCATGTAAAAATACACCATACCCTTTTTTGTCTTCACATGTTGACTCTTGGAATTCCTCAAGACGACTCTTCATGAGAAAATGTGTCCCATTCCTCTTTTGTCTTTTACCCCATGACTCTTTAACTTCTCCATGGGTCCTCTTTTGACTTATATGCAACCAAAAATATATTCGTTAATATTAAATAAATATTAACACACATTATCCAAGATATGAATATTAAAACCACCATTAAATATAATGGGGCCTTTGTCACCAATAATGATAGACCTTTGACATCAATGACAATATTTCCAACTTTAGGCCTTCATAGTCTACTAAAACATGGAAACAATCCTAGGCTATAGGTCACCTAATCAATGGATTAAATTTATAAATTCTAAGGGCTAGCTCCCTTTGGTGTATCAATTAGGATCTTTGATCTATGTTATAAACTACTAGGAAAAGAGAGAGAGAAACTTGAAAAAAAATCCTATCTAATGATGGTGATACACCTATATTTTTTGATTGATCCACTCAATTTGAGCTCCTAAGAACATTGATTTAGACAAGAAAAGCGTTGAACATTCAACTCTAATTGACCAATATGCATAAGTATTTCATGAAAAGGTTTTATCTGGTGATCCAAAATTGAGGGAAATAAAAGAATAGGCCTAATTTAAGGCACTAAATAGCCACTTATATCCACTAAAGACTCAGCCAAGAGACATCAAACATAGAACATGACTTGCATAAATTGTTCAAATATGCTGCTAGGTATGACTCAAGACTTGATAAGGAAGAGAAATCCTATCACTTATATAAATCACTAACATGAGTACACTATACCATCATTCTAGAAAAATAAAAATAGTCCTATTAATATAAAAAAAGGTTACAATCTCAGTCTTTGGTAAAATTTGATCTTTCCAAAAGAGGGATACAATTCAAGGCTAAAAAGCCAACTTAAATAGGAAAGTATAAAACAACTAAGAGATTAGCACTATAAATAGAAGAAGAGGTCAACTCAGTCCAACTTGTGTTATTTTAGCCATAAAATAAAATCTATTTTTGTCTTATGCCTTGCACAAAAGCTCTTTGGCATTAAAAATGGATGATGAGCCCAAGCTTGAGTCAAAACTTCCAACATGCATGATGCTATGCCAATCTCCAAATATGGAACTCCTCTTGAATTGCCATAATGTTTGAAAGGATCTTCTTTAAATGAAATCAATACCAGACTAAATTTAGAACTCTGCTTAAACTACTATAAATGTTTGAAAGGCTCAAATTAACAAGAGTGCATGCATGAAATCTACATTAAGCTCTCTAATTTTAAACTCCTTGAGTCCTTCATGCATTTGATTCTCCATTTTTAGAATTGAAAGATTCATGTTTGAAATGGTTAGACATCTTGGATGTGTCTAATCATACTTTGGGCTACTTTGCATGCTCTACATAGATGATAGAATGTGTTAGTATGTTTATTAGTTGTTAAAATCCCTCACATTTTGTATTTGGTTATTCCTTTATATGTATTTCTTGTGAAGTTTTTCCTTGCATGTATTTGTCTTAGGATTATCCTTCTTAGATTTTAATCTTCCTTCATTTCCTTTTCAGGCTTCTTACTTGGTCTATTTCCTTTGACCTTTCTTGTAAACACCTTATTTAAATGAAATCATGTCATTCAAGTAATTTTCTTAGCTATTTTGCTTGGATAATTCCTTTCTTTTAAGAAAATTTCCTAAAATAATTTTTTCTTTCATTTGAACTTTCTTATGCACTTTTCCTTTTTCATTTTCCCATGGACAAATTGTCCACAGGAATTATCTCTCAAGATTTTCCTTTGTCATTTTCAAATTACCCTTAGGACTTTTATAAAATTCCTTTAGAAGTCTTGACAATGGCCCTTCAGCTTTTTGTAAAGACCTTTTGAAATTTGATAATGGCCCTTCAACCTTCTTAAATGTTCCCTTCAGAGAAAATGACAAGGCCTTCAGATTTTCAAGTGACCCTTCAAAATCTCCAAGTGGACTTTTCTAAAGGGAAAGATCCCTTTGGGATTTCTAAAATGTCCCCTCAAGTTTTATTTTGAACTTTCTTGAAGGGTACATACCCTTTGAGTTTCTATAAATGGACACTTTTATGGACTTTTCCTTTGGGTCATATCCTTGAGTCTATTTCCTATAGAGCTTTTATGATGATCCTTTCGTTCAGACAATTTATCTGAAGGAAATCTATCTTCAGTCCCTTCTTTCGAATTGCCTCTCAAAATTTTTGGATTCCCTTCAAAATTTTGAATTGGCCCTCTTGCCCTTCAGGCTTTTCAAAAAGGTCCTTCCTTTGGGAAAGTTGCCTTTTGGGACTTTGTAAATGGTCCTATTGGAAAATTTGAAAATCTCTTTAGACTTTTAAATTTATCCCTTCAGAATTCTTCAAAATGTCCCTTTGTACTTATTATTGTCTTTTGAAATTTGGTGAATTGTCCTTTTGGCTGATAAAGTGCCCTTCAAGAAATTTTAAAAGGTCCTCTTACCCCTTTTAAATGGTATTTCTTACTTGGTCGTCATTGAAAAGAAGGTACCCTTTCAAAAGTTAAAGTGAACCTTTTCTTTTGAAAAAGAAACCCCTCAAAGTTTTTCAAAGGTCCTCTTTGAAGGAAAAGAACCCTTTGGTAAAAATCAAATGATCCCTTACTTTTGAAGATGCCCTTTAGGCTTTGGAAAATTCCCCTAAAAGAAAGTGACCATTTGGACTTGAAAAATTCCTTTGGACTATTCTGAAATGGACCATTTAAAGACCCAAAGAAACCTCCATGATTCTTTTACTCATGAAAATCCCTTGAAAACCAAAGTGAATTCCTCAAAAGACCTGTTAATCATGAGTCATTTAATAACTTTTTAGGACCAACAACTGACTCACAAGACAAAGGTATGATATGCAAAGTTTTGAATGGTAGGGTTGATAATTTGACCTATGGAGAAAATTTGTCAACATGACCCATAGTCAAACCTTGGAGCAATCTAAGGAATTAGAGGGGTCTCCATCTACTAGCAGGGCATCCCAAGGAGAGTCTTCTTTGAGGAAAGAAAAGAGAGGGAGGCTATTTGATGAATATGATGTCTTACACATGAGTTATACTTTTTTATATGCTTAAATGGCAATTGATGCATTTTTGGCATTGTATATATGTGCATATTACATTCAAACAACATTAGATACTATGTTGGTAGATGTAATTTTTTGTTTGAATATCATGATAATCTATGTATTATTGACATTGGACACATGTGCCTATATTGTATACCTATCATGGCAATCTATCTAATTTATATTAAATTTTTATTTCATTATGTGTTGTTGTATAGTGTTGTTTTGATCTTCCAAATTATTATATATCACATATTATAGTTAATTTTGTACAAACAAATGAGGATTAAAAAAATTATTCTTTTCAATGTTATAAATCTTTCATCTCCCATATTTTTTTAAATTAAAGTTTTTATTTCATTGTGTGTAGTGGAAATGACTAATGACACACTTATCACTTAGGATTAATGGCATTTTTATCTTTATACCTACTTCTTGTACACTTTAGAGACACTTCTTAGTGTCATTAGACCTCTTAAAAACCCCTCACATTCATTCTCTAACTCATTTAATACATTCCATTTGTAAATGTCCTCTCACTCTTTCATTATCTTCTCACTAGACAATCCTCTTAGGTTTCAAGTACCAAAACTTGATATAGGTCTCAAGGAGTTAGTCTTATATCATATGTCTCAAGGAGTCAATATTCTATCATTGATGTTCTTACATGGTCAAATCACACCTACATTAACCTATTATAAGTTCTCAAACACACTTCAATAATTAAAGTCATTATCAATCTATATAGGTCTTATATATCAAACTTCATTCTTTATATATATATATATATATATATATATATATATATATATATATATATATATATATATATATATATATATATCATTATTTACACCAAATTAATATTCCCTTCATGAGAAACAACCATTTACTTTCATATTAGACAGTCATAGGCAAAAAAAGGTATATAGGTATATGTCTTACACATTTATTTGTAGGTCTGTATAGGTTTAACATGTTCAAAACTAATATCATGATGACTCACAACTTACCAACCTATTGTGATCACTCCAAGATCCCTTCTTTGATTGTGATCTATATTCACTTCTTGGTTACCACCTATAGTCATTCGTCCACCTATAACCTTACACAAATGACAACATATTCATGGCCTCAAGGACCTTTAAGGATAACATGAAACTAATGCAATCACATACACTCAATGGAGAATCTACAATAAGTCACTTTATAGGTCAACATGTCACTAGGTCAATTACTCAATATCACCTAATAGGTCAATAAGTCAATTACCACCTAATAGGTCAATAGGTCAAAGTTGTCAAATTTATCAAAATTATCAAAGGTGTCAAAGTTGTCATCAGGTCAATATGAAAATATTTAAATTACTCAATACCACCTTATATTTAAATAGGTCAATAGGTTAATTACCACATAATAGGTTAATAGGTCAATAGGTCAAAGTTATCAAAGTTTTCAAAATTATCAAAGTTGTTAATTTTATCAATTTTGTCAAAATTGTCAAAGTTGTCAATAGGTCAATAGGTAAAAGTTTTCAAATTTTTAAAAGTTATCAAATTTGTTAAATTTATAAAAGTTGTTAAAGTTTTCAATAGGTTAATAGGTCAAAGTTGTCAAAGTTGTCAAAATTGTCAAAGTTATCAAAGTTGTCAAAGTTCAAGTTATAGTTTAAAAAATCTAGTTTCAATGCTTATTGAGTGAAAATTGACACTGAAAACATGTCTAATGGAGGTGGATAATATATATTACTAGGTTATTGGCCTCCTATCAGGTTGATCAACAAACTCACCACCCATTCTGGCCTCAAGAACCCCCTTCCCAATACAAGAAAACTATAATTTATTTGAGCCATTAGATCCCTCATTAACATATTTAATCCATTTAATCTCACCCTATATCACTCAGGTGGAAGCTTCAATATCAATATGTTAGACAAGTTATGGTGAGGGGTCCAAAAATGTAAATTTTTGTCAGTGAACAAGAAACTTCTCAAGCTCTAACTAGCATTTATAACTTTGAGACCTCCATTTATGAATATATCACTTTTATCACATTAATATGATCAAATTACATATTATCACACCACCATGATGTTCAAATACACTTGGAAGTGCATTTTCACTACCATTTTGGACAACATAAACACTAACAATAAATATTGTCAAAGTTTAAGTTGTGGTTGCATAACTCTAATTTTGATGCTTATTGAGTGATAAATTACATTTAAAACACATATTTATGGGGTTTAAAATTTATAATACTAGGTTATTGTCCTCTTTTAGGCCTGATCGACAAACCCAACACCCATTCTAGCCTCAAGAACACCCTTCTTAATATAAAAAAAATACATTTTTTAGCCTAAGTTCAAACATTCATAAAACAAAAAATATAAGTCATTTATGTGAACATAAAAATCCATCACATACTTATTTAGTCCCTTTAATCTCAGCCTATATCACTTATGTATAATATTTGAGATCAATCTGTTAGATAAGTTGTAGTGAGGGGTCCAAAAATGCAAGTTTTTATCAGTGAACAAGCAACTTCTCAAGATCCAACTGGCATTTTTACCTTTGGGACCTCAAAATTTAAATATATAAATTTAATAATGTCAATATTTGAAAATTACATGTTATGACACTAACATAACTTTCAAATCCACCTAGAAGTGCATTTTCACTACCATTCTAGAGAGCAAAAATACTGACAACAAATGTTGTCAAAGTTCAAGTTATGGTTGCATAACTCTGGTTATGATACTTCCTAAGTGAGAATTGACACCAAAAAAATTTATTATATGGATGTATAATGCCTAATACCACATCATTTTCATCTTGTTGGGCCTGATCGACAAACGCACCACCCATTCGAGCCTCAAGAACAACCTTCCCAATACAATAAAAATGCATTTTTTAGCCTAAGTTCAAACACACATAAAACTAAAACTATAAGTCATTTAAATGAATTTTAAGATCCTTAATATACATATTTAATTCCTATAATCTCACCTCAAATCACTTAGGTGTAATCTTTGATATCAATCCATTAGATAAGTTACAGTGAGGGGTCCAAAAATGTAAGTTTTTATCAGTAAACAAGCAACTTCTCAAGCTTCAACTAGAATTTCTACCTCCAAGACCTCCACCTATGAATATATCACTTTTATAATGTCCATATAGTAAAATTACATGTTATCACACTACCACAATGTTCTAATCCACTTGGAAGTGAATTTTCACTACCATTTTAGAGAGTGGAAACATTGACCACAAATGTTGTCAAAGTTCAAGTTATGGTTGCATAATTCTTCTTTCAATGCTTCTTGATTGAAAAATGACATCACCAACACATTTGGGTGGGGGTATATAATTCCTAATAACATTTCCTTGGCCTCCCATTAGGCTCGATCAACAAACCCACCACCTATTCCAACATCAAGAACACCCTTCCCATTACAAGAAAAATACATTTTAAAGCCTAAATTCAAACATGCATAAAATGAAAATTGTAATTCATTTTCATGAACCATTAGATATTTTACATACCTATTTAATACTTATAATTCAACCCTATATCACTCAATTTGAACTTTCGGTATCAATCCATTAGACAAGTTGTAGTGAGGGGTCCAAAAATGTAAGTTTTTGTCAGTGAACAAGCAACTTTGTAAGATCCAAATGGCATTTCTACCTCTGGGACCTCCACCTATGAATATATTAGTTTGATCATGTCTAGATAGGTAAATTAAATTTTATCACACTACCATAATGTTTTAATCCACCTAGAAGTACATTTTCACTACCATTCTGGAGAGCAGAAACACTAACAACAATTTTTTTCAAAGTTCAAGTTGTGGTTACATAACTCTACTTTTGGTGTTTCCTAAGTGAAAAAATGACACCTCCAACATGTATATGGGGGATTATAACATCTAATACTAGGTTATTAGCCTCCCATTAGGCTCGATTAAGAAACCCACCACCTATTTTGGCCTCAAGAACACCCTTCCCAATACTATAAAAATTCATATTTTTAGCCTGAGTTCAAATACCCATAAAACCTAAGCTTCTCTTAGATTCAATAACATAGAATTATTTATTGATAGTGCCAACCACATGAAGGTGGAAACTTATCTATCACCACTAACCTACAAAAAAAATTGAATAAGCAATTAAAAATGAAATCTATATATGTACTACCTAGAAAATAAAAAACATTTGGTAAAATTGATTACATCTACTTTTAAAAAGCCAACATACCTCTATATTTCAATCCAATGAACCACTAGGATCTGCTCTAACCTTGATATTATTAAGAATAGATTCATGTTCATACTCCCTAACTTTCCATAGTTTCCAATTTAGTGGCCTCCCATGATATTTTGTAATTGAGTATTCATGGCAAAAATTAAATTTGAATGGTGGAGTATGTTCTTGTGCATTTCAAACAACCATTGATCTGATTTTTTTACAGGATATCATCAAAACCAAGTTCTAGTGACTACCACTAACCTAGTGGGATAGTCAATATTTTCTCCATCTATAACTATGGAAGTCAATTTTTTTTCTTTCTACACACCAACACATGTAGTAATAAGTGCCTTATTCATTATCTTCATCTACAATAACTACAAAAACATGCCCTATATCACAAAAAATCATTTTTAGTGACAATATGAATATATATTTAATTAAATAAATTATACATAATGAAAAATATTCTACCTGGTTGCACTAGATTAGATATTGTAGACATACAATTCTTAACACCATTTGTGTTGAAATTGTCAATCTTACTCGATTTGCACTCAAATGCACATTTTAGGTCAAAATCCATAAAAACATGTTAAATTGTTTGAGCTTGTCATCTATAAGTACAAATTTAGGTTAATGTATCCCTAAATGGGGCAATTTATTTTATGGGATACCTAACTTTGATCAAATCATTTTGAGTTAAAATGAATTTTTTTTCCTTTTTTTGCTTTAGATCACTCTTTTATTCTAATTCATTAGTGCACATCACATACCTTTGTTATTTGTGTTGGTAACATCCTAAATGGAAATATGGTTCCAACACATCTAACATTACCTTTCAATTATTCTTGATTCAAATTATGACCTAGTAATATGCTTTCTGACCATTTTGATTAATTGAGGGCCAATTTCCAAAGATTTACATAAACATTAATTAATATTGTTTAAGGATAATTAATTCAAATCAAGAGCTTAAGTGAATTTTCTATGAGGTTGTTGAATATTTATTTTTGGAAATTAATTATGAGTTTCTGCATTATCAAGTGACATCATTTCTTGAAAAGGCATCCCTAGGCCATAAATGCATAAAATATCTAAATCATAGCCTCTCATGCCTCATTAATTCCTCCCATGCCTCATTAATTTCCCTTCTTTCCAAATCATTATGAGGGCATTTATTTATTTTAGCCTCTAAAATTGAATAGATTCTTGGCCACACATCTTGATCTCAAGATAGATGGTCACAATTCATTTTGATCAATTTAAAAAATCTATAAATAGGGAGGCCATGAACATCATTTTTAAGATAAAAATTATGTAAACTTATAATGCTAAAATGTCTCCACAAGTCATTTGTGTTTTGATTATTGTGTTATTGTATTTGGGTAAGCTTAATTGATAGGCTAGATTAGATATTCCTTCTAGTTTGAGCGTAAGTTTTACAAAGTGTTCTTGAGACATTGTAGGAGTTTTGCCATAATTGTTGATAAAGAAAAGAATGTTTGATCCAAGGGAGAACATGCTTGGAGCTACTCTTGGGTGATGGAATCTATTTGGGAAGGTAACTAGTATTGTGTTCTTTCATTTTTATTCTTCATTGTCATTAGCAACCCCTACATGAATAGTTTGGCTTGATATGTTTAGTTATTTATGCATTTATCTTTGTTTTATTAACTAATGATTGAATAATAAAATCTTCTAATCCAATCTACATTTTGGCATGGTTGGTGGGACCACACCCCATGAATTTGATCAAATAGATCCTACAAACAACCTACTAACCATTTTCATATAGGATCTTGGAGTGTGGGAGAAAAAGAGTGAAAATTTTGATCAAAAAGATGTTTTATGGAAGTCATGGTTTTTGCCACTATAGATTTATGATATTGTAATCTAGACCACAATTCGGTAACTAACATAGTCATGGTTTTGTCTTTCAATTTCAATATTGTATCTTAACTATGTTTTTGGACTACATGTTCTTTATCTATAGGTTAATTTGTGTTATTACAATACAAATATCTTGATAGTCATGATAATATAATACTATGATTTTACAAGTTACAATATCATCATTTTGAGTCATGATATTACAATTTCATGACTCTATAGTCATGATATTGCAATCCCATGACTCTATAATCATGATATTACAATCCCATAACTAACACAGTCATGATATTGTTATCCCACAACTATAAAATCATGATATTACAATCCCATGATTGAATCAGTCATGTTTTTGCATTGTGAGTCATGATTTTACACTATGGAGTCATGATATTGTAGTGTGTAGACTAAGCCATCTTTTAGAGTTTTGCTTGAGTTCATTTGGACTCCATTTTTGATGATTTTTTTAAAACCATGTGCTTTTTTCTAAATTTTTAGAATATACAATCAATTTACCTTCAAGTTGAATAAATATTTTACAAATCTCAAAAATAATCTAACACTTGTAGGATGCGTATGGAAAAGTGATTAATTTGTGCATGAATTAGGTTTCTAACATTCCATTTAGTGCTTAACAAAAAAATTACGGTGTTTACTTGAATGTTATTGTTGTTTTTCTTTCAAATTTTTACAACTTAAGGCCAAAGGGCAAAAAAATAACCACCAAACATTTCATTTAGTGCTCTAAAATTGAACACAATTCTGTATGTAAGTCATTTCTTGTTTGCTTAGTTAGATTTGTTTATGCAAAAATAAAGTTATGCATGTATGCTCTCCCCCCATACCCTATAGGTAGATTGTGGGATCAAAATCACCATCTTAATTATAAATCAGCTTAGTCCAAAGGCATAAAAGAGATGTTGTGAAGGCTCTCCCTAAGACCTGTATGGCTTGGGTGATATAGAAACAACCTTTAAGTTATTTTACTTATCTTTTATTTTCATTGCATCTAAGTTTTTGAGGGGGATCTCATCATCTCCCATAAGTTATTTAATGAAGCTTTGACCTAGGGTTTCATCTCTCAGAATCATCTTCAACCCCTCTTCATGGAGGGATATATAAATTGGGATCACCCCACTGGGATGGTGGTTTGAGTGTTTAAACCATCTCCTATCACTAGGTCTAATCTCAAGATGTATGATCGTGTTAGAAATCACACTACACTAAGCAAGCAATGGATATATTGATTGTAAAAAGGGAAAGACCCTTTTACAACAAGCCATATGACTTGGACCTAATTGATGTATTTATTCTCTTGAATTTTGATTTGAAAGTCTTGTGCATTTAATCTATCTATAAACATTCAAAAGCTTTCGAGTTTAGTTAACCCCATTTTGCCACACCTTGTTAGTTTAGGGATTAAGATGATTAATTAGTTGATTTATCTATCTTAGATTACTTGGTTTTGATTTGGGTCAAAATTTTATTGTTAACAAAAAATCATAACCAAACACATTGTCTAACTAATTTCTTGAACAAGGAGGCGTTACATTGTCCAAGTGAAAATCATCTTTTTCCTTGTTTAAATTGTCATATAAAAACATTATGTCATATCATCCATATTTATGCAGTTATGCTACCCATATGAGTCTAGATCATTTGCCAAATTTTCTAAAGTCCCTCATTGATAATTTAAATTTAGAATTAGACTTTTCTAAGTTTTAAAGGTTGATGTGTTAAATTGGGTTCGTCATTTGCACTTGACTTGTTTTAACTTGGGGTCAATTTCTTATTTGAATTGAGGGTCATTTATAGACTTGTTATCACATTATCATATTTTGTGGACTCAATTAATCTTTCATATCTCTCATGCTTTGAAAACTAGAACACATTTTATATTACCATTCCTATTACCATGTGGCAACATTATTTTGCCCATTTGGTTTTAGCTTTATACTTAGGAATTCTTTCATGTTTCCACATCATTAATTTCTTGGTTTTCATTGTCTCCTTACTAATCCAAAGGAATTTATTCTAATTTTCTAGTATCAACTTATCAAATTTGAACTAGATTTTATGATATTGATGTATCTCAAAAAAGTGTATGTTTTAGTGTACTAGTGCCACTCTAGGCTTTTCAAGTTATCATACCCTCTTCCAATTTATATGATTTCAACCCTACCCAAGGTTGGGTAATTTCATGAACACATTATTATAATTGTGCTTGGTTCCAAGCCACCCTCCTTTTTATAGTCTCTTTGGTACCTTAGTCACTTGTTTCAAAAAAAGATCAAGTCCCATACCTTGTTTAGGCATTTGAAAAAAATTAATCCAAATCTAGTCAAGCATGTAGAACAACCCTTTTTATACATGACTCAAAGGTTCACTCATAGTGGGGTCTCTTATGGCCCTAGATATGAGTATGAACATTTTTATGATGGATAAGACAATCGCATTGTCTTTAAGGACATTTCTACAACTATAAGATTTTAAGGGGATTATACTCAATACCAAGAGAACCAAGATGAAGCACTCTATAATTTGATATAATATGGTGCTAGACTACCCTTAGATTTTCCTATGGAGAAATTACACACCTTAGTTATAGAAGGACAAAAAAAATAACAAGATAAATATTTTTCACAATCAAACATACCTTCTTCATCTAAAAAGGGTAAGGAAATACTTATAGAGTCAAAACCAATTGATCAAGATTTTGTTGACAAGATTAAGAAAATAAGTCAATGGCATGCTAATTAGCTTATCATGGACTTAGCCAACTCTCTATTTGTTAATTCAATCCATAATGATGCCTCTAAGGAACATGGGAATGTGATTGAAACTACACAATAACCATTGATTGATAACACTACAATAATCGATCAAGGTGTCTTAAATGAACAAAATCAAACATAAGAGGTAGTGAAAAATGTTCCACTAGACACAAAAACACATTTTTAAACCATCAAGAACCTCTTGTTACTTTACAAAAGTAGAGACCTAAACATCTAATTCAAATTGAGTAAATCCATCAAGATAATTTGGCTAGACCAACACAAAAATTGGTGAATAGACCAAGGACTCCTCAAAATCAACAAAACACGTATAGTTCAAGACAACAGATTCTAAGGAATCAATGACCTATTTACTCAACTTAGGATAAAATTCAAACCAAGTCACAAAACATAGGGTGTATATCCCTCATAAATCCATGTAACAATATGGTAATAATCCACCTTAATAATAATAGGGGCACATTCCACCCCAATAGAACTATGTTCCACCCACAAATGCACCAAATATGAAAGAGTAGAACTCCATGAAGGAGATTGTGTCACATTTGGAGACTGGGAATCTAATCAAAAAGTATAAATTTGATGACATATGTCCATATCCATTTGAATTAATCATTCTATAAGTACCATTTCTATGTCATTTCAAGGCACCCAAATTTGATAAACATAAAGGAAAGGGTGACCCATGTGAACATATCCAAGCATTTTTCATATTATGACAAGCGATTGCTTATAGTAACATATTCCTAACATGAGTATTGAAGGGTCACAAAGGGTGAATGTTAAAGGTCATTTGGAAAGCTATAAATAAAGTCTTGAGAACCCATTTATAATATGCAAGAGAGTGCATGGTTTGTATTTGTTTTTGAAGATATAAAAGTAGGAGATATTGTAGAGTTTTATCATTTGTTGAGTAAGAAACATTGAGAGATAGTTGTGTTTTATACACAAAAGGGTTTGGTTCTCCTATGGGTTAGTGCTCACAAATCTTTACAAGGGGTTAGTGCTCATATGGGTTGGTGCTCACAAATAGTTGTTGTGTTGGTGCTCAGCAAAAGGGTTGGTTCTCCTGCAAGTTGGTGCTTGAAAACTTTGTATTTTGAGTTGGTGCTCATTCATATACTTGAGATTGTTCTCCATGGTTTTTTCCACTTTGGGTTGCCACATAAAAATCTGGTCTCTCTCTCTCTCTCTCTCTCTCTCTCTCTCTCTCTCTCTCTCTCTCTCTCTCTCTCTCTCTCTCTCTCTCTCTCTCTCTCTCTCTCTCTCTCTCTCTCTCTCTCTCTCTCTCTCTCTCTCTCTCTCTCTCTCTCTCTCTCTCTCTCTCTCTCTCTCTCTCTCTCTCTCTCTCTCTCTCTCTCTCTCATGTGGTGCATATTATTATTTCAATTTTATTGCATATCTTGAATGTGTGATTAAGTGGTTAAAGAAAATAAATTAGATTAAGTAAAAGATATATAATATTATGATTCACCCCCCCTCTCAGTATATTTCATTCTTAACACCTGAAACTACCTTCATAGGGATGCAAGTTTGATTGACAATAGGTCCTATGCTCATAGCTAGCTTGCAACCGAGCCTTTTCAAATACAATAATTATTACATAATTAACATAAAATACATTAAAATAATTGTTAATAAATTAATTTTAAACTAAAATAAAAAATCATTTAAACATGTGCACTTAATGCAAGCTTGCAATCTTGCTCAATCTATTTTTCATGCTCAAACAATCCAATAACAAGCTTAGCTATCTGAATAGGCATCTCAAATATGAGAGGAATATAAGAAGTTGCCCCAATCACCATCCTATTGGGACTATTAGCTATCATAGGACAACCTTGCATACATAATACATTTACATAATTTATATTTTCCCCAAGTACATTACTAAAATTATTAAACAAGTCTATTTTTACAATTCAAAATTATAAGAACTAATATATACCTATGTCAGTGCTTGTGCAAATGACATTGAAATAACAATGCCTATATCTATCTTATCTCATAGAGAGGAAGAAGTGTTAGTACCAGCCACCAATTGTTCATGTAAATAAGGTTTCACTTAGTTTTATATAAAGTATCAAATCTTATATATGGAAACCAAAATGATCAATATAATTACTTATATATCAAAGATCTATCTATATAAGTACATGAATGAAATGACACATTATAGTAAATAAGAGAACAAGCATGCACATGAAAATACATTTAGATCTAAATTGATAATCCATTTGTTAAAAGTGTTAGAGCATCATCCTTGTACCAAAACCAAAATTAGAGGATTAGTGAAAAGGAATATATAATATACTATTTTATTTTTCTTTTCATTGATATATATATATATATATATATATATATATATATATATCAATGAAAAGAAAAAGAAAATAGTATATTATATATTCCTTTTCACTAATATATATATATATATATATACACACATACTTGGGTCAAGATCTTCAATTTATACTATATTACATGTTGGACTATATTGGTTGTTGATTTATTACTTGTCTAAAAATAGGAGTTTGACTTAGGTAGGACCCTTGTAACTACTTCCTTTTTGTATGGTGTTACAAGGTCATTTGATCTTATTATCACTTTTCCAAGGAAGGAGATTAAAGAGTAGGCATGACTGAAAATCATCTCCCCTTTTTGAGAAATGATTTAGGTGACCAGTGGGTGGGTTTTGACACTCATGTTAAATCTTAGCCTAATCACAAGGATGTATGTGTTGGGCATGACATTTATGATTATAGTAGTTACTCATTATTTTTTGGAAATGGTTCTCTAAGTGGATCATTGTGGGATATTTATTACACATGCCTAACATAAAATATATATATACATGGATCTTATACAAATGTTTGGTCCACAAATATAGATGGGAAAGAGAGAAAAGGGATTATTCACATTTACCCATATAAAAGATGAAGAAGTATTTATGATACATGTGAAGTCATGTCAAGTTTGTGTCCTTATGGTTTTAGATGCAATATGGTCATAGGAATTTTAGTTTGCATTATTAGGAAAGTATTTGGGAAAGAATTATATGAATGAGACTCCCATTTAATAGGATATTATCACTTCAAAGATAACTTCCAATAGGAAAATGGGTGTATATTCATAAGGAAGCTTTAAATATTTTATGGAAAAATGTGCTTCATGTTTTCTTCATAAATAATGTCTTATCCTTGGAAGCATGTAATATATTTCTTGTAAAATAGTGTGTTGACCTTAGAAGATATGAATACAACATCTATATCCTTAATTAGTGGCTAAATATAGTTGTAACACAACTATCCCACTCATTAATTTGGTAGGATCGATTGTGGTTGTTTTCATGGAAAAAATTGTGAAAAAATTTTAATGTGTGAACGTGTGTAACTCTATATTATTATGTTATCATGTTTTATTTTCAATAATAAAAGTTTTTTAACTAGGTTTTAAGTAACACATGAGGGTGCTACATGTTTGTATCAAATGGTTCAAAACTTTTGGCCTTTTCAACCAACCATGCTTTCTATATTACACTATGCTAAAAAAAATCTGGATTTCTTATTGGAATGATTTATCATTGTATAATTAACATGATCATATTTTTTATCTTTTAATTTTAGATATAAAATATCAACTGTGATCAAACTATATGAGGAAAAGAGAAAAAATCTTATATTGAAGTTGTGTTACTTGGGGAATCATTTATAGATAGATAAGAGGTTGTAATTGTGATACCCATTGACTTGGAAATACATGCAGACCTAAGAAAACACAATGATAGGATGACTCTAGGGAAAAATTAAGAAATATGATAAAATTATTCCATAAGTGTGATTATAAACATAATTTTAGCAAGAGATAGATACCAATATATTACATGAAATATCATCCACTGGGGGAGCTCATGATAATGGTGACACACATCAAAGATTGGATGGAATTACCTACAAACTAAATAAAGTGAAAAAGGTCTTAAATTCAATGGATGAATCTTTATTAGGGAAGCTGTCACTTGGCTAATAGGTATGAAAAGGTGTTTTGGGATAAGATGTTTTTCAATAAATAGTATGGGCATGTTATTTATTTTACAACTTTTAGATGAAGCAGCCTTATGTTGGGACTATCAAAACATAATTATGAATTTAGATATGCCCATAATCACTTGGGCTACGTTCAAGGAAAGACAACACTACTTTATGGATATCTACTTAAATGGTAGAGTAAATGCATTCCATAACCTCTATAAAAATTAAAATAGTGAAAAGTAATATAATGCATGTTTTTTAACCTTGCTTTAGTACATGAGATACATACAAGATGAGCCAATGAAATGCAGTCTATATCTTAAGATAATTTTGGTTATCATTTGGAATAAGGTATATAATTTTAAGCATAATACACTAGTGTAAGAGCATTATAGGATGTTAATCCCAAGGAAGCATGGTCAAACATAAGACCATTCATGACTTTTATGTTTTCAATTATATTATTTTTGCATTAAATCTTGAGAAGAGAAATAAATTAGATGAGAAGAGAAAAACATATATGTAAACAACTACAATCCTAAAAAATAAAAAGAGAAAAACATATATGTAAACAATTTTTACCTTTGTATAGGTAAATGGTGTCATCCTAACAGAGGCAAATGTAGTCATGGATGGCCCAGTAGCTCTATCCAAATGTATAAACAATAGTGATGACAAATCAAATGCTATAAGTGCCAGTTGTGATGATAAAGGAACAATCACCTCCTACAACATAAAAAATTACATATATATTATATTAAATTTATATGTAAATTAATTGTTAGTTTAGAAATTAAATTTTCAAATATAACTTAAATTTAACATGGTATTTATATAAAATATACCTACATCTATGTGGTGATCGATGTCTACATGCCAAATGTGCATGCCAAAAACTCATCACTCATAAGAATATGATCTAATTATTTAGGTCCTCTTACTTAAACCTAGTGCAACATAAGAATGACCCTAGGCTATGGGTCACCTAATCTTGTGTCAGACCTCTAGCATTTTTAATGAGGCTAGTTCCTATGGTGTATCACTTAAATGATCTACTAAGACCTAAATGGGTTAGGATGAAAAGAGTGAAATGATTTCATGAATTAAACCTACACTAGCATGTGGTGATGCACCATAAATTCATTATATGCACTCATAAGCTTGAACTCTCAACACACTAATAGACTATGAATAAAACTAACACATTGCCTACAATAATTTCCAAGCAAAAATGCTTCACCTAGAGGTCAGTTTGATTGACCTAGGTTAGAGGGAAATGAGGGTAAATCTTGGTTGAAGGGACTTATAGTTAGCAATCCACTCTATACCTAAGACATCAACATTCAGACACACTAGATGACCTATAAGGAAAGTTTGTTAGCATGTAGGTTGAACTTGGACCTATAAAGGGAAGATGCATATCACTTTTTCATATCAAATAAATAAAAAACACTAAGTACATATTGGTAAACAACTGTAAATATACTATTCATTAATCTAAAAGGTGCATAAGTACAAATTTTGATATAGTATCCTTATGGCAGCCTAAGGGATGAAAATCAAGAGCTCAAAGCTTAAATTTATAGTAGAATGGGATGAGATAAAGGGGAAGGGACATGTGGGAGAGTGGAGAAGGGGTCATAATGATTAAGGATGAGATTACTACTATAAATAATCAAAATATCCATTAAAAATTCATCAATCCCTTCTTTGCATTAATTCTACTATCTTTTCCTTGCATAGAAGGATGGATCATGAAGGTCAAGACCATTGTAGGAAGCAACCACCCCCATTACATGAATCCTTATTAAGATCCTCTACATAAATTCCCTTCAGTGAAAGGACAAAATCCTCATATTTATAATCTTAACATAGCCATCACCATGTCTACCTTGGGTGGCCATAGGTACCTATTTTTCAAAGCTATGATTGTGTCAAAGGATGAGACACTCTACCATATGTCTTTTATATTTGTATCTACTCCAACCTAGACATAGATATTTACTATATATTGAAAACCAATCTAATTTATTAGTTTCATATAACCATAATTACAATAGAGATACATAGGTTACTTAATATAATTTCAATAGCTAGCTACCCATCTTAGATCTATATTAGGCTTATAAATACTTATTTTTGCCTCTGAGCATTTATGGAATCTATGAACTCATCATACACATGGATGACTTTCAAAATACCATGAACACAATTGTAAAACATTACTGTAATCTCAAAAAATAAGGTTTACAAGTTCTAAACCATCACACCAGGTCTAAACTAAGCTTTAATGATGATTTATGCATTTGGAAGGTTTTTTCTTGGTTGTGTCTTTCTCTTGCATTCATCCCATGGGCCCCACATTTAGTTTTGGTTAGTTCTCTTGCTTATGACACATGGAGACCTTGTATTCATCTTAAGCTCAGTTGACCCTTTGACATTACACACATCATTGATCTATTTTTTCATGGCTTGCATGTATATCATTGATTTACTCAGAAGTTATCATAGTTATGACACTTGGTAGCTTCTCATTCATTTCCAAGATCCACTGACTTATTGACCTACCATTCACTGTCAATTCAATTTGTTATGGTGGATCATGCACCATTGATTAGATTGGACCCAGTGGATTTTTTAGTGATCACATACCAATAGATCTTCATATGGGCACCCAAGATCTTGCCACTTATTATCCCTTTACTTAATCTCAATATCCTCTAAATTTTTGAATTTAATCTCACATTTGATCTATGAATGTATGATCAAATGTGTACCATTATATCTTTAGGACCCAATAACCCTATCCTTATCTGCTCATCATTAGATCTTATCTTATCTTTCATGATATTGACATCTATCAAATTTACATTTTTCCTTAGGATATTTTGAATTTAAACATTTATTTATCACATCTTTAACTTTGACATCCCAGGTATGTCTCATACTGCTAGAGTATCCCTGTAATGGCATGTTATGATGATCTAGCTCCTTTAGGCTTATGTTAGTCATTTTTATTTTAAATAAGGGCACTATGAGGCATCAAAATAAATTTGAAGTAAATACCATCAATATTTTTAAATGATAAGGGTTGAAATTTGGCTTGTAAGGCTAAATTTTAACATTGTTGGTAACTCTGATGGGAAGCATGCCTGCTATGCTTGAGAACCTAGACCATTTACATGATTTTGGACTTATAAAATAATGAAAAAATTGAGCTATGACTGCAAGCATCCCCTTTGATTGAAAAGACAACACCCACAAAAACAAGAAAGTAAACACAAAGAATAAGAAAACTAACCTAAACAAATAAAAATCAAATAGATAAATGTGCTAGGACAACACTTGGAGGAAAACATGAAAACTACTATAATATGTACATGGCTAAAACTTCACAAGTACTCTCCTCCTAGATCAAATGGGAATGTTTAATTACTATGGTATAATGAGGTGGAGCTTTCATGTGTTGACTTGAGCTTGATCAAGTAATGTGCATTGGAAGGTTCCCATTTGCATCTATGATTAGGTGTATGTTAGTAGATTTTCATGATGTCATATAAAATTTATTGATCTATTTCTTGGTGTATGAGTTGATTTGGTGAGTTGAGCACACAATAATAATCATTCAAAATCTCTCTCCTTTGCATGATTAGTACTAAATCTACCTCAGATATGAGATGCATCTAATTTGTCATGTCTTCAACCTAATGTATTACTATAGTAAATACCTCGCCATTCTCTCTATCACCTTTTTCCTACTCATTTTATGGATGATCTTTAATAGGGTTAGCAACTAATGTATCTTTAACTTGTTATACATGATGCATGAGTCCTTGATATTCATTACAAATATATATGAACTATTGCCAAAGGTCTTAATGATCAGCTTGACAATCCATGAAACCATGTTCACATTTTAAATTTTCATCAACTAATGAGGTCTCATGTATATAATTATATTTGTCTTGATAGCGAAGAAGGGACTGTTTATCTTTAATGAAGTTGGAAACCTTTTGAGAACATACTTTCTCTTGAATTGTGAACTTTTAGAGCTTATCATCTTGAATTACAGTTGCTACAACTGAGTACACATTTCATTCTTCCATTATTTAGTCGTATGATTACAAAGGATGTATGTTGTGTTGTGAAGGAACTACTTTTATTTATTAGGCAATATGTCTTTCATTTGTGATTCATCACACTCTTGCAATTCATTTTCCTCTACATCTATAAAAAGTGAATGGTGTCTTTCTCTATCAAGGGGTATTCCAAGGACCATTTCCTCCTCAAGCTCATCCAATTCATCATCATCAGCTATGAGTTTAATCTAATTTTTAATGTTTACCTCTTTAATTATGGGTTCTCTCTCCATAAGTGGCATATAAAATCCTTAGAGTGACTCTAAGAGAGATGAAATACATACCTCATTCCTTTAATCTAACTTCTTTCCTTCAACAATTAACACCTCCTCCTTCTGCATATCACTTTGGATGGATATCTATAAGGGAAAACAATTAGATTATTGAGGAGGGAGGGGTGGGGATTGAGTAACTTTGGGTTTTCTTGACTGCATGATTTGGTTCTAAAATGGAAATTTGGCCTCATGGTTTTCTTGCATAGTCTACATTATGGTTTGAGTAATTAAAGGAGGTATGTGCAGTTGAGGTGATGTTGCCTTTACCATTATCAATTTTAGGTACAAATTTTTATCTATAGTTTCAATTTTCATAGCAAGGGAGGCTTAAAAATTAGAATTTGATTTCTCATGATGTCTATATATTTCAACACAAACTTTCCTTTCCTCCTAGACTCTCCCTTAGATATATTTCCATGAGGGGAAGGTTAAGAGGAGTTGGGGGGATCTATGATGACCCTATAACTCATTTTGTGAGGGCTTATACATGGTGATGGGAAGCTTGAAATGAGGCTAAAATGGAGTGAATAAGGGAAGGTAGGATGGATAATAAGGTGTTTGATGTTATTCCTAGACTGATAACTTCTCCTCAATCTTGGAGATGAGTCCATCTATGTCAAACATGTCATTAATATTTATATAATAACCTCTCCTAATGAAATGCATCCAACTTTATTTTGTTTATTGCAATGAATTTTTAACCCCCCTAATGACATATTTTATAATTTATTATCCATACCCCTTCAATGTATCAATTTTTATCATATTATTTTCTTGGTCCAATAGGGCTTGTTTAAGGCTAGATATATAATGGCTTGGGGTATGGGTAGGCTATTCGATAATTTCATGATATTTCCATGACTATCAAGATGGTAACCAGGTTGTAAAGGAGGTAGATGAGACTCATACTAGGTTTGATGATATTGGTAATAAGGGGGATAATCATAGGGTTGGGGAGGGGTAATATTATGATGGATTAGCATTTTATAAGGAGGATCAGGGAAACACTTCTACATGTATGACTGATATAGATCCTCATACTACTAGTGAGTCTCTGTATATGGTTGGTGATTCTCATCATAGGGTTGATATGGATAATGGTAGGGTTGATAGGGAGAGGAAAGATAGAATTATCCTCTAGAGGATACCATATCCTAGAAAACATGAAGGTAACTAAACCATGAATAAGAATATGCCTCTTACCTCTAAGATAAGGACCAATAAGTATGAGAAATTGGTTTTGAAGATAATTGTGCTAAAAATTTACTTCAATATATAAAATTGGGTCCCATCAGGTGTGTCATAAACTATTAGAGGCTTAACCTACACCCCAGCTAAGCAAAGGATTGTTTAAGTCTTGTTACTCAAACCTAGTCCGACATGGGAATGACCCTAGGCTATGGGTCACCTAATCTTGGGTTAGACCTTTAGGATTTTTAATGAGGCTAGCTCTTCTAGTGTATCATTTGAATTCTCCCCTAAAACTTAAATGGGTTAGGATGAAAAGAGTGAAGGGATTACATAAATTAAACCTACACTAACATGTGTGATGTACCATAAATTTATTATATCAACTCATAATCTTGAAATCTCAACACACTAATAGACTATGAATATAACTAACATAGTGCCTATAATAGTTTCCAAAATAATAGTGCTTCACTTAGAGGTCAGTTTGATTAACTTAGGTTGGAGGGAAATGAGGGTAAAGCCTAGTTAAAGGCACTTATAGTTAGAAATCTGATCTATACCTAAGGCATCAATATTTAGACACACTAAATGACATGCAAGGAAAGTTTACTATAGCTTAAGTTGAACTTAGATCTTTAAATGGGAGATTAATACCACTTTTGCATATCAAAAAAATATAAAACACTAAGTAAATATTGGTAAACAATTAAAAATAGAATATTAATTAATATAAGAGGTACATAAGTACAAATTTTGGTAGAGTATCCTCCTACCAGCTTGAGGGCTGAAAATCAAAAGATCAAAGCTTAATTTTATAGTATAATGGGATGAGAGAGAGGGAAAGGGACACTTGGAAGAGTGGAGAATGGGTCATAATGATCAAGGCTAAGATTACTACCAGAAGTAGTCACAATATATGCTTAAAATTTCATCAAACCCTTCCTTGCATTAATGCCACCATGTCTTTTCCTAGCATAGAAGGATGAATCATGAAGGTCAAGACCACTGTAGGAAGAAACCACCCTCACTACATAAATCCTTCTTGATCTCCTCCACATTAAAACCCTTCACTGTAAAGATAAAATATTCATATTTATAATCCTAATAGATCCATCACCATGTTTGCTTTGGGTAGCCATAGGTACTTACTTGTAAAAGCTATGATTATGTTAAAGGATGAGACAATCTGTCATATCTCATTTATGTTTGTATCTACTCTAATCTAAACATAGATCTTTACCATAGATTGAAAACCAATCCAATTTATTAGTTTTCATATAGCCATAATTGCAATGGAGATACAAAGGTTGCTTGATATCATTTCAATAGCTATTTACCCATCTTAGATCTATATTAGGCCTATAAAGACCTATTTATACCTCTAATCATTTAAATAAGCCAAGAACTCATCATACACATGGATCACTTTCAAAAGACCATGAGCATAGTTGTAAAACATTACTACAATCTCAATGAACAAGGTCTACAAGTTAAAATCCCTCACACCATATCCAAATTAAGCTTTAATGGTGATTTATGTATCTTGAAGGTTTTCTACTAGTCATGTCTTACTCCTGTATTCATCCTATGGGCCCCATAGTTAGTCTTGGTTGGCTCCTATGCTTGCACCATATGGTGAACTCACATTCATCCTAAGCTCAATTGACCCTTTAACCTTATTTACATCATTGATATTTTTTTCATGGATTGCATGTGCTCTATTGATTTACCTAGTAGTTACCATAGTTATGACACTTGGTAGATTCTCATTCATTCCTAAGATCCATTGACTAGTTGAACTCTTGCTCACCATCAATCTAATTTGGTATGATGGATCACACATCATTAATTAGCTTGGACCCATTAGATTTATCAGTTTCCATGCACCATTAGATCTTTGTATAGGCACCCACAATATTTTCACTTGTCATCCCTTTAATTAATCTCAAAATCTTCTAACTTTTTGACTTTAAGCTCATTTTTAATCTATGAATGTATGATTGAATGAACATCATTGGATATTTAGGACCCATTGAGCCTACCCTTGTCTACTTATTATTAGATATTATCTTATCTTTCATGATCTTAACATCTATTAGCTTTTTATTCATATTTAGGATACTTTGAATTTAAATAGCAATTTCCCATAACCTTAACTCTAACATCCCCAAACACGTCTGATACTTATAGATTGTCCCTATAATAACATTTTATGATGGTTTGGCTCTTATAAGCTTATATTAGTCATTTTTATCTTAAAAAAGGGTACTATGGGCATCAAAATCAGGCTAAAAGAAAGACCATTAAGAGTTTTTAATGATAAAGGTTGATATTTGGCTTGTGAGACCAAAATGTTAACGTTTTTGGCAATTTTGATGGGAAACATGCATACTATGTTTGAGAACCCAAACCATTTACATGATTTTGGACTTATAAAATAATGAAAAAATTGAGTTATGACTACAAGCACCCCCTTTGATTAAAAAGACAATAGGTCTTGTATACATAACTCCACACAAGCTGAAAGGGTGGGGTTAGGGTTAGGTAGCTTGTGGCATATCTGTAGCATCACTCTATAAAATCATACTCATATGTTTAATAAGTGTATCAATGAGTGAACTAAAATCATGATGAGTGTCCATCTCCATGACCTATTGAATTTTGGAGGGGATCTCAGGCTCAAGAGGCTTTTGGATATAGATCTATGAAGGTCAATTAGGTGCATGATGTTTACTTGTTCAATCCTATGTAGATCCTTTTACTTGGCCTTAAAAATCACTAAAATCAAAACAATTAGGAATATGTTTAAGGAAAAACTCATAGTAGAGTTTCCTAAAAAAATATAACAAGACCTCATGGTTTTTACATGGTAGATAGTCAAAGACCATCCACTATAAATCCCTAAAATTGGTTGTGATTAAGTTATGTATATAGTAATAGATATAAAAACATTTAGTGGTTATGTGAAATGGAGCATTGGTGGATGGGTTGATGAATAGGGTGAAAATATTGGCTTTTTAAATATCCAAATTCTTGACTTAAAGGGCTGATAACTTGTCATCATAATATGCCCTACAAGTATCCCTATATGAGGTCCATCGGTCAATTTGACCTATTATAGAGTCAAATTTACCTAATAAGGTTTGTATTGAATTATTTAGTTGGGTGAAATGGGGGTTGGTCAAACTGGGATCCCTTATTCTATTAATTAACTCTTCAATTTCAAGTTTGTTTTTCATAATGTTGTCAATCAAAACCTCTTTATTACCAAGGTTTTTTGGGAACTATAGGAGGGTTAGTTAGAGGGATAAGAGGAATAATAGGGTTTTATGGAGGGTTAGGAAGAACGATAAGGTTTTGTGGAGGGTTAGGATGAGGAGAAAACAAATCATTCTATAGAGGGTTAGGAGGGTTAGCAAGAAGGGCTGTTAAGAAAAACAAATTATAATTAAAAACCAAGGTTAAACAATGAAAATTATGAAAAATTCGAGTTAAATAATGAAAATTATGAAAAATTAGGGTTATATAGGAATATTTCAATCACTTACCTTCCCTACATGATGTCATCATTAAATAACAAGTCCATGGGATGACTCTTGTAGCTTCATGTCAATCTTTGGAGCCTTCTAAGCAAAATGCAACCATAGAAGCTATAGGAGAGTGAGGGAACTCAAATTCAAAATGAGTATTTTTACATTTGGGTTTCCCTTTTTTTTTAACACATAGGTAATGAAATCACATTATTAACATGATCATGTTATTATAAATTCCAATAATGTGAATACACTATTATTCAATATAATGTGATCATGTTATTATATAAAATCATTATGTTATGGTTCTCTAATCTTGAGCCTAGATTCAAATAATGTGATAATGTTAATTAAATAATGTGATCACATTATGATTAATGTCCATGAAATTGTCCCCCAACTATGTGCACTTATCCATATTTATTATATGTTAATTTTAAAATCATTGCAATGTGTGCCAAGACTTTACATTCATACTCATGCTTAAATGAAACCAAATTAATCTTATAAATATTTGTGAACACATATAGTGCTCGAACTATGTCAAACCCTTTTCATCCTTATAGGGTTTCATATTTTTTATCTTATGGTTTTAGTTCTAATTACCAATTTCCCCACACAAAATATAACAAATATTTCCACCTTTGGCCCTATTATTTTGCATACTTACATGATTCCATTCTATGCCATCCAAGAAGGCTAGATCATTTGTCCCTCTAAGGAACAATGCATTATTAATTGAGACCCATATAAAATATAACTAGATTTATTTAACTTCATCTAACATTGATACAATGAATATTTCTTCTTCTTTTGATACTATAATTATTCTTGAATATGTGAAAATAGAGGATTATGTTTACATGCCTCCAATATAACATGATAAACAAGTTAATTACAATTAACATAATAATAAAAATAATCATAAGGGATTATATATAATTGATCCTAATGAACTTAATGAAGTAGATCCAAATAAGTCAAATCCTTGTCCAATTTTATTTAAGGACTCCATCAATATCCTAAAGATGTAGTTAAAATAGTCAAATTGATCTTAGCATCTAAGGGTAGACACCAAGTTAAGCTTACTAAATCTTAAGCACAATAAAAAAAACCCTTTATTATTGTCAACTTAATATTTCAAGCTAACACCTCCACTTCAAATGTTAATACATATACTATTGGTAGTATCCCTACATATACACCTCGAATGACATATGTGGAATACACCCAACGTCTGGGGGAAACAAATGGATTCCAAAATATTTCCATACTAATTCCCACATAGGTAACCTTTACACCTCTTATGATGACTATGAATGTTACATCATCAACCTCACCTACTGAATGTTCCCTTAAGTATACTATAACAACTCTACATGATAAGGTGTTTTAGATAGAGAAAATTACATGCAAAACTAATCATTTAATGGCTTCACATGACTTACTTTGTAATCCATTATCCCTTAAGATAAAATCTTATCACTTATTTTTAGGATTTTTACATCCTACGCTTCCACTATATAAAGGTGAAGGTGATCCAAAAAAACACCATTGATCTTTCCACATAGCATGATTGGATCATGCATATAAAGATGAATTATTAATCAATATATTCCAAAGAAGTATCAAATAATATTATTAATAATGGTTTTATGATATTCCTTTCCATTTAGTAAGATAATTTAACCTTTCAACACATTAATTTCTAGCACATTTCACTATCAACATTGATGAAAAACTTTGTTATGCATAAAGTGTTAACTCAAACAAGGGTTCAATGAACCAATAAGTAATTATTTATCTTTTTTTAAAAATTTGACACTAAATATGAATTATATAGAACCTCAATTTTATATACCTGATAAGTGCTTATCATGACTATACCTTTCAGTTCTAAGACCTTCTTGCTATTGAAAGGCTCACATTTATTATCTTTCATGCCTATTACTTATCTCTCAGTCTGAACATATGTTATTATATTTACCATGGCTTGTATACTTCTCAAAATTCTATAAACCTACTTATTATCATCATGTATATTTACCCATTTTATAAATTACTCAACACTTGAATGCCAGCTAGATGTCCATGTTAACACTAGTGTCTTGTGCCAAACTAAGTTTATAATGCCCTAAATTCATTAAATTTTATTGTATCCTTATGGTTAGACTAAGTGATTTAATGTGATATATTTCCAAAATGGATATATATATATATATATATATATATATATATATATATATATATATATATATATATATATATATATATACAACATCAACCCTCATTCATTCCTCATCTAGCATAGACCTAATAACTCACAAGATAACTTACCAAAATAACAAAATCAAGAATTTAAGTGAGAAAAGATTCCCTATCCTTTCATATTTAAATACCAATCATAAGGACAACACATATATAGGTCTAAAGTACTGGAGGATCATTCCATGAGCCATATTTTTTGGTTATAATCTAGGTCACTCTATGTACTTAACTATGACACATTGCATCTCAATACACACACAATCAAACACATAGAGGATACCTACATGAGTCTAAGTCTCTCTTCAGAGTATTGGATATGTAAGTATCACCCATTGACATAGGGGTCATTTTATAAGCTCAAAACCATGTGTCCACTAACCCATTTTATCCACAGTCACCCCAAGGGTGAGAAAACTAGGGTTTGATCATTTGACAAAGAGTGACATTTTATGTGTGATATTTGAACACACAAGAGTAAAGGTGAAAAAAAAAACATAAGGATATAGGTGGTTTCTCTTAGGTATAATTGATATTTTATACTAGACACTTATGTCCAAGTCAGGTAGTAATATTGACATAGTAATTCCTATCTAATGCAAGCATATAAGGCCATAAAATGAAAATTTATAGAATATGATGATTATTACATGATCTTAATCCATTCCACTTCTAGCCTATTTTAACCCATAACTATATGCACATATTAAAATAGATAATTATCCTTGTTTCTAATTTATTATAATATCAATAAATAGTAATACTTTCCATTTTTAGCATATCTCAAGTATTATAAATTTATAAAATTATTTATCTAAGTTTGAAATTTAATTTGCCTATTATAGATATATTTATCACCCTTATGATTATTCATTTTTATATTATTAACCATATACTATATTAAGCCATCTCAATTTAAGATTAATCAACTGGGGAATCTGACATGAAAGGAATTATCTTATCAACTAACTAAGTAATAAAATATTGATATGCCTAAAATGACAAGGGTAAATATAGTATAGGGTTAAAAATATATAAATGAGTAAACACCAGGGTGATAAATAAATATATAGTAAGCCAATTAATTTATAAACTTAGATAAATAATGTTCTAAATTTATAATACTGAGATATGCTAAAAATAGAAAGTACAACTATTTTTTGATATTACAATAAATAAAAAATAAGAATACTTAGTTGGTTTACTATGCATGTACATATATAGCTTAAAATAGGTTGGAAGTAGACCAGATCTATATCTTGGAGCAATCATCATATTCTATAAATTTGTATTGTGTCCTTAGATGCTTTGTCAAATATGGATGGTTGTATCAATGATACTATCTGATTTATACATAGGTGTCTAATACAAAATATCAATTATATTTAAGTATGACCACATGGAGCATTTTGGGTTTTTTTATTTACTTTACTTTGGTGTGTTTAGATATCATGCTCAAACTATTTCTCTTTATCGAATGATCAAACCATAGCTTTTTCACCCTTAGGGTGACTGTGGAAAAAATGGGTTAGTGGGCACACAATATCGAGATAAAAAAGGACCCCTATTTCAATGGGAACTAAATACACATATAATACTTTGAAGAGGGCCTCAAACATGTATTTATACCCTACCATGTTGGATTCTATATGTATCGAGATGAAATGTGTGATAAGTAAGTACATAAAGTGACCTAACTTGTAACTTAGAAAATATAGATCATGGAATTATCCTTCGATACTTTATACCTATAGACCAGATGTCCCTATGACTTGTATTTAAATAGGAAAAATAGATAAGCTTTTCTCACTTGAATGCTTGATTGAGTGCCTTTGGTAAGTCAACTAGTGAGTTGTTAGGTCTATGCTAGGTGAGAAATGAATGAAGGTTGATATTGTATATATATATATATATATATCAATAATTTTTTTAAATATATCTCATTAAATCACTTAGTTTGACCATAAAGATACATTATAATTTTAAATTTTATGACTTTAGGGCACTAGACATTTAGTTTGGCATAGGACACTAGCATCTACATAAGCATCCCACTATGATGCAAGTGTCCATGAAGTTATAAAATAGGTACACATATAGAACATGTAGAGGATGATAATAAGCAATTTTATATCATTTTAGAAAGTATAAAATAACTAGTCATCAGAATAACATATGGTTGGATGAAAGATAAGCAATAGGCACAAGAGATAACATATGTGAACCTTTTGACAACATGAAGGTATTATAACTAAAGGGTCAAACCATGAGAATTACTTTCCAAGTATACAATACTAATGTGTTAGATCATTTATATTTAGTGTCTACATTTTCCCTCTCCTTTAATTTAGTAAAACAATTACTAGTTTAAAGGAAAAAGAATACACACGGGTGTGTATAACACACCTTGTATTTACATGAGTCCCACTAAAGTTATTTTCTAGTGACTGAACTAAAACCAAGAGCATGTTACAATATATAATTAGTGCATATAATCTAGAATTTAAAGAGTTTGAAATGCTTAAAAAGAAAGAGATAAATGTTAGGAGTACATGTGTATCGATGCAACCATATTACCTTTTAGAAATCTAAGTTGAAGAGATGTTTTATTTTGAATCTTTGGAGCTAATATTAGGAAAATAGTAAAAATTACAAGTGCAAATATATATAAATATATATTAGAGGGATACTTGTCCTAACATTGGATAAAAGGTGAGTTTCCACCTGATAGTTGAGATTAGCTCAATTGTGTAACCCAATCATACTTATAAACTAGTGAGCATGAGTGATCCAAGTCAACTCACACTATAAATGGCATAGGTAGATGGTTTGATCACTCCATATTATACAATTGGTAAGATTGAGTGATGTAATAACCTCAACCTTGAAAAAAGTGAACCAAATACTATAGTATATTGGCTCAATAATAGTCCTTAAAAGTCCATCCTCATGTAGGATAAAGTCTATAGAAGTATTTACAATCTAAAATCTAATTTGATTTTGTAATTTAAGGTCCTCTTTTGCATAGCATATTCACCTCGTATATGTTTCAAGCTGAAACCTAGGTATAACAATTGTACCACTATATAGAATGTTGCCACACATGTGTATCTAAATCATATAAATATGCAATTTGGATAATATTGAAAATTTTCAAGTGTGAAAGACATGTTCCCATGACATGACCTACCATAGTCTAAAAATATTGAATACTAAATAAGTGTGAAATTCATGCCTTTTTTTGCATACCCCCACTGAAATATGAAATTATGAATATGTCGAATCCATGCCTCTATGACATGCCCCCCTTTTGAGGTGAGGGTAAGAAGAAACTGGTAGCAAACTTACCTCAAAAAGATAATATAAATGTATCATGTAAAATATATGAGTAGTATGTCTACGTAGATGTAGCAATGAGGTACATAATATGTGTTCACATCAAATTACAAGATGCATGATGTGCATCATGGCAACATCTAAATAATAACAATAAAATCTTAACAAGTAATCAATCACACACACAAGATCATTGAAAATAAAAAATAAAATAGTCAAAGAAGACCTAAAATAAGGGGCATGTTCAAATTACACACATTTAATCCATCAATCTCTTTATACAACATATTATCATATCTAGATGTGAAACCTATTAAACACAAAATATGAAAAATGCATCCAAAGGTGGCATTATCAATAAAAGATGATATCTAGAGACTCTTAGATTTAGGATTCATAAGACCTATTTCAAATTCTGATTAGGTTTTTAATATTGTACCAGTTACCAATCTTAATTTTTATATTTGATGTTACACTAATTATTGTGACTTAAATAAAGCTTGTCCAAAAGATGACTTTCACCTAACATTGATATGATTGTTGATTCTATAAATAGATATGAGGCATTTTCATTTATGGATGGTTTTTTTGGATATAATCACATAAAAATTAACCCATTAGATCAAGAAAAGATGACATTTATGACTCAATGGGGCACATTTTATTATACCATCATGCCTTTTGGACTCAAAAATTCTAGAGCCACATACAAAAGGGAAATGACACATTTTCCATGATTTTATTCATTAAATTGTTGAGGATTATGTTAAATATTTACTTGAAAAATCAAAATAATTCCAATACCATGATACTAATCTATGAAACATATTCAAATGCTTGCAAAAATTCAATGTGTGGTTAAATCTAAAAATATGTGTTTTTGAATTATCTTCCAAAAATATTTTCAGATACATTATTTCATAATGTGGCATCGAGGTTGATCCAAAAAAGGTAAAAAATGTCATTGAGATGCAACCACCAAATAATTTAAATTAATTACCAATCATTCCTTAAAGTATAAAATCATTTAACCTTGCATAAATAGAAAGTAAGATCAAAATATAATAATTGACCCAAGTTGTGAATTAGATATATGTACCTATAAATTCTTTACATCTCTAAAATATGGCATAAAACACATGAATAAATATAATGAATCTTATTTTTGTGTTGCACATATGGATTAGAAACATGCTCCACTATGTTTCATATTAGTCCATTTTTGATTAAATATAATGCAAAACTTGATAAACCATGGTTACTAGCAGTGAATAAAAACATCTCTAAAGTAAAGATATCAAATACAAACTTACCAAAATACCATGATATAGTTTTTAATTCTAATATGCACACATATGTCACATCTTATTCAAGACAGTTATACATTTTCCATTCTTCACATATTCTCATCCTCATCTTGAGATAATAGGATGGTTTTACATTACAATATTCCAAAACTACCATAAAAATTAAAACATTCAAAAATCAAAAAAAAGTTTCAACATTTACATATTATATTAGCTCATTGGCATCTACGTTTTTAGTTTAGTGTTGGTACATAACATATCATCTATTTCTATATGCATGTGTTTCATGCATATTTTGAGTGTGATATAGACATACTGTAGGCACTTGATCTATGCATTTTCATAAGTTGGGCCTTTTATCTACTCATATCATATTGACATTGGGGGAATCTAATTCTTTGATCATGATACACCTAGGTTATATCATTTTATGTTCATTTTACATTATCATGTTTGATCTTATATACTTACACATGCCTTTATCCATGTTTATATCTTTCACAATGTACTTTATATTCTATTTACTTAACACTTTTTACTAAAACATATATCTATAAAATAGTATGATATGCTTATGATGGTTACTTATGTTCCATGCTTTACATTTATGCACTTATTTGAGTGTCTTATCTTGCATTGCATTTCTTGTTTAAGCATTTGAATAGACTCCATTGATTGTGGCCCCCATGCCTCTATTTACCTATTATGACATTTGAATATATCATTACTTTTTGTATTGACATTTGAACATGTCATTACTTTTTGTATTAACATTTGACTATGTCATTACTTACCTTGTGGATATTTTAATGTCATGTCCCTTTGATTGTATGACATTTGGACATGCCCCTTTTTGAGGTCTGCTTGGACCATTGTCTTTTTTATTTTGATTTTTATTATGTGTGTTTTTTATTACTTATTGATCTTATATTGCTAATATCTAGATGTTTCCATGATTCACAACATGCATCTTAGGATTTTATGTGATCACATACTATGTACCTCATTACTACATCTAAATAGACATGCTATTATTATATTTTACAGGATACATTAAAAGATTATACAATTATCTTATCCTTTTTAGGTAAGGTGACTACCATTTTCTACTTCCCCTCACCTCAAAAGAGGGGGATATCAGTTTGGTCATGTCATAGAGGCATGGATTTCACACATTCATATTTTTATATTTCAAATGGGGCATGTAAAAATAAATCATGACTTCCACACTTATTTAATATTCAAAATTTAATGACTACAATGGGGGCATGTCATGGGAACACGTCTTCCACACTTGTAAAATTTCAAAATTGATCAAATTGAATAGTTATATGATTTATATACACATTTTTGGAATAATTATATACATTGGTACCATTGTTATACCTAATTTTTATCTTGAGACATATATGAGGTACATATGTCATGTAAAATAACATCTTAAATTGTAAAATAAAATAAAATTTTAGATTTCAAATGCTTCTATAGACTTTAGCCTACATTATGATGGACTTTCATGGAATGTTATTGATCCAAAATACTATAGTAGTTGGTTTAATTTTGGTAAGGTTTAGGTGATTAAATCACTCAATCTTACCAAGTTTATAGGATTGAATGATCAAATCATCCATCTACACCAAATTTATAGCATGAGTTGACTTGGATCATTCAATCTCACTAGGTTATAAGTATGATTGGGTTTCACAACTAAGCTAATCTCAAATGTTGGGTGGAAACTCACCTTTTCTCTAAGGTTTGGGAAATTTTCCCTTTAATATTTATATATATTTTCACTTGTAGGTTTTATTATTATCATAATCTTATCTCCTAAGCTTCAAAATAAAGCATGTTTTTAAATAAAATTGATAAAAGGCAAGATGGTTGCATCAATACATAGGTGTAATACTAACCTTCCTCTATTTCCTTTCAATAATTTCAAATTCTTTCAATTCTAGATTATATGCACTACTTATATACTATAACATGCTCTTAATTGTAGGTCAGATATCGACAAAACACTCAAATGGGATTCATGCAAAGATAAGGTGTGTTATATACACCTAGGTACCCATTAATTTTACCTTAAACTAATCATTTTATTATTATATTAAATGGTGAGAAAATGTAGACACCATATCTAAATTATATAAAACCTCAGTCTATACTTGACAAGCACTTCTCATGGATGTACCCTTCAGTTCTAAGACCTTCCTTCTATCAAAAATCTTGCATCTACTATCTATTATGCATATTTATTACCTATAAATATAACCATATATTATTATAGTGATCAAGCCTTATATACTTCTCAAAATTCTATAAATCTACTTGTTATAATCCTTTATAAGTTTTAGACCTGGACCTATTTTCTAGCTTTTTAGACACGTGCATGCTAAACTAAATGTCTAGTGCCCTAAGGTTATTGTATTTATAATTGTAACGTATCCTTTTGGTTATCCTAAGTGATTCAATGTGAGATATTTTCAAAAGGGATTGATAATATACAATATCAAACCTCATTCATATGTCACCTAACATGAACTTAACAACTCAAAATGCAACTTACCAAAAGCACTCAATCAAACATTCAAGTGAAAAAAACTTACCCATTATTTCCTATTTAAATATAAATAATAGGGAAAACCCATATATAGGTCTTAAGTACTTAAATATCATTTTATGAGACATATTTTCTAAGTTAAAAACTAGGTCACTCTATGTACTTGATTATCATACATTACCCATTATTTCCTATTTCAATATCAATGGTAGGGACAACCCATATAAAGGTCTTAAGTACTTAAATATCATTTTATGATCCATATTTTATAATTTACAAACTAGGTCACTCTATGTACTTGATTATCATACATTACATCTTAATACACACACAAGCCAACATGTAGGGGAGAAGTACATAAGTCTAGGCCTTATTTGAAGTATTATATATGTAGGTATTTCCTATTGAAACATGGGTCCTTGGGTCAACTCAATACCATGTGCACACTAACCCATTTTTACCACAGTCACCCCAAGGGTGAAAATGTTAGGATTTAATCATTTGACAAAGAATGATAGTTTTTTTATGAGATATGAAAACACCATAGTAAAGACAACTTAAGACATATAGGGCTATAGGTGGTTACACTTAGATACAATTTATATTACATACTATACACCTAGGTCCAAGTTATATATTATAATTGATGCAATCATCCATATCTGATGCAAGCATATAAAGCCACAAAATGCAAATTTTTAAAAATGATGATTGTTCTAGGATCATGATCTAGTCCACTTCCATCCTATTTTAATCTATATCTACATGCACCTAGTAAAACATCTAAGTATTTTTATATCTTAAATTTTTTAATATCGATCAGTCACTATACATTCCATTTTTAACATATCTCAATATTACAAGTTTAGAATATTTTTTATTTGAGTTTGCAAATTACTTGGCCTACTATAGATATATTTATCACCCTTGTGCTTATTTATTTCTACATTCTTAACCCTATACTATATTTACCCATCTCAATTTAAGGTTAAACACAAAACTATGATAGTTAATATGACTAATGCTATGTCTAAAAATGAGTTACAATACATGTTTAGTAAAATATTTCATACACCACTCCATGAGTCAATGATCCTTAAAAGATTCAAATCCTTCAATGAAATATGCCACATGGTAAGAAATAGAGAAAATATTATAGATTTGAAAAATCTTAAGTATACACCTACTCTTATAGATACTTTAACAACAAAGTTTAAAATTAAACCAAGCTACAATGTCAAGCTAATTATAATAAGAATGATGCGAAAATGATAGTTAATGTAGTACCACAACCTACTGATCAACTTTAATTGTCAACTCCATAAAAGAAGTAATTTTAAAAATTACCATCACCCACTCATATACTATTACAAAATATACTTTAGTGAAACCTTATCACTCTTCCTTATCCATAAGATTTTGATCCTAACATGCTTATAACAAATAAATATTATAGTAATGCATACTATGACTATCTTCAAATTACAGGATAATCAATGAACACATGATTTAAATTAATACATAAGATAAAATATATTATTGATGATAACACTATTGAGTTGTGAAAACCTATAGAGGAATGTAAACCACATAAAATGGAAAGCATAAGTTTAAAATCTTCAATAATTCATTTCCCAAGCATTAAAAACATGGACTAAGCATATTTTATAAGTATAATATGCATACAATATACATATTCTACATGCGACATATGATCACCTAATAGATGTGATTATTGGTAAACTTAAAGATACCTCACTGTAATGTCCTATTATCAAATTTTATGGCATTTAGATTGCCAATGATAATTCACATTTCTATGTAGTATTCATATTATCTTATATAAATCAGAAACCCATAAATAGTGTTATGATCAATAATGGGTCAAGTGAGAATGTGTGCATAATGACACTTTAATCCCTTTGATACACATAATATGATATAAAATATGTAAAAAAAATAGCTAATATACTATATGGAAATAAATTAAATACCCCCAAACACATAGTTATACAACTTCAGGTGGGCTCTGCCATACTAGCCAATCTATTCTTAATTGTATAGTAACAAGGTCTTTGATATGTTTTTAGGATTCCCTTGGATAAAAAATATTTTTATAAGACCATATAAAATGCATCAATGTCTGAAGTACATTTACTATAAAAAGGTATTCATAATTATAGGTGTATGATTTGAGTATCCTCTACATCCAGTGGCATTTCCTCTTCTACCCATACTAGAAACAAAATTAGTTGTTACACCCATACATGATTAGTATATATAGACATTTTTTTTTAATATATATGATATTTATATTATCCTAATTCATATGAGATTATTTACATATACTATACATCCAACTATTTAGTTCATATCATATCAAAGAGTGATTTAGGGTTCACATAGGACATCATCTCTTATAACACATACTCAGGTAGTACCATATATAGTTTTACATATTCCACATTGAACATGTGTAGTTAGATATTATCCTAATATACAATAAACCTTATTTATTACTAGGCCTTATAAATTTACACATCATATATGGGATTCTATGAGGAGTGATCATACTAGTTATCATACACCACATGATTTATTAATAGATTCTGATATTCCTACATTTGGTACATTTCACTCACAAAACGTGACCTTAAAAATATGTGATATAGATACTTACCATGGTATTCCCATTGATTAGATCATTGGTTAACACTTTTTAGATTAAAAATATTTCAAAATACAAATAACTCAAAAACATTGACATATTAAAAAAATCAAAATCAAGCCCTAAGCATGACATGATTAATAGATTACATTATTCTCATATGTTATTTTTCACATGTTTGGTAGATGGAATATTCTTGTTACACATGCATTAATGGTATATAAGTGTGATGCATGACATACAAATTACACATAAACATATAGATGTTGGAATTTCATCTCTCTAGTGGCCACAATAATACTAGGGGAATCTTATTCCACATGTTTCACTATCACAGGTATAGATGAAATTTATGACTTACATAGTACCTTAATATTGTACACTTTGAAAAATCATACCTTTATTATTCATCTTAGTTTTGGACCTTTCCCACTTTCAAAATTCTCGCATCTACTCTATTTTTTGCCCCTTGGGCTATCTCTTGGTCTGACTAATATTATGTTGATGACCCATATCTTCTATCTTAACCAGAATATTTATAATATGTTTATCATATGCCCTTAAAATTTTTGATCTTGTACCTAATTTATAACTACAAAGACATAATCATTAGTCCTAAACCCCTGCATTGATGTTAGTGTCTTACCCTAATGTAGGTGTCCAGTGCCCTAAAGCCATCTAATTTTAAAATGCAAACATACCTCAATGGTCAGCCTAAGTGATTTAATGTGAGATATTTCCTAATAGGAGTGGTAAATATTTAGAAAAAATCTTCATTAATTTCTCACCAAAGATCATTTAATTAAGAAAATCTTCCCTATTTATTTCTATTCCATACCAATCATATGTAATGCACATCTCTAAGTATGAATTACTGAAAGAGTAGCCCATGTGCTTGCTTTACCAAGTTGCAAACTAGGTCACTATTGTACTTACTTTCCACATATTGTACCCTTGTGCACACATAAGCCAACACATTAGGGGAGAAATACATCAATCTAAGGCACTCTTAAAATTATTGGCTATGTAGATAGCACCCATTAATAGAGGAGTCTTTTGGATTAGCTTGACACTGTGAGCCCACTAACTCATTTTTTCTAAGGTCACTATGAAAATGAAGAACTAGGAGTTTTATAATTTCATAAGGAATGATAATCTCTGACCCATATCTTAATGCATAAGAGTAAATGAAAAGGTAAACTTAGAAGCACCTAGGTGGTCACATTCTTTTCCAATAGGTATTCCTTATAAGACACCTGAATATGGTTTAGATAGTAGCATCAATGCTAATTTCCAAGGCTAACAATAATGTTAGTAGCTCTAAAAGCACTCAATCCATAATTTGGTGACTATTATAGAATCCTATTTTAATCTACTTCCTTTATACACATAATATTTTCACACTTTATCAATTAATGATGCTTTCTATCTTTTAGGAACCCATTGAGTCTCAATATCTTTGAGTGCACACCCTAAATGGTGCATCAAGAAAGGGGTGCGTAGACCATTAGTGCTTTACAGGATTATTATCCTTATTTACACTTATTACCAATCTAACCAACTCCTAAAAACATCCCCCTAAGCTTGTTCATCTCTTTTTCACACTCCTCTAGTCATTTACCATCTTTATTAGCCCTTTTCCTAACCTAAAACCCCTTTTGATAGTTTTCATGACTATGTCAACTATTTCAACATTTTACTCTTATTGACAAAGTTTATTTAGGGTCTAGGTTGGCTCTTGGCTGACCTAGTCCATGACCTAGTGAGTTTTTGTTAATTATGATACTAGGTTGACTAGGTCGACCCTACTAGCCTAAAAATTTGGAAGGGATTAGGGGTTAGATATACCTATATAAACACATCCATTTCACCATTATTTAAAATTAGAAAAGAGTTATTATTAATTTACACTTCTTTATAATCTAATTTTACACCATTCTACTTGAGGAGTCTTATCTTAGGGTTTCTACTTGGAAAAGAATATAGTCTTGTGGAGAAGTTTTGGATGCTTTGGACTTTCTTAGTGATCCTTAAAAACCACAAAAACCTCTTGAGAATAACTTTTAGCCAAGGGAGAGATTGAGTCATGATGGGTTTGTATTCTAAGTAAGTGTCTCTAACTTTGATCCTCTCTTTAGTAGATAGAAGTAGCATAAGTAATGGATTTTGAATAATATTGCTCCTCTTCTCCATGCATTAGGGTTTTACCTATATAGATATTAATTAATATTATCTTATAAATGTTTATTTTCATTTGTTTACTAACCCCCACTTTGTGCCACAATATTTGGTAAGCACTAGATTATACTTTTTGCTTTACTTATTATTAGTATAGTGAATATGAAAACATGGGACTTAGTTAGGGTTATTACATAGTCTTGATTAGAGGATTTAAAACCCTCCCTAGTAATATTATTTTGGTAAATGATCACTTAATTCAATTTAGTATATCCATATTGTTCATGTTCTTGATTATCTAATGTATCCCCAATCAAAAGTGTAAGTAGGATCTATCTTCTCTGAGCTATGATTGATTTGTGGATCTGATGCATTTTTATATGCAAAAACATTTTGGTGAACCTAATGTGAATCTAACCCTTTAAATTTTTCCTTCATGTTTTTTAATTTCTATTTTTTAATTATTTTCCTATACTTTTGATACTAGGTCAACTAGGTTGGTATAGTTTCTAACTTTTGTGTGCAAGTTTAACACATAGTCACATCAAAATGACTATGTTCTTTCTATGTAGGTATTCATCAGATACATGTTACTAGATTGAGCAATCAACAAAATACCTATATTAAGTTCTAGATAATAGAATATGTTAAATATTTCTACTTACTCTCTTATTCATCTTCCAAATAATAAACTAGGTCAACTAAGTCAACTCAATCATCTTAACGAGCTTGAGTAAATAGGGAATTATAGAACTAGGTTAACCTAATTGACATAGTTGGTAGAAATTGTAGGTAAAATTCAAGGCACTTTAATAGAAAAATAATAATCCTCATCATCTTCCAACCCACCAAGGTTCCTTTATTTCTCTCTTCTTCAATACAATTATTCACTATAGTTCTATTTTGCACAAGTTTATAGTCTTTAAAACTACAATCCTACTATAAACTAGGTTGACCTAGTCGACTTAGTTCTATAGTCTATCTTCTATTTGAAAGATTAGGTCGATTTGGTTGACTTAGTTCTTAAAGACTCCTTATATAGTATAGTAGTGACCCTATCAACTCTATTTTTTTAATTTTTGCATATTGTAAATTAACAACTATATGTTAGTAATTAATTCACACTTTCATTCTCAGTTGTTTGCACTCTTAGAGTAGATCACATAGTCTAATTATGTATTTTTTTAATATACCATTAAGTTTCACTATTTTTCTCTTTCTTACATACACTATTGAATCACATAATTTCAAAATGCATTTAAAACATTTTTCTACCCAAGGCCTACCTATTTGGATTTCATCACCAAAGGGGAAGCTGACTTGGTTTTCTAGCCAAGTATAAACACGTGGTTAATGGTATATATTGTCAAAGCACTCGACACCCTTATTGTTATAGGATCATGAAGTGATGGGGTAATCCTGAATACCAAGGCATTACCATTTCCAACTTAGATCCCTTTCAGTCTAAACATCCTAAAACCATCCATAGATAGCTTTCTAGTTCCCTAGTTTTAGCCAACTTCTCTATTATATTTAAAATAAAACTTTATAATAATCTAATAACATTCAAGATGACCATTTAGTTAGAATTTACTTTTCAATTGACTGCTTACTCTCTGCTCATTGTATGTTGTATTGCAAAAAATTGCATTGGCCAACATTAGTGTAATGTTTTGTGCTATGTGCCCCAATTAGATCATTCTCATTGATTCAATAGATTATGTATTTTATTTCATTTCTTGTTTCAAGTACATTGCAAAATATTTCACTATTTTTAGTAGACTTTCATTCTATTTGACATAGACTCTTACAGACTATGTTTTCCCCTTCGTATAGTACTAATTTGACTTGGTTGATTTTGTATCCCTTTTACCAATCAGATTATATTACTAAGTCAACTTGTATCCTTATCAAACTATGTTTTTCCCATTTTATAGTACTCAGTCAACTTGGTCAACTCTATACTCTTATTTTTTACCTTGATTCCAACTTAGTTCTTTATTTTTATTTCATTAGAATTTTTCTATTTCCTCAAATCATCATGAAGTCCCCTATTATAATCTTCTCTGACAACCTTTATCCATTTAGAAACTATATGTAATATTCATTTCTCCCTCTCTTTTCCTCCCAAGAGAACCCTCACTCTCGGAATACCTCTTCCCCTACTTTGTTTGTGGATTGTAACATGGTTCAAATCATACTTCAAGATGAAGTAGGTGGATCCAATCCTTTTTGTACCTATCAAGACAATTATCATCTTCAAACTTTTCAACATAATGAGGTATAAATTGACACAAGTCTATCTAATTATCCCATGATTAATCCACCTTCTAATAAGCCTCCCCATAATAATAATTTAGGCAGTCCTCCTACAAACACCAACCTACCAATTGATATGACTCAAATTATTACATAAGTCATAAAATAAATGAACATAATGAAAACTTTTAACACTTCTAAAATGATTCAATTACAATGTCATTTGATCAATATGGCTAATCAACCTCTAGATATCAATCCTCAAGCCAATTCAAATTTTATTCCTCCACCTCTTAGAGATGCCTCAAAAAATGTTATTCCTCAACCTATTTTGAATTAAAAAATGCTTTAAAATATCTAAAATGAGCCTTGAGATCATTTCATCATGTCAATTGATATTGGTAATATATCTCCAACTATCAAGTATGATGGGACTAAAGACCCTACATCCTTTCTCAAAGCCTTTGGTAATCTTTATAAAGAGTGGATCCAAACCAATACTTTCTCCACAACTAAACTTCTAGTTAAAGCCTTAACTGGTGATGTATTGGAATGGTACAACTAAATTCCCCAACATTCCATTTGGCAACTTCAATATTTAGTCAATCTTTTAGTCAAAGAGTTTCAACATAATGACCTTAAAAATTGTCTTAGCGATTTCATCAATTCTAAGTAATCTCCTACTGAATCAACTCTTAATTTTATCAAATGATGCAAATATATGGCCCATAAGGCCAACCATAACATGACTAATGAAAAATTATTTAAATTCTTTATAACTGCTTTAACCCTTCACTTTAATATAAGGTTTTCACTTTTACTCCTAAAACACTTAATGAATCTTTTGACCAAGCTAAACGTCAAGACTTTCTCATGAAGTAATTCAAACCTAATCCTAAATTCCTTAAAGGATATTTTCAAACTTATACTAATTCCATAAATGATCATACTCCTCAAACCAAGCCAAGAGTTTCCAAATATGATACTCCCCCATCTTCTCACATACCACTAACTATGTAGCAAATGAAATAATTCTTACCGCCCTCTAAACCTTTTACTTATCCTAATAATCCTCCTAAGTGGTAAGACCCTACTCAATATTTTTAGTTCCATGATGACATTGGTCATTCCAATGAAAATTTTTGAGGGCTTACTAAATTTTTTGTCTCTTACAAGCTCGATGATTCTTTCAATCATGAATCCATGATCCAACTTTATTTTCATGAATACAACATAGCTTCTAAAAAATGACAAGCTTCCAAAACTTATTATTATAATAACCAAAAATATTTTCCATAGATAATAATCAACAAAATACAAATTATGTTTATGCTATTGATGCCACCTATGACCAATATTAAAACAATTCTCAATATGTTATCATATCTATGGTCAATTATTATTGCAAGTTAGCTCACAAAGATAGTGTCACAAAACCTAAGAAACCATTTTTGGAAGAACAAATTCTCAAAGATACAACCACTCATTTAGCTTTAGAATCCCTTGATGAACTACTTCCTTCTTCCAAACCCCCAACAACTTCCATTCCTTAAAAATATACCTTAGCTTTTAAAACTCACAATGGTTATTCTTCTAAATCCCATTGGAACTGTATCAAAGAACTTAACTCCATGCCTTGAAATATTCCACTTATGGAGTTAGTTATTAATTCCCCCTTATAATTTAAAGTTCTTTATGAAATAATTATAATAAATTGAAGATCCATATCTTATAGATGAATAACCACCCCCTATGGAAACTCAACCTACTAATGTGCATACCATTGAAACTATTTGTCCTTCTTCTAAACCATCCATTAAATTTCTTGAAGAGGACATGATTAATGATGAGATCCCTTTTTACATTGATGATATACCACTATTCATTAAAATAGACATTAATAATACCCTTATTCATAAATTTTTAGTTGATGAAGGGTCCATTATTAATGTCAAATCTTTATGGCTCATCCAACAAATTAGCTATAATAAGGATCATCTTAAGCAAACCCACTTTACCTATCATGGATTTGATAAAAATAATCAAAATCCACTTGGTTGTATTTGGATTCCCTTAATAATCAGACCTAAGACCATGCAAATTAAACTTATGATCCTTGATTTGCCCTTATGTTATGAAATATACCTCGATATCCTTTGGACTCATATAATGAGGGCCATCACCTCTTCTAGTATCTAATGAATCAAATTCTTATATAACAACAAATGATATAAGCATGAATTTAATCCCAACCCTTGGATTATTCAACTTCCTAATCAAAATATCAATATCACATCCTTACCATTCCTACCATCAATAGTGTTCCCTTACCTAAGTTCATCAACATTAATCTAGACTTACATGCCACTCTTTTTGATTTAGATAATGATGAACCTAATGAATTATAACATATTTATAACACTACTAAGCTACCTCCTTATATATTGGAGTGGCTTCTCCCTTCTTTATTACCTTGTGATCACACTATTCCTCTTAGTGATGAGATCATTTATTTCCCCCCTCCATATAATGGTTAAGAACCTTTTTTACTAGAATATATCTTCACATGCAATGCTTATGGAGTGGCCAAATTATTCCAAGATCCTTTAATCATGTCTCCACATAAATTTAGTAACCTTTGAATTTTACCTTCTAAAACTCCCCCTAAATCTCAAGCATGTACCATTTCTCCAACCTATGATGATAACTACATCATGGCCCAAGCTCAATCTTGAGACTTGGATGTTTAACATTATCATAAAAGTCTATCTCAAATACATGATTTTAACTAGGATGTTTACACCATTTCCATATATTTTGAATTATATCTTGAAGGTCATGTACCTCCTATTAATTATCTACTTATTGATACTCCTTAGGTGGTAAAATAATTTCTATCTTCCAAACCTTCAAAAATCATTTCATCTTCCCTACCACCTATAGATCCCATCATTTTGTCTAATTTATCTCTCATCAAAGAAACTAAAAATACAATGATCCCTTTCAATCAATATAATCTTCCTACTATCAAGATTACACTAGATTCCAAGGCCACATATGTCCATTAGATACATTCTTAATATGATCACCATGGTAATCAAATTATTGATCCCAAAGTAGATGTTAAGTATTATGGTACTCTTATTACTTTGCCTAGTGATGAATCTATTCTCAAATCAATCCATGCTTGAAAACCTCAACTTCCTCAATAGCATCATAAACTTTGGAATTTCAAAAACAAAGCCCCTTGTTCAAATAACTTCATTGCTAGCATAGATCCTAAAGCTAATCTAATTTATTCTTTAAAAAATTCACCATACCACTTCCAATATGGTAATGCTATGCTTATTGAATAAACTACTAGCATTGAATATGTTACTCCATCATGCCCTCGACCAAATATAATTTATTTTGAACCTCCACCTATTAAACATGATAAATTTAGCTTATTTTTTGATAAATATCATGAGATCTTCACCTGGTCCTACAAGGATATGTATGGTATTGACCTTAGCATTTTGGTGCACAATATCATCACTTATCTTGATGCCAAACTTGGGCATAAAAAATAATGGAAATTTCCATGTAAGCTTTCCATTGTATGTCACAAAGAAATTATCAAATTTTTTGATGATAAGTTTATCAAACTAGTCGATTATTCTAAATGGGTTTCTAACATAGTTCCTATTTGGAAAAAGGTCACTATGGTCATTCAAATTTATATTTATTTCCATAATCTTATTCTTGCTTGTCCCAAGGACAATTTCCCTCCACCTTCAATAGATACCATTATCGATTCCATAATTGGTTATGAAATGTTATCTCTTATGGATGGTTTCTCAGGCTATAACCAAATTCACTTTCTCCTGAGGACCAACATAAGACCACTTTAACCATAGAATGGGGCATCTATTTCTATGTTAAAATTCACTTCAGACTCAAAAATGTTAGATCCACTTATCAACAATTAATGAATCATATCTTTTATGATCTTATCCTTAAAATTGTAAAAACCTATGTGGATGACCTCATTACTAAGTCTAAATGTTTCAAGACTCATCTTTCAGATATTTCCATCATATTCAACCATATTCTTTAAAAAAACTTATACTAGATCCTTATAAATGTGTCTTGAGTATCACATATGGAAAACTATTGGGATTATTAATCTCTCTCCATGGCATCAATATTGACCCTACTAAGATTAACACTATCATTAACATTCCCATCCCTTGATCCATCCCAGATATTCACACTTATCTTGATTTTGGGGTAATTAGATGATTTATCATAAAAATGGCTTACTGTATCCACTCCATCAATGGCTTAGAATAGATGGATCCATGTCAAGAAAACATTTGATAACCTAAAAGAATCATTACTTCACCCACCTACTCTTCATCTTCCTTTCAATGATCAACCTCTGATCTTATACACTTATTACAACCCATATCAATTAGCATAATTATTTCCCAACAACATGATACTAGATGAGAGTATGCCATCTACTACATCAGCCAAGGCCTCATTTATTATGATGAATTTTACACAAAATTTGAATGTGATTACCTAACCATATATTTTATAGCTGAAAAAATTTGATTTTATATACTTTACTAGATAACTTACATTATCATACATTCTGATCCCCTTCATCATTTATTCTCTAAAGCCTTTCTTCTTAGAGATATAATTGATAAGTTTATGGTCCTCATGGAATTAAATATCCAAATTATTACTCAAAAATATATCAAAGGATAAATCATCACTGATCAACTTATCGCATTTCTTATGCCCACTTTCAAACACCTTAAAAATAGTCTTCCCACTAAAAATATTCTTTATATTAAAGGTATCAACCAAGCCATATGTCTTAAATATTACTTATACAACTTCACTTTTAATCTTGAAGTAAGTAATCTCGATGAAACCACTATCATCCTCGATACTACTAAACTAAAACTAGCTATCAAAAAACTTCCTAAAATTAATGTTAATTTATGTGAGGATTTTTGGACCCTTCACTTTGATGGTTACAAATTCCTTAAAAGATATGGAGAAGGTTTTATTCTTACAATACCTCTTGGCAAAATCATCCATTTAGTTTTTCTCTTAACATTTGACATCACTAACAACATGACCAAGTAATAAGCTTTAATCTTAAGCATGAGAGCTACTCTTGATTTAGATATCTAATACCTACATGATTTAGGTGATTCCCAACTCATTTATCACCAATTAAATGGTGATTACTAATACAAAAGTGAGAACCTCATTTCTTATCATCAAAATGCAACTACTCTCACCAAATATTTCATTTCTTTCACCATAGAGCCTATCCCTCGAGATTAAAATTCTATTATTGATTTCATCACTTCTTTAGCACATCTTTTTCATCCACACCAAGTTCTTACCAATCCCAATTTTCTTATAAAAATAAGAAAATATATATCCCCTATGTAACCACATGATTCACTAATCTACCACATTGAGGCTATAACCATTTAACAAAGCCCATGGTATAAAGATATCATTCAATTTTTAGAACATCAAATTTATCCTCACAACCTAGAATCCCATAAAGAGACTCACATTTGAAAACAAGATTTTAAGTATGTATTTTGATATAACATCATATATTATTATAATGTTAAAGGTACCATGATTTTTTGTGTTATGCAAGATGAGGTGCCTCCTTTTCTTGAACAAATACATGGGGGCATTTGCAATGGCCATTGTAGTAGACACGCTATAACCCACAAATGACTATGTATGGGATAATTTTATCCCACTCTTGAAAAGGATGCCATCAAATTTTCTAAAAAGAGTAATCCTTGCCAACTTCATAATGATTTAATTCATTCACCTCTAGTCAGGATTCAAACTGTAGAATCTCCTTGGCTATTCTCCATGTGGGGATTATGTCTCATAGTAAATTTACCTTGATATCAAGATAAGCATGTATTTATAATCATAAACACATAATATTTTACCAAATGGGTTAAAGTAATGCCTCTTATTAATGTCATTGATACCACCATCTCCAAATTCATCCTTAATCAAATCATTTACCACTTTGGTTTCCCTCATACTATCATTTCCAACAATGGTGGTAATTTCAAAAATAAAGATGTCAAACAACTCTATGCTAAATTTAAAATCCATCACAAATTTTCCACACCCTATCATCCATAATGTAATGGCCAAACTAAATCCACAAAAACAATTATTAATAAAAGTATCCAAAAGATAATTCATGAAACATGCGTGGATTCTCATATGCATCTCTATCCTATTCTTTGGGCCTATTGCACTAGCATATGTACTACCACTAGGGAAACATTATTCTCTCTAGTGTATGGTTTTGAATCCATCCTTGCATTAAAATTTGAGCTTCTCTCTCTATATATCTCTTCATGGTATCATATTCAATGAATAATTATGTGAAGCTTGCCTTCATGCTCTTGATATCCTTAATGAACACCATCTTTTTAAGTTACAACATAATCATTAATGCAAGACCTATATTGCCAAATAACATAATAAATGAGTTAAATTTCACACATTTAATGTTGGTGATATTGTCCTTAAATTAGACCACACTCATGACAAAGAAGGTAAACATGATAAAAAATAGTAGGGTCCTTATTTAATCAAAGATATTCTTGGTCCAAGTACCTATCACCTTCAAACCAATGAAAGCCATGTTTTTAAAGAACCTACCAATGGATAACTCATTAAAAAGTATTTTTCCTAATCTTTCCTTTATTTTCATGTTTTTTATATACTATTTATCTAACACTTTTTATAAGAAACTTACACAGGTATTTCCCTCTATATAAATTCTCTATTTTTACAAGCCTTAGTCCTTCATGTTGGTATTTTGGTTTCCTTTTTTCTCATGAGTTGAGTTGTAAAATCATGGATAAGACCTAGTATTCCTCATGATGTACTTTTATCCTCTTTGTTTTCATACTTTTTACACACTTTTTGACACCCCTTGGGTTTTTTATTTTTTTATTTGTAGTGTAAGACCATGGATAGGACCTGGCCTTCCTCACAAATACCATCTTTTTATTATCTCATATATTACTTTTTATCCAATACTTTTTGGCACCCCCTTGGGTTTCTCCTTTATGAGTTATAGTGTAACACCATGGATAGGACCTAGCCTTCCTCATAAAATCACCATCTTTTTCATTCATTTTCTAGAATTTATTTTCCAATGGTTATGAGTTTTTTATCTTTGTTCTTAGCTTTAGCTTTTACTTATTTTGTATATAAAATTTTCACAAACAAATTGTGTTATCATTTTTCCCTACATTTCCCTTATTCTTATGATAAGGAATCACACTTTTCTATCATTGTATCCCTTTTATTTCCTTTATCACATTTTTTATGATTTGGATTAATTAAAATTGTTTCATGTTTTCTTCCTCTTGATTTCATTTCTTTTTACTCCACATTGGATAAAACAAGGTCGAAGTCAAAATAACACTTTTATTTCACTTGAATTTATGAGATTCTTAGACACCATGATCTTTGAGTTTCATCTCTTAGAATCAAGTCCCAAGTATTCAAATGAAATTCATCTTTATCACCCATGTTTGGTTTTCCAAATCCATATGGAGGAGGAATAGAAAACATCATCAAGAAAGTTAAAATCTAGATCATTTGAAACAAAAAGTGATGATATAAAAAATGTAACATACAAATCTTAAAATTAAAAATTATACCAAAATATATGATTACAAGCACATCTCCTATCTCCAATAAAATATAAAACTCCATACTTTGACTCACACTAGAGCCAAGGTCCATTGTGGTGTGGTAATCTAGTAGATTGGAATAGGGGAATTCAACAAACTCCATGGTGCTACCTACTTTCTCATGTAAGTACCTAATCCTTGCATTAGACTAATGGCTTTGTAAGGGGTCTTAAGTAATGGGGAACACATTATGGGAATGTAGTTACATTTTAATTTTCATGCATATATCCTTCATATGATGATCTACATACTTTATTTGTTGATCTAAGACTTGTGTGGCTAAGAGAAGTTCTTTAGAGTCCTTAACATTGAAATTCCTCTTATTTTGATAAACCTAATTTTAGTGTCTTGACTTAGATAAAGAGTTCCTCTACCTTGGTTTTTCTTTCATTCTCTCCTCCATCCATTTCATTTCCCTCCTTGACAGGCAAATTATGATTCTACATCTTTTTTCCCTTCTTCTATACTTCCTTTTTCTTCACATCTTGAAAACATGATATCACTACTTTGTTTCAATTTTATCTATCCTTAGAGAAAAATAATATGTTTGAGTAGCTATGGATTTATTTATTTATACCATGGATTTACATTTATATATGTTATTTCATTTCTTCTACCATTTGTCATTTTTGTACTGTGATTTTTGCAAACACTTGATTTTATTTCTATTTTTATGTACTTTTTTCCATTATTGAGTAAAGATGGTTACTTCTCATTCATCAATGTCTTTTTACATTTTGTTTTCCCATATTTATTTAATTAAGGATTTTGATTGCTTTCACATTGATTTTTTATTACCATCCTTTTGACATGTATCCTTGGTTTGATTTGGTGAGTTTGACTTTCTTACTTATAGTTTACTTGTTTGAGTTTTTTGGTCTTTAGTAGCCTTGGATTTTTTATTACTTAATTTATTCTAAATTTTGACTTGGTCATTTGGTCTAACATATCACTTGCCACCCTAGCTTGACAAATTCCCAAGTACATCCCATCCACATATCACCAATTATCTTAGCTTTTCTTGTGTTTGTTTGTTTTTTATCTTTAGTTTTATATTCTTGGGTTTGTCAAAAGCAGTATTTGCACCTTCCACAATCATAACCACAACAAAATAGATAACCATACAATGATAAAGGTAAGTCAAGGTATGCATTACTTTTATTTTTAGTTATTTCCCTTTTAGTCATTTTTGCTTTGAAATATTACAACTTTTTTTAGCCTCAAAATTGTGTGTCACTATGTTTTTTCTTGAAGCACCATCCCCTATTTTACTTGAGTGACACGTGATGACCTTCAAGTGGGGAATATGTGTACATATAATATTTTCACACTTTATCAATTATTGATGTTTTCTATCTTACAAGAACCCATCAAGTCTTAATATCTTTGAGTGTATGCCCTAAGGGGTGCACCAAGAAAGGGATGGACAAACCATTGGTGCTTTTTAGGATTTTTATCCTTATTACCGCTTATTACCAATATAACCAACTTATAAAAACATCTCCCTAAGCTTGTCCTTCTCTTTTACACACTCCTCTAGTCATTTACCATCTTCATTAGCCCTTTTCTTAACCTAAAACCCCTTTTGATAGTTTTCATGACTATGTTAATTGTGTCGACCTTGTACTCTTATTGACAAAACTTATTTAGGGTCTTAAGTCAACTCTTATCCAACCTAGTTTATGACCTAGATATTTTTTGTTAATTATGGTACTAGGTTGATCAGGTTGACCCTATCGACCTAAACTTTTGGAAAGGTTTAGGGTTGGATCTACCTAAATAAACACATCCATTTTATAATTATTTAAAAGTAGACAAGTTATTATTCATTTGTGATTCTTTAAAATCTTCTCTTCCACCATTCTACTTGAGGAGTCTTATCTTAAGTTTTCTACTTAGAGAATAATCTAGCCTTATAGATAAGTCTTAGATGTTTAGTCCATTCTTAGTGATTACAAACCATAACAACCTCTTACAAATCACTTTTAGCCAAGGGAGAGATTGAGTCTCGATGGGTTCATCTTCTAGGTAAGTATCTCTGACTTTTCTCCTCTCTTTTATAAATAGAATTATCATTAGTAATGGATTTTGAATAATATTGCTCTTCATCTCCATGTATTAAGATTTTACCTATACATAGATTAATTATGATTCTCTTATGCATGTTTAATTTCATTTTTTTACTAACCCCCACTTTATTACATAAGATTTGGTGATCAATAGATTAGATTTTTAACTTTACTTATTATTATAGTGAATATGAAAACATCAAACTTAGTTAGGGTTATTTCATAGTTTTGCTTGATTAAAGGTTTTATAACCGTCCCTAGTAATACTAATATGGTAATATATATCCTAATTAAGTCTAGAGGATCCATATTTGTCATGTTCCCTATTATCTAATATATCCCAAATCAGAAGTTTAAGTAGGATCTATCTTCTCTGAGTTAGGAATGATTTGTGAATCTGATGAATTCTTGATTGCATACACTTCCTACCTTTTCTAGATCTAAAATTGTGTTAGCATCAAAACTAACTAAGTATATTATTTATTTTTCATTTATATATCTAACATAGTTATAATTTATATTTTTATCCTATCTTAGTTTAATAAATTCAAAATATGTTGTATTTGAGTTTAGTATTTAATTATCCTAGTGTAGATCTGATTATCACCCTTGTGCATTATCATTTCTATATTATTAACCCTATATATCTAATTAGGATCCACATCTTGTTTAGGGTGAAAATTTTGGTGAACTTAATTCATGTAAATACATAAAAATTATGATCTAGGGATTCCAATCCTCCTAGGGTTTCATCTTGTTGTGATGAATTTTAAGATCTAAAGTTTTAACCTCTAGTTGCAGGGGCTTTGTGTACATATGTTTGTAAGTTACTTCTTCCTTGATTAGTGAATTTAATCCTAAAAATATGATCATTTTAAAATTACTTAGATTTATTTTTACATATATTTGTATACTCAAAAACCTCTTTTTTGCCAGAATTTGGTACATTTTTTTAGATTTTTGTTACTTACTATTTATATAAAATATTAGAATATAAGGTGAATGGTGTAATTAATTTATGTGTTTCATAAAAATTAATATTTTTTTCAAAATCCTCTCTTAGATCTCTAAAATAAATTTTTGTTTTATCAAAATTACAAATTCTTTATTGAGAATATTCTACAGTTTTACTCATGAAACATTCCACATTGTTTGGCATATCTATGATTCATAATAGATAAAATTTAAAATTTCTCAGAGGTTTTTATAATTATTTTTTTATATAAAAAACCTTTTTTGGTTTGTAAAAATATTTTATGGATTTTATAAATTTAGTATTTTACTACTTTTAAGAAATTTATATCTACAGAACGTACATGTACATTTATTTACATATTTTTTTGCATTCATATCATTTCATTTTTTATAGAAAAACTATTTTAGATTCCAATATTTATTATATAATCAATTTATTTTTATTTTTATTCATTTGGCACATTGTGTGGACCTTGACCCTTGGTTTCAAAACTCTAGTTAACCTAGGGTTTCAGGGTTTACTATTTTCTAGATTTTGATTGCTAGTTTCAAAGTGTTTAAATTTTAAAATTAATAATTTTATATTTTATAAAATCATGTTCAATATGTATACATATCTTAGTTACTTCATTATAAAAACCATAATGGTATTTTTTACTTATTATGTTTCATGCTTGATTAAACCAATTAAGTTTTTAATGGGTTTAAAATCTAATCACTTCAAAATAACCAAATCAGAGAATGATCATAATCAATATAAAATTCAAACCTCTATTTACCAATATTATTAAATATTATTAATCCTCTTCCTATCAACCATAAGGATGGTGATATCTATCATCCCTCTAACTAAGTCCAAAATATCACTCCTTCAAGGGGCAAGGTAGATAGTATATGTATGCATATTCAAACCAAGGTACCTAAAGTTTGTGCTTGTGAATAAATATAAGATCAAATAAAAAATATTATAAATTTGATAAAATATTTACAAAATCATATCATATACTTAAAAAATAAAACACATGGTAGTGTTATTCATGTTTTTGCATCCTCTACCAATGTTGTGCCACGTAAGGTTTTACATCTACATGAAAATATAGAATAGAATACATATAGATCAAGTGATCCAAAAAGTTACCAAAAGGATAATAATATTATAATTGAAATATTAAGATAAATTATTCAAAACCAAGTGATCAAACTACCTCCTATACATCTTATACGCATATCCAAATGCTATTGTGCATATCATAGAATACATGGGCATCATATAGATCATTATTTTTCATTAAAAGATAAAATGAAAGTCAAAAATATAGTGGTGATCCTATCACTAATACATCATATAAGAAAACCACTCACTTTTGAAGTAATTATCCTAAAGAAAAAATACCAAAACAAAAAATGTGGGTACCAAAAAAAAATTCAAAACTAAAATAATTGAAAATACCAAACCTATACCAAGAAAAGATTCAAAAGGAAAAATTAGAGAAATAAAAGATTCAAAAGGTCAAGCTAGGACAAGATACGTTACAAAAATATCAAGAAGTCAAAGCACAAGTTACATCTTTTCCTAGTGTACAAGTAAAGATACATGACTCTTCTTTAGTCCATAATGAGAGGGAAGTTATTAACAAAGATGAACATACTCAAGAAAAGAAAACTTTTAAGAAGATAATTATAATCTATGATGCAATGAGTTTTTCATACAAAAATTCTCTAAATTTTATATCACAAGTTCAAAAACAACCAAATAAGTTACATTTTTTCTATAATAATCATTGCATTGATGATTATGATCCTAGTGATACTACAAATTTGTATGATCCTTATAATAATGATTACGTAGCATATAAATATGGTAATTATGATACAAGGCCCTCATAGAGGCATCTCATTGATCATATCCTTGGTTTATAGTGTCACTTTCCATTGTCCATTCCAAACATTCCAAAAATACCAAAATTAAAAATCCAAAAACATTTTTGGCACCTACATACTCTATTGGTTGCTTGTCATCTACATGTGAGTTCCATGTTGATGGATGGAATATTAATTAATTATAGATACACGTGTTTCATTCTTATATTTTTGTGTGATATAGGCATACATAGATACATGATCTATTCCTATTTTTTACGTTGGGCCTTACCTCTACTCATGTCATGTGGATATTGGGGGTATCATTTCTTTGATTTTGATACACATAAGTTATATCATTTTATGGTCTCTTCATTATCATTTTTAAGATCTTACATAATTAAATAGTCTATGATTATATCTTATATAAGGTACTTGATATGATATGCACTTGACATTTTGTGATAACACATTTGAACCATGGGCTACTATGATATGTTTATGTTGGTTGTTTATTCTTTCCTTTATGCACTTCCTTTAGTGTCTTGCATTGATAATGTCTTTGTTGTTTGATCATTTGAATATTATCCTTTATTTGTGGGCCCCATGACATTACTTTATTTCTTTGACATTGACATATGTCATTATTTATTGTATGGAAATTTGAATATGTCATTCTTGATATTGTGGATATTTGACTAGGTCATGTCCCTTCAATTGTGAGACATTTGAACATGACCTTTATTTGTGGTCTCCTAAGACCATTATATGTTGACTTGATTTTGATTTATCTCATTTTTTTATTTATTTTGTATCTTGTTATATTTATATCTATATGTTGCCATGATATTTATCATACATATTAAGCCTTAATGTGATCACATTGTTTTATGCAATTTAATGATACATTTACCTAGACATGTTCTTTTATTTACTACATGGTTCGGTTCACAAATTATAAAATTATATTATAATTTTGAGGTGAGGTAACTATTGGTTTATATTATTCCCTCACCTCATAGGCAGGGTAAGGGACATATCAGTGGGGGAATGTCATAGAGGCATGTTTTCCACATTTATCATGATTTTTATATTCAGTGGGGGCATGATTTGGATGTATGTTCTCCAAACTTATTTAGTATTCAACACAGCCAAATTCAATGGGGGCATGTTTTGTAAACATGTCCTACACATTAACGCTTATATTAGTTTTCATATTTCTCCATATATAGTGGGACATGCCATGGTAATATGCTACCCACAATTATGCAAAATTAAAAATTGGCCAAAGTACACAATCATATGATTTAGATACACATTTCTGGTAGAATTCTATATATTGGTACTATTGTTATACATATTTTTAACATGAGACATATCTAAGGTGAATATGTTATGAAATATACACATAATATTTAAAAATCCAAATAAGTTTTAGATCTCAAAATATTCTATGGACTGTCATCACCCACTAGTTCAGACTATTATGGACTATATTTAGCCAATATATTATAGTATTTAGTTCATTTTTGGTATGGTTGAGGTGATTAAATCATTTAATATTGACAATTTTATAGGTTGGCCTTGATTACATCATCCATCCTCACAAAATATATAGTATAGGTTGAATTTGTTCATTCATGATCACCAAGTTATAGGTATGATTGGGTTGCATGGTTGAGCTAATCTCAATTGTCGAGAGGTAACTCACCTTTTATCCAAGGTTGGGTACATTCACCTTCCAATATTTATATATCTCCTTAGATATAAGTTCTTTATATATTTATATATTTTTCTTAGTGTAAATTTTAGTGGTTAATAATGATACATCTTTTAACTCAAGTTACCAATAGGCAAGATGGTTGCATTGATACAAATGTGTACTCCTAAACCTTGCACTTTCAATTTAAATCTTTGTAATGCTTTTAATTTCAAATTATATGCACTAGTTATATATTATAATATGCACTTATTTTTAGTTCAATCACTAATAAAGCACTCAAGTTGGACTCATGTAAAGGCAAGGTGTGTTATACACACCCATGTATGCATTTTTTCTCCTTTAAACCAATAATTTCATTAGGAAATGTAGATGATATTGAATAATTATATAGCACCTCAATATTGTATAGTTGGTAAACTCATATCTTGGCTATTCCTCTCAATTCTTGACCTTTCCCACTTTTGAAAGTCTCACATATACTCTATCTTGTGCACTTTGGCCTAACTCTTATCCTCAATAGCCTTATGTTGATGATCCAGACCTTCTATCTTGCCTAGAATGCTTAAAATATGTTTATATTATGCCCCTACAAGTTCTAGGCTTGTATTTATTTTTTAATTACTAGGACATAAATTTTAGTCTTAGACCCCTGTGTCTATGCCCTAAAGTTATCTAATTTTCAAATGAAAACATATCCTAATGGTTTCCCTAAGTGCTTCAATGCAATATTTTTCTTGATAGGAGTGGTATATATTCACAATCACTCTTCATTCATTCTTCACTTAGCATTCATACAAAAGAGCATTCAAATAACATTTAATTAATCAATACTTCCCTATTTATTCCTATTTTTGTACTAGTCATAGGGATTTCACTTATACAAGTATGAAATACTCAAAGAGTAACCCAAGTTCCCTATTTCCCAAGTTATAAGCTAGGTCACTATTGTACTTTCTTTCTACTTATTTGACCCATATGCATACATAATCCAACACATTAGGGGATAACTAAAGTAGTCTAAGGCCCTCTTTAGAGTAACGGTTATGAAAGTAGAACCCATTGACATAGGGCTCTTTGGGGTTAGCTCAATATTGTGAGCCTACTAACCCATTTTTTCTAAGGTCATTATAAATATGAATAACTAGGGTTTTGCAATTTCATAAGGATTAACAATCCATGACCTAGATCTAAATGCACTAGAGTGAAGGTGAAGATAAACCCAAAGGAATTTAGGTGGTCACATCCTTTTCCATCATGTATTCCATATAGGATACCTAAATTTAATTCAAATAATAATGTTGATGTTAACATCCAAGGCTAACAGTAGTGTCTATAGCTCCAAAGGTCCTTAATCCATAATTTGGTGACTATTCTAGAATCATCTTCCAGTCTACTTCCTACCTATTATATATCTACAACTATTTTAACATTAAAACTAGTTAATTACATTTATTTTTTGTCATATCCATATCTATCATACTTGTGCTTTCTATTTTTATCCTATCTCAGTTTAATAATTTTAGCATATGTTGTATATAAGTTTAGTATTTAATTATCCTATTGTAGATCTAATTATCACCCTTTTGCATTATCATTTGTATATTCGTAAACCTATATATCCAAGTGGGATCTACATTGAATTTAGAGTTAAACAATAAGTTATATATTTATATAACATTTTACCATGTTTAAATATCTATATTTATTACACATGTCTTGATAGTTATTCATTTATTATATAGTGATACATGGATATACTATTATACTAGATGTGGCATTGATACATGTGGATGGTTTATACTAGTCTTTACTTTTTATACTCTAATTTTTTTTTCATTTGGCATGATATGTTAGATTGTGTTTTTATATTATGTGGCCTATTAGTCTTGTTTTTGACATATTTATGACCCTTGTTTGATATGACATATTTATGTCCCATGTTTGAGGTGAATTTTTTTTCCCTTGTTTATGACATCTTTATGTACCTTGCATGTGACACTTGACCTTATTTATTGTGACATCTTCATGTCCCTTATATGAGGCCCTTGGCCTTATATACAACACTACCTCTTGAGATTGTTGAGATTTTTGCACCTTTTGATCTTGATAACATTAAGTGGTGCCATGATCCATATCATGTAATTTTATTCCATAGTCTTATTTAGTTATATTTTCAATGATAGTTACTACTGCATGATTCATTAATACATGTATCTAGATATGAAAATTATATGCCCTCCATTACATATGTTATTCACATTCTTTGTTTAACATATACATTATTAAGATGACATATTTTTCACATGTTCACATGATTATACCTAATGATATATTTATATATGACATACTATAATTAAATTATATTTTAAGATGAGTAAATTACATGACACATCCATCATCTCAAAATGGGGGAATTACAATGGGATTGTCATAGAGACATAAGCCTCCATGAATGGAAAATTAAAAATGGAATCAGAGAAAAAATATCATAGACTTAAAATGGTTCAAATATCAAATGTTTCAATCACATGACCAATATTATACACATTAGTACAAATTATCAAGGCATATGTACTTATTAGAGACTTGAGTATAGATTTATATACAATTAAGTGTATAGAATATGCATGGGAATATTTACACAATTTATAGGAATAATAAATATAATATTTCACATATACATGTACATTTGAGATGTAGATTATTAGGTTCAACATATAAATGCATAACATTTTATATCAGTTGGCATAGATCCAAGGGCCATGATATTGATTCATGCACATATACATACTTTTAGGTTCATGACACATGATAATGACTCATACAAATACATAATATGATAGTTTACAATTAGTATAGTTCTAAAGGGGCATGATATGGATTCATGTACATTTAGATATTTTGTAATATCCACTATTAAAATTTTCTATTTTCAAAGCACTTTTCAATTTTCAATAAGTAGTGAGTAACCTTGAATCTATAAATATGTATGCAATAGTTGATTCATGTTTTTATAGGTGATGTATGTTGAGGTTTAGTGAGGATTATTAGCCATGGAATAAATTATATAAAACCCATCCCTAAATATCTCTTGCCCTTCACCTTGGATACTGCTACATCACTATATATATTGATTAATTGACTAAATTGGCAAGATGTTTCTTTAATGCAATGATAAATTAGTAAGAGATATTTAATTAAATTTTAGATCATTTTGAGTAACATAATTAATTTAAAATAAGTGTCAACCTCTATCTATTAGCCTGTTATGTCATTTGAACATCAAGGACTCAATAATTTAGTTCTTCAACACAATAACACATGAGTAGTAGCGATTTATGGAGGTACTTGGAGACTAATTATTCAACCCATGTTTCAAGTTTCAAATTGTTTAGAGGTCTTAAATTTTCATAATATAGTTATAAGAGACTATCTTTATTTTTGGTACATGTGGAAGGAGTTGGTACTCACAGTTTGGCATTAATGTTGAAAGTTGTGAAAAATGAAACCACCAAAATCTTGTGTATTTTTTTGAGATTAGGGAAGCTAAAGAGACAACCCATAAATATAGGGATGTCAAATGAATATTGATATTGGATAGAGAATTTATTTTAAATAAGTGAAAGACATAATGTATAACTCAATAAAGTAGAGTAAAGGGTAGTTGTATTTTCCTCTTTTATTAATAAAAAATAAGATTGAAAGGCATGGTGGCATATTATACATTGTCCAACAATTGTAATGTATTGAATGAATGAAACCCAAGTGTTTTAAGTTTTTTACATATTTGGTCTAATTTGTGTTCTTGTTCTAAGTGAATATCTATGCATCATAATTAGAGGTTGTCCTTAAGTGGATACTTAGTACGTGATTTCACCATTTTATATCGATGATAGGTTTTTCCTAGTGGATTATGTGTGTGAATAATTCAATTTAGTAAATTAGAAAGATATATAAGAGAAGTTTGAAATAGTAAAAGTAATGGCACATAGGAAATGTTTTAATAATAATATGAGGACCAAGAGGACCTCAAATTATAGACTTGGAAGAAATGATTAAAGGAATGCAAGTAAGGCTAGATGCAATAGAAACAACACAAATAAAATGAAATCATGTCAAGGATAAGAGTGGGGATGAAAAATAATTAGAGATATATCTTAGAGTGGAAGACATGGATAATTAAGTTGAAAGTATATTTCTCAGAGCTATGGCAATGATTTTTACTAAACCAAAGTTGGAAACAACTTATTACAATGGGATTTTGAATCATAAGGATCTTATGGATTGATAGTAGATATGGAGTAATATTTTGAGTATGAATCTATGGATGAGCCTAAGAAGGTAAAGTTTAACTGTAATAGGTTTAATATCCATGCCTCTTTATGGTGGGATCATGTGCAAGCCAAAATAAAAAATAAAGGTAAGGAGAAGATAAAATCTTGGGATAATATGGTGAAAAAGTTGAAGGATAAATTTATACCTTTTGATTATCAAGTGACCCTGTTTAGGAATTTTCAAAATTTGAGACAAAAGGAGATTAAAACAAATGAATACATGAAGAATTTTATAGACTCATAATAAGATTTGGACATACTGAATATGATCAGGATAAATTAGCAAGATACGTGAATGGGATACATTTTTAAATTCAAGATGAAATTAGTTTATTGAACTTGAGAAATATGGAATAAGCCTATCAAAGTGTATTGAAGGTAGAAGAGAATTTGTTAAGAAAATAAAAAGTTAATTCTAGAGGTAGAGTAAAGTATTTGAGAGGACAAGGACAAGGCAATGATGGAATATGATAGAAAAACTATGGTGGAGAGGTAAGAAATTCACAAAATTAAAACTTAAGAATGAGAAGAGGCCACTATTTAAAGGTGAGAGGATCCTTTGGAAGAGGTAGAGGTGGAGGATTTCAAGGTATATGTTTTAAGTAAAATATGTATGATAGGCATAGAACTTATGAGTGTCTATAAAACCATTAAAAAAAATAGGAAGAGGATTGAATCAAGAAACCATATTTCTCATACTAATGAAGAGAGTATTGAATCCCCAACACACACAAAAGAGACAAAATAGGGAGAGGCTCTATTAATGAAAAGAGTGATATTGAAACCATCAAATAAATTCAATTACCTGGCACAAAGGAAGGATTTATTCTATATTATTTTAAAATCCAACAATAAGTGTTGTAAGGTAGTAACTAATAGTGGTAGCATGAATCATTTAGTTTCTCATGAGATGGTATAAAATCTTGGGATGAAATGGTTGGTACATCTTACTCTATAAAAGGTTTCATGGTTTCTTAAAGGAAATAAATTATTGGTGACTAAGAAATTTATGGAAAGTTTTCAAATTAGTATATATAATGGTGATAATTATGTGACATTATTTCCATGGATATGTGCCATGTGTTGTTGAGAAGGACATGGTAGTTTTATAGGAAATTATTGCATGATGGAAGAGAAAACACCTACACTATAATTAAGGATGGAAATATATTCACATTGAGTCCAATGAGATATAAAAGAGATGAGGTGGACAATATATGCATTGGCTAGGATTAATTTGTAACTATATTATTTCAATAAACTCAGACTTGGATAAGGATGATCAAATAGAGCTCATGATACTTAGTTGGTTTAGGTAATGACCAATAAAATATATATAGAGAGTAGAAGATTTCCTACATCAAAAATTCTAAGAGGAAAGGGTCAAAATCCTAAGCTTATGACATAAGGAAATATATCTCATTATATCTATATGAAAGTAAATGATTATAAGTAAACAATGTAAGTATTCAAGTAAATTAAAGTGAACTAAAGGGATAAGGGTTTATAAATATAGTGTGTTTTTAGGAATCTCATTTAGATATATTTTCACAAGTTAGTTTTATAAATTAATAACACAAAAATGAATGAAATATACTTTGGAGACCAAGACCTCATGAGCATACATAGATTGGTAAATAATACATTAGATTGAAACTAAAAACATGTAAAACTCCATTAGAAATCTCATTATATAGGATTCAGATAAGATGTAGTGTGAAATGATCTTTATCAATGCCAATTTGTATTTAGACATATCCATTGAAGCTATGGACTATGTTGAATTGATTACAAGTAGAAAGTTTATGAATAATTTAGCATGATAAAATGCCAGGGTTTTGCTATAGGTCTTGAAAATGTTGAATTATAATGTAAATAGGTTTATTTATAATGAACTTGTATCAGTGAGAACCCTTCATCTTGAAATCAATGTGAATGGTTTCAAATGAGTCCTCAAATATACATATGGATTAGCATGTGGATAACTAATGTGATCCCTTCATCTTAATTGAGATGAATGGTGGAAGGTGATATTCAAAAATATTAGATGAGAGTTAATCTAATCCCTTCATATTGTTTGAAAGATGATGGGTGGAAAGTCATTCCAAAGAGGACACATGGATCACCAATGTGGGCCCTTCATCTTATTTCCAAGATTAAGGGTATAGAATGCTCTCACACAAGATTCATTATGGTCCCTTCATATTGTCTCCAAGATGAAGAGTGAATAATAATATTTTATATTAATTTACTTATGAATTTAATTAACTTACAAAATAATATTCTAGAGGACCTTAAGATCCTTTCTTTACATGAAGATGGCCACATGGAGGGAAAAAAGAGGAAATTAATTAATCACAAGATAATTTATAATTCTATTTTTGATATAAATATAATTATAAGAATGATTTACAAAGGGTTAATTTTTAACATTAATTGATCAGAGAAAGGGGGAATTATTGAATTGACCAGAATAGGATAATTGACAAGAAAAATTGACTGAAAGGATGATTGAATAGAGAAAGTGACTAGAGAGTGATAATTGAACAAATATAATATGGAAAATTGTCCAACCTAAAGGTGCTTAAATGTGATTTTGAACATTTACATTAGATGAACAAAATATTTTAGAATAGATTATGTGTAATTATGAAAAATCATTCCATTTTACAATTTGACATAGAAGCGATAAAAATAGAGTGTCTACATTTTGACCCTATTTGAGAAGGATTTGAGTATGTAGACAAGGAAATAACTTTTTAAAGAATAAAATTTCATAAAAAAAGTTCATAGAAGAAAATTAGCGAATTTTAGTTTTGATAAAATTGCTAAAAGTACTAACAAATGGGTTCAAATTTGCCCAAAGTAACATTAGTAAGACCTAGATGCCCCCTCAAGGGGAGATTTAGTAAAATTTTAGATGAGTGAACCCTAAAAATTAGGAAAGAATATAGTATAAATTTTATAATATGAGAAAAAATGAAAGATAAGAAAAAATGAGAAGAAAATGGATCTTGCGACTAAAAATTAGCCTCTACAGAAGAAAAAAGCATAATGGAGGGGAAAATATTTGAAATAAAATGCTATAGATTCACCTAGTGGGGAAAATAGTCTATTTTCACCCTATCATTTCAAAATTTACCTTTTATATTTTTTAATGAGTGACTTACATAAAATGGATTGCTGACCATGATTGAGGGCACTTTCGAATAGAGTTCAAGAGCACAGGTAACCATGAGGCACAAGACCTCCAGTTAGTACTTTTATTTTTTATGAATTTTGCATTTAATATCATTTATTGCATTTTAAATTTAAGATAAAGATGAATTTATCATTTTCAAATAAATGAATTTGACCACATAAATGTTGATTACATCATCAAAAATGGTGAATGTATCTACATATTAATGATTTGGTCCATGTTATTAGATATTTGGTCCCTGTAAATGGTGAAATAACTAAATGTAGAAATGGCATAGAGTGATTTCACAAAATAGTTAATTGGTCCCATCTAAATGATAAATTTATCCATTAATATAGTGAATTTATCATTAAAATAGTGAAAATGTTAGGAAATTTTTCATATCATCCAAATGGTGAAATTAAATGGAGAACAACTAAATGGTCCATAATATCATCAAAATCATCATGACAATGGTGAAGTGGTTTAGAAATTTGTTAATAGTGAATTTGTTATATAAATAGTGAAAGAGGCTTACTAAATGGTGAATTCACCTAAAAATCATGAAAACATCCTAATTGATTAGATGAACATAAATTGAACAAAGAGACAAAAAATGATAATTGAAGATTAATAGGACTAAATGATATGATTCTTATAATAAAATAGATATTAGTATAATGTAGAAATGTGATTAGAATTAGTAACAAATGACTGATCAAAGCAACCTTGACTAGATTGTAAGAGTGAGTGGATGTGTTTATATCTCATGAGCAATGTTCACATATTCTACATCAGTCCATTATGTGGATAGGCAAGATGCTTGGTTTATTTGATATAATTGTTCTTCTTCATATAGTAAGGATGTCAGCCATTCAAGTAGATTGTGTGTTACTCAGTGCCTTAGCAGAGTAGTAGAGATCAAATACATTTATCTACTAGCTACCAACAGGGGAGGCTACTATTTCTATGGATTATTTATGGAACATATTATGAATTCTGATCAGAGGTCACCCTTTATATTGTCTTGCATTGAGGGATAAATATGTGGCATTGGAGGAGTTGATTGGACCTTTAGACATTGAGATGGTTTAGGGTGGATATGTTGACATCAATGAGATTGAGTTAGTGATGGACATACCATGAGATGTGGATATGGATGAGGATATTCCTATACCTAATTTATTTGATAGAGTAGTGTTAGGCTACATGGTTATTATCAATGACATTCTATTGCCTAATAAGAGTGGTTAGTTTTTTCACATGGGTTTAGGGGTGTGGCCAGAAATATGCTAACAGATATAAATTTTTTTACCTAGGGACCAAATATTTTGGCTTAGTTATACCATGATCTCCACTATGTGTTTCATTGAGGTGGATACAACATTATCCCATCAAAAACACTCTAGGTCTATGCATGGGAGAATATATCCATTAAGAGACTTGTTAGTAGATGACATTAGATGGGTATAAATATGCCAATGGCATATGGTTGGTATCACGTGGAGATAGAGCATAAGATACATAGGGGACCACTTAGATGTTATATATGAGTGATATATGAGATTATTTATGTTAAGATAATATGGATAACATATGAAGGTATTCATTTTTAGTGGCCATAAGACATGGATTGTATGTTTTATATGATTATGACATGATACATTGTGCATTGATAAGAGTATACCATTGAGCACTATAAGATAGATAAGGTACAATTCAAGTTTAGATTACAATAGGATGTATCATCAAGTCCTCATCAATTTGATCATGCTATGAGAGAGAGGTGACATTGGGGACCAGACCCTGGTTGGGTTGAGGCTATAATGAGTTTTGGATTGGTACCATAGGTAGATTGGGTGTATACAAGTGGGACTTTAGATGTAAGAGTGATAGAGTCATATGTAATATGATGGGCCTAACATTAGACTTTAATATTTACTAATCCAATGGTTGGAAATGATAGACAAGATCTAAAAGTTTAGTCAAGATAGGTTTCAATATGGGTTATGTGACTGATTCCTATAGCTAGGGAAGTGGATAGTGGAGCAACATAAAAGGGTGGAGTTGAAGAGGGAGATGATGAGGGAGAGTTTGATATATATGAGGTAGATGAGGGATATGATGTGGGGATAGAGTATGTGGAAGAGGAGGTAGAGATAGGCACTAATGAGGAAATGGTAGAGGTAGATGTAATAGGAAATAATTAGGGTGTAAAGGTAATAAGGGATGTAGGTCAAATTATCTCTTTGAGACCCTTAATATCTACTAAGACTTGAGAAATTATTAATAGATTTATATATGAGATTAGTGGAACAAAGTCTAAGCTCATAGGTTTATAGGATAGGTTGGACTACCACTCATAGTAATTATCCTCAACTCATGAGTCAATTTATGTAGATAAGATTGAGCTTTCTACATTATGTGTAGAGATATTCAAGATGCATCAGATACATGTGAAAATCACTTTAGAGAAGGATTCTAGTAGAGTAGAGAAGAATGTTTTAGTATAGGGATAGGAATAGATTATGGCTCATAGATATACAACTATAGTAGAATGGGATTCAACACAAGTTTAGAGGGATAAGGCAAAAGTAGGGATGGCTAGACTATAGACTGAGCTAGATGAGGCTCAAGAGGTTGTGATAAAGAGAGGATTAATATATATCTATGATAAGATCCTTATATATAAGGATTATGCTACTTACTATAGGGGTTTCTATGAGGCAATAGTTTTAGTGGTAGATAAGAGGCCTACATTTTGTGATTACAATGCATAAAGTTTAACTTATAGACCATCTCGATTACATAGTATATATACATTAGTTAGATCAGTAACACAACCTCCTCCTCAATCATCTATGATAGGTTCTCTATCACAACCTACTCCACCATCTGAAAGGATAGGAGAGATTTATTAGTAACCAAAGCTACATGATAGAGCTACTATACATAGTCATATCTAGAGAAGACTTCTTTGAGATAATGATGCACACTTTGATCCATGAGATGTGTTGATGCTACATGATGTACTCAAATGATTTGAGATGCATTTTTATTATAATTTAATGTATATAACCCATTTATTGATTTATATGGACATTTTAATTTTTGATATATAAGATTTTACTATATTCAATGTTATCTCATGTTATTGTTTATTTTTTTACTTGTCTCTTGTTATCTTGATTTATAGATGTTATTTTTGTTAGGATTGATGAGATGATTATGATGTTTTTTAGCTTAGATGATTGGATCAATAGATAAATATGTATGTGATTGATGTAATTGACATGGAAACCATTTTGAAACTTGATATTTATTTTTCACATGATAATATGCATCATAATCTAATAAGGATCATGATAACATTTTTTTTTTATCAAAATGCATAACAATTTGTATTCAAAATGCATAATAATTTGAATTCAAAATGCAAATGTATAAAACTTAAATAAAGATATGGAAAATCAGGATTTAAATGTATAACATAATTTACTTAAATCAATTTTAATTTAGATACAACTACTCACAACTCAAAATCATGATATGAATAATCAAAACTTAAGTATAAAACACAATGTACTAAATGAAGGCACCTGAATAAAAAATAATATATTAATAACCACATAAGAAGTCAACACATAAACACACAAGTTTAAGTAAATAAACATTTAATTCAAAATGGAGTGTGTGTGATAATAAGTTGTTACTCTTTGAGACCAAAGGTATGATAAGAAAATCATGACTAGGGAAGGGGAATAGAAGAATAAAGAAGGGGTGGTTGAGTTTACTCCAAATTCCCCATGAAAGTGGATGCTACCTAAATATTCCTATGGATTTTAGGAAAAATGTAGTTCTACCAAGGATTTGGGATTAAAGACAACTTATGAAAAGTTAATAAGATATATTATAGAATAGAAAAAGGAACATGGAATCATAAAATGATAAGATCATATAAGGAATAGTCTTGCCAAAATGGCAAGACATGTTCTCAAAATGTTGAGAGCATGGGACAAGGCATGGCTAAGATAAAATTATAAAATTGATCATTGGATACATAGTCTAATTGGACCTCAAGCCATTATAATTCAACCAAAATTTGAACACATAAAATGATAAGTATGACCAGGGACAACAACATGAATAGTTAAGCTCAAAAAATGGTGAGAGCATGGAATTTGATAACTCACAAAATAGTTAGAACATGAAAGGTTGGTCTTACTTTATAAGAGGTCAAACCCATAAGGAAATTAAAATCACCAAAGAGGTACTTTAGTACATTCCACCTAACTACAAGAAACTAAAATCCAAGTTGAGTAACATGATAACAACTAGTCAATTATGTGACATTAGAGATGGATATAGATGGAAAAACTTTGGAAATTTTGAGTCATACAATTTTTTAGGGTTTTCAACATGATAGAAGATTTGGATTTTTAGGGATTTTTGAGATATTTGAACTATTTAGGTATTTTTAGTATAGGATATGAATAAGATTATTTTGACTAGAGAATGTATAGGAATAAGAATTAATAACTCTAGAAACACATATAAAATGAAAGGAAACTTGTGGGTGAATTAACTTGATAGTGAATGACTAACATGAAGGGTTTATCCATACATTATAAAATTATGGATGACCACTCAAAAATAACTTAGAATAGGATACAAATTTTTCTTTTGAAATAATGAATCAGGATGCAACATGAGTGAATTAATGAAGGAATGTGCTTAGGAATTGCTAAAAACTTGGGGTAAAAATAAAAGTCATACAAGCTGGATAACTAAAGACATTCTATAGTGTGACACTTTTTCTATAAAGAGAGTCTAAAAAAAACTATTAAATACTACTGATTTGATCTTGATAAATGCTACGCTAATTTACCTATGGTATATGTATAATTATAATCATATTATCATGTTAATATGATATAGAAGTGAGGAATAGTGAAAGGATGCCCCCAAGTAAGGGCTGAAAAGAATAGGGAAAGAGAAAATGGAACAAATATGTCTCTAAGTAGGATCATTTATGGACTAGAGTATATAAATATAAGCATGAAAGCACTTAAGATGCATAATATTCATTAGTTCATCTAATTCATCACCTTTTTGATTATATAATCTATATGCACTAGACCCATAGGTAGTTATAACAACAAAGGGGCCTAACCAATTTGGTTCAAACTTAATTGTTTTTCTTATTAAAAATTTTCATTATTTTGATTCTTTTTAGTATAATATCACCAAGCTCAAATTCTCAGGAGATAATTAACTTGTTATAGCCCTGACATAGTCAAATATGATAGGACTTGAGGTAATTTATGGTGGCTAGCCTTTTCTCAATGAGAAGGTCCAACTTTGCTAATCTAACCACTTGGTAGTCTTGTTCATCAAGGAAACCTTGTAGTGAAATTCATAATGAGGGTAGTTCAATCTCAATAGGAAAAATGGATTTAGATCCATTAAAAATGAATAAGGACTTACACTAGTAGGAATGAAAACATTGGTAGGATATAGCCATAAAGCTATAAACATTTTTAGGTGCCAATCACAACCAAAAGTATTGATATTATATTTAAGGATTTTTATAAGTGTTTTATTAGATGCTTATTCTTGATAATTACATTGAGGGTAATAAGGGGTGGAATGTTTGTTCTTGATGTTGAAATTATAATAGAGGCAAATGATGTCATTATTTTTAAATGATGTACCATTATCAGATATGATGGTGGAAAGGATGTTATAATAACAAATGATGTGATTCAAAATGAATTTTGATGTCTATTTATTGGTTATGTAATTTAGAGGAATTATATCTACCCATTTGGTAAAATATTTGGTAGTAGTAAGGATATGTTTATGACCATCTAAGGAAGTAGGATTAATCTTACCTATGAGATTGAGCCACCATGTTGTAAATGGGTAAGGAGTTATGACTGGTTGTAGTATTTGTGCTAGACCATGAATGAGAACACCATGTTTTTAAACATGTTATACATTTTTTACATAATCACATGCATTTGATTCAATGGCAGGCCAATAATAACTAATACATAGGATATTATTAGCTAGGACCATATTGCTAGTGCTTGACCCATAAATCCCTTCATGAACTTCCCTTAGTGCTAAGTTGGATCATCGTGTATTTAAAAAATAAACCAAAGTTCCATCATAGCCTCTTTAATAGAGTGAGGTGGTAATTATGATGTAATGGGAAGTGTTTTGGATAAAGGAAAAAATTTTATTATGGGATAGATTAGGTGGAAGGATGTGATTATGAAAATAGGAAAATATGTCATAATACCAAGGGGAATTGGGACTAACAATAACACATATCATCTTGAAATGTGAATAGATATATGTTAGAGAAAGAAAATATCCAATGAGAAAATAATACTCTATGGTAGAAGAAGAAAGTGAAATAATTGAACTAATAGTATCAATAGCATCAACTAACTTATTATTGGATATAATAATCTATTTTAATAGAATGGATTCAAACCTGAGTTTTAGAGCATCCGCCATAGTTTTATAAAGCACCATATTTTCATCCTTTTTTTGATACTGATAAGTGACTTGATTGATAATAAAATGAAAATCACCATATACTTAAAAAAATTAATATTACACTGCACAACAAGACAAAGTCAGGCAAATGAATCTTCATATTTAGATATATTATTTGTGCATGGAAATCCAATGTGAAAAGTTATAGGAATAAGAATTCCTGATGCATGATGAATAATAGTCCTAATCCTAAACCATGTGACATAAAAGAACCATTAAAATAGACATTCCATTATTTTTATTCACCTAGAGTCATAATAGACTCATCTAAAAAGTTTACTATAATAGGAACATAATCTTGGAGTGGTGCTTTAGCTAGTTGATCAACTAATACTTATCCTTTGATTAATTTTTTATGTGTGTAATCAATATCAACCTAACTAAAAAACATGATCCATTTTTCCATTCAACCTATTATATCTACTTTTTCTAATAGATATTTCAAGGGTCCACTTTGGCAATCAATAGTGTCTTGTTGTTCAACATGTAATGTTTAAGCTTCTAGGAAGCAAAAACTAATGCAAGATAGTGTTTTCTATTAGACTTTAGTTCTCCTCATAAGAAACTAATTTTATTATAAGATAATAAAAGGCTCATTATTTCCCTTGATTGTCATTCTGAGCTAAGAGTGCCCCTAAGGCACTGGTAGTAGCAAAAATGTATAGTAATAAAGGCTTCCCTGGCATTGGTGGAATAAGTAAAAAATGTTAGATATTGATTAATTTTCTCAAAAGCCTCTTTCAATTCAATATTCAATTGAAATTTAATGCCTTTATATTATTTGTGTCAACAAATTGAGATATGAAGCATATAATAACATATATTTTACCCTATAGACTATGAAGTTGCTTCAAATTAAGAGGTGACATTTCAATAATAGCTTGCACTTTGGATGGATCAACTTCAATTCCAATACAAGAGACAATGAAGCCTAATAATTTGATATACATAACCCCAAAACCAGATTTCATAGAGTTTAGATGCACTTTATACTCACAAATTTGTTCAAATATTATTAATAGCACTGTTGGATTCTCTACATGAGTTTTGGATTGTGCTAAGATATAATAAACATAGTATTAAACAATATCATGCATGAGATCATGAAATATTATATACACTACTCATTAAAATGTGGTTCCTACATTTTAAAATACAAATTACATGACTTGATAACAAAATGTGTCCCAAGGGGTTGTAAATGTTATATTGACTTCATCCTTTGGAGTGATCTTAATTTGATTGTAGCTTGAAAATCCATTCATAAGAGGTAGCATCTTGTATCTATTTATATAATCCATAATTACATCTATATTAAGAAATGGAAAATCATATTTAAGAAAAACTTTGTTAGATGCTTGAAAATCCATGTAGATTTAGATGTTGACTAGTTTCTTGCTAATAGTAACAATGTTAGAAATCCAATCTACATAGGGAATAGGTTTGATAAAACATGTTCCAAGTAAATTTATAGCTCAACTTTGACTAGGAGAGAAATCTATGGATGCATTTTTCTTATCTTATGTTGAATACGATTGAAGTCTAGATACATAACCAAATGATGAACAACTAATAAAGGTTCTAGATTAGGCATATATAAATAGGCCCAATAAAATATATTAATGGACTCTATGAGAAGGGAAATAACCAATTCACACTCCTCTTAATTTAGGGATGCACCAATATTTATTAACTCGGGATCATCGTATGTACCAATGTTGACTTATACCATGTCTTCCACCAGAAAAGTGGAACCATCATCCAAAATCATAGGAAAAGAAGGTAATTGATCATCAAACTTAGAATGTGGACTCTTATATGAACCCATGTAGGAATAATTAGAATCATTCCCCTTAGGTGATTTCCAATGACTACAAAATGTGGATTCTCTAGAACTATATGTGTAAATTTATCATGATCTTCAGTCTTGATTTCAACATTATAGATAGATGTGGACTTGTGGACTCTTGGGCTTCCTATAAAGGAGAGAGAACTTCCCTATCTAATGTAACTTGAAATAGGATTTCACCAAGGGACTCATATTTATATTTATTTTTTTCCTAATCCAAAATCACCTTAGAAAGTTTTTCTCTTAAAGATATCAATGTTTCATTTTTTCCTAAAGAAGTTCACTTGCTCCCTAAAGTAGGTTGTAGGATCTAAGGTGAATTATAATCCCTACTTGTGGTCACATATAGGTAAGTTATCTCTTAGTCTTAGGAACTTTTATAGTTGTTTGGGGACTACCCTAGGCGATTTGTATCTTAAACCTTATTTTTAAAAATGTTTCATAGGAAGAATAGGATCTAGTCAACCTTACTCTTTTGCCCCCAATCATGTAATAATTTATTAAAAATTATACATGAAAGTTATAGAGTTAAAACTATTAGGCAAATCACATATAACATAGATGAGAAAGGATAAGGTATGTAGGTGGGAAAACATCAAAGAGGTAAAAAAATAACAAGATGATAATTATTCAAATATGAGAAACTCTACACCCAATACATTAACTTATCCTTCTCACTTCTTCACACAGAGTTTCAAAAAACTCACAAATTGAATATGATCAAATAATATCACACTCTCATACTCGTGATATGAATTCATAATAAGTGTAAAACCCTATTTATACTAAAATACCAAGGGATGTGACCATTGTAAAAATAATGGGTACATACATCCTAAAATCACATTTAATAAAAATTGGTAAGAATTAAATATCTATATATTATTATTTATTTAACTGAGGTTGGATTAATAAATAATATACTATTCATTATTTAATTAACGCCAAGGTGAGCTAAGGGTTAATGAAACACTACTTAGTCATTAAATGTTCTAACACTCCCATTTAATGCTAAGTGAAGATAAATGTCATTTCCACCTTCAAAAAAGGAATTATAATATGTACATAATTGAAGAATTTAAAAACCTTCATCATGCCAAAAATCACCTTTTGAAACAGAAAGAATTAAAATCTATAAATTACTCAAAAGTAAGTTTAGGCTAGCATGATCATGAGACTACATCTCACAATTTCTATTAAATAATTATCTAAGCATATTTGGATCCTTTTATAACATAATAACCTCCATTATAAAGTATGATTTTAATGTATTTGTTATAAAAATGAAACTTCCATAAGAACTTTACTCAAAAATCACACAACTTACACATGAAGTTTAAAATGCTTTATAATGATAACAAGTATATAGAAGAAGTAAAACATGGCTGCTAGGAAGTGTAATTGTCATGCACACTCCCCCTCAATGGCAACTCTAAGAGGAATATTATTTCATAAAATTGACAAAAATTGGTAGCACCAAATGGTTTTATGAAAATATCTTCCACTTGTTCATCTATAAGATAAAATTACAAATCAATATCACCATTAAGGACTTTATATCAGATAAAATGCACATGAAATTCAATATGCTTAAATTTTTTGTTGTTGTGCACCTACCCATATCTAGAAATAGATTCATGATAGCATAATATGGTTAGCTTCATAATAACTGCATACATAAAAACATGAAATATGTTTTTCTATGGTATGACATATTTAAAATAATCAAGTCATATTTTAAGCAAATAAATTCACTACTTTGATTACAAAATTAGTGAAAAAAATAAATTAGTATATGTAATTCATTATTGGATATTTCCAATATTAACAAGATGGGCATCCCCAATTGTCATGTGATACACATACAATAGTTTACTAATAATAATGTACTAATTTTATCCAAACATTAGATATCCTATTAGTAATAACTCATTTTTTCATTTGATTTTTATCAAAAAAATTCAATTTTACTATTCTTCCAAAAAAAATTAGGTATAGACTCTCATACATCAAATATGGATAATTTTATCATGAAATGCCATGATCCAATCAAACAGATATGAGACTAAAATAAATAAGTTTATATATGTATGAATAGAATGCTTAGTAAAGTAAATGATGAAGAGCTAATAATACAAACTCCATTTACACTTTGCATAAACAATAAAATAATAAAATGTGAGTATCTAATCAATTTAAACACAAAATATCCAAACTCACTGATCATGATATTTTTACCAAATACAATAACTAAACATGATCATCTTGTCAAATTAAGCATGATGTTATGCATACAATGCATTTTACTGCTAACTAAATTTAAAATAATCATAATATCTATATTTGATTTATCATATAATAAAAATTATATCTATTACAATATAATTGTAATATGTATTTTTCAAGAATATCATTTTACTAACAAATACAATGTAGATGAGACACTATCAATATAGTTAGTATCTCTAAAGTAACAATAAAATAGTTTTATCAAATCAAATCAAATTCTATTAGAATATATGTATTTTTGATGTATAAAAAAATAAATAAAGATTAAGAAGGGATTTTATTCAAAATATACATAAAAGTATTCAAAGATCTGGCCCATAAGAACTAGGAGTAACATTTGTAAAATGCAACATTGTTTTGACCATCTCAATAATTGTGTAGTTTTTCCTTTCAATAATATAATTTTTTTGAGGAGAATATGTATTTTTTAATTACATTTTAATACCACAAATAATTTAAAAAGAATCAAAATATTCACTAATATATTCACCACCATTATCATTTCTTAATCTCTTAATACAAAAATCAGATGTATTTTTAACAAAAGATTTAAATTATTTGAATTTAGACAACACATTAAATTTATTTTTAATGAAATATGACCAAATCATTGTAATATATTCATATATAAAATTAACATCATACAAATAACTATTAAGAGATATAACTTCAATAGGTTATACAACATCACTATGAATTAAATATAAAGGATGTGAGGAATTTACATCATATTTCTTGTGAAAGGAGTTAGTATGCTACTTACCACATAAGCAACCCTCATAATTTTCACTATGATAAGGTATAAAATGAAGTATAATGACAATATTCTAAGCAAAAATATCATGGAAAATTATAAAATTAACATGACCTAATATTTCATGCCATAATTGAGATTCATTATTATTACATGATGAAATAAAATGTGAAGAAGGAGACAAAATGTATAAACCATTATTTTAAGCCCCTTCAATAATTAGAGACCCAGATTGATTTCTAATGGACCAACTATCTTTAAGCAATGTTATAATTAAATTATCATTAATAAATTATGAACAAGATAAAAAGCTATTTTTAAACTTAGGTACATAAAAAACATCATTAATAATAATATTTGAAAAAATTATCTTTCCTTTCTTACTTGCTTCTAAAAATGAATTATATCATAAGTAAATATTTTAGATATATTTATATTGTGAGATAAAATATGAGATAATCAATTCATATGGTGTGATGCACTGCCATCTAAAATCCACTCATTTTTATTTCAAGCAAATAAAGTAGCATATAAAGTAATAACAGTCTAATCCTGATTAATATTCTAATTATGGTATTGATTATTCTATTTGTTTTTATTAGATTTCTTACCTTTGTTATTTTTTATAAGATTTATTTTTAAATTTATCCTTATTTTTATAACAAATTTCCCTTCTATGACCAAATTTACCACACATTTATAATTTCCATTAAACTTAGTTTTATGATTCTTATGAGCAAATTTCTTATTCCCACTTTTTCCTTTAGCAAAATTAGGGTTAGATTTCTTGTTTTCATTATTCTCAAAAATATTATTTAAGGTGAGAAGTTCTTGAGTGGCATTTTGTTTAGAATTAAAATTGGTCATTATGTTCTCTTATTGAATTAAGAGAGTATAAAAGGTGGTAAGGTCAAGGATATCTTACTCAGTTTGATATTTATAAGTTAAAATTGAAATGAATTTTTAAAAATTTCATGAATATTTAATTTAATGATAAAATAAAGCAGTTGATCTTGAATAAATTATAGTTACAACCATCTAATTGAGTTATAATGTTCTTAATTTTGAATAATAAAATTCAAAACCTCTTCATCACCTTTTATAGGTGTAGTTATAAATTAAAGGCTTAAATTAATTATTTTTGAGAGATGATTACCCTCATGCATAGATTAAAGGAGTTTCCAAACATCTCTAGGAGACTCTTTATTACCAATATGGAGAAGGAATTCATCATTAACATTCCATAAGATAATAGACATGTCTTTTTATGATTTCTATTGAAATGCATTGGTAAGATCAAGGGTCATATGTCATTCAGAAGAGGTTTTTTTAGTCTCAAAAAAAATTCCATAAATTTTAGGTCATAAATTTAGATTTGACACAAATTTTCCATATATTATAGTTATTTCCATTAAGCACTTATGATTTATTTAAAACAAAAATTAGGCAAAATCATAGCTTCCCTTTATGAATGAAAATAAATAAATTATTTAAAATGAACCCTTTTTAATGTGAATTTAACTTTATTTGATATCAAAAAAAATTTACAAGTGTAAACATGTAATAATTATTCAATTTAATGCTAGATAAAACAAGAAAAATTGTGAAAGATTACGATAAAATAGGGTGTCTTAAGTGTTGAAAAAACACACTAATGTAAGAACAATTGATAAAAACATAAAAAATTTAATGATATTTTATACTATTTTTGTAAAATAAATTAAATCACAAGTGTACATCAAATTAAAGATCTAATTAGATGTAAACTAATGTAAAAATTTGAAACAAAACTACACTAAACTAGGTGTTGAAAGAGTCATACTAAAAAAACCACTTAGACACCACTATTAAAAAAGTTGTAAAATTGATAATAAAATATTTAAAAACACAAAATAAATTATGTATATATGTCCAAAGAGTGGCAAAACCTAGGGATCAACTAACTACATGACTATACTCAACAAAACATTCACTAGGTTAAATGTTGAAATGAGGTCGATAAGTCAACTAGGGTTTTGAATGCATGAGAAGTTGATACACAAAACTAAAAATAAAATTTAAAATTAATTAAATTTAAAAATATAATTTTACTAAAAAAATATTAAAGTATTTGTTTTTAGTATATTTTGAACACTAGACCTCCCAAACTACAAGCTTTCAATAAAATAAAGTCAACCAATCCATCTAATAATCTTGTTATTATTTAACATGCATTATATTATATTTTTACTTTTTTTTATAAATTTTTAAATTAAAATATATATAAAAATAAAAATAAATACATGCATATAATTATAAAAGTAAATCAATGTTACGATTTTGAACTTTTTGGATTAAAAACTAATTTAAAAGGTAGGTCCCTTCTAATGTTGGATGTAAAATTTAGTTTTAATAAATATATCATTTTTAAATATTTCACACAACTATATGAAAATAAAATTTTACTTGTATCTCACTTTAAGATAATAATGTCATTGAGAGGAAAGTTTGGGGATGCATAGTAAATTGTATAAGCCCCCAAAAATCACTAAAGTTTTCCAACCTTCCTAAAAGCTTGCTAGAAAGTATAATAAAAATTAAAAATAAAAATTTTGATGCAAAAATTATTATTTCCATAATTTTTATGATGTACCATCTATATTGTGGATGCCAAAGGTTGATGAAAAAATTCAATAAATGATTCAATTATTTCAAATGCTCTATAGGAGGTCTTGGTAGACAAAAACACTCAAGATCTCCACTTTAGAATGGAGAGATAGGATGTAGAGGTATTGAACTTAATTTTTATTATTATTTTACTTCCACATAGCCATAAATGGGTTCTACCATCATGACATAGCTGATAATAAAAACAAAAACTTCAATTTAATGCTTCAAAGGCTTTGCAGAAGTGTTAGGCATGCCAAAAAGTGAAGATCTAGCACTCTAGAACTTAGAAAATAAATTACAAAATCACTAATATAATTTATTTATAATTTTTCCACTTTTTAACACCATACATGGACATACAAGGATGCCCAAGCTGAAATTATATGGAAAAAAATGAAATTTACTTTTGGTTTCTTAATAGGATCCAATAATGTTCAATGGAGATTTGAAAGATCAAAAAATGTCACTAAATGAATGTTATGAGATTTTCAACCTTTAATATGCAACATAGGTACATACCACTCCTCTACATGGCTGAAAAAACTTAAATTTGAATTAAAATTTAATATTAAATTTAATACAAATTACTTTCTAAGCTTGGTAATCCTCTACACTCTCTCATGCTCTGGTTCTATGTAATAATACATTAAACAATATATGTGAAAGATCTAGAGTTAAAATGAATAAGAAAAACACATATATCACAGATGATAAATGACACATTATGTAGGTGGGAAAATATCAAAGAGGTAAAAAACCACAAGATGATAATTATTCAAATATGAAAAACTTTACACCCAATACAATAACTTTTCCTTCTCACTTCTTCGCATAGTGCTTCAGAAAAATCACAAATTTAATATGATCAAATAATATCATACTCATGATATGATTTCACAATAGGGGTAAAACCCTATTTATAGTGAAATACCAAAGGAGGTGACTATTGTAAAAATAATGGGTCCATCTATCCCATAATCACATTCAATAAAATTTGGTAAGAATTAAATAGCTATAATATTATAATTTATTTAACCAAGGTTTTTATCTCAAGTTAATAAATAATATATTATTCATTACTTAATTAACACCAAGGGGAGATAAGGTTTACTGAAACACCACTTAATCATTAAATGTTCTAACAAATCCATTGACTTTATAAGCATTATGGGCCATAATTCTAAAAGGAATAGGGTACTTTTTACTCTAAAAATAAGGAGTTAGATCCTCATTATACAACCATGACTCATCTTCTTACTTTATATCTCCTTGACTAAAATCCTTTCTTGGAATGAATGGAAGAGATTTTGTAGTATAATATGATGCCATCTTCTTATGCCACTCCATCTTGTGTTGGCTATGAGATTTAAGTGATATAGGAAATTTGGCAACATGAAAGGCATATTCTATACTATATGTGCCCAAAACTTCATCTTAAATGTTGAAATGGGATAAATTTAGTGAGGGAAAAGGTGTTTTATAAGAATACGTAAGGGTGTTAGGATCTAAATAATTAGATGGAGGTAGCTCAGATATTAGTTATTTGTCCTTTTTATGGGTATTAAAAACACTATGACAATATCTATAATGACAACCTTATACTTCTAAATGTTTGATATATTGATATGGTTATAAATCTCCATGAATAATAACCTCCATTCTAGAATGCAAAAACTTAATACATTGATGGAGCATAGAAGGAACTACATGCATCTCATGAATTCATAGATGTCTAAGAAAGATATTATAGGTTAAGTCTATATCAATGACATGGCACAAGTTACAATGGATGATCGGCTTAACTTGGATGGGCATGGAAATTGTACCTACCAATTATTTCTCCATGTTACCATACACCTTGATAGTGATGGTATCATTATTAATATATTTTAAAATATATCGTAAATGTTGGATGAGATTCAATGGAACAATGTTTAGACTAGAACCATTATCTATCAGTACCCACTTAATTTTGTGGTGAGTAATTATGACTTCAATATAAAATAAGTTAGTTGAAAATCTCCAAGAGATGGGGCATCACTTTGATCAAATATTTGTGATCAAGGAATTTGACTCAAGAGAGGAGGTTAGTATAGTGTTAGTTCTAAAAATAATGAAATCAACACACTAGAAAGCTAACATCTCTAGGCTTAGATCATGGGGGAGCTTAGTGAAAAAACCAATTAAAAACACAACTAAAATGCAAATAAATGAAAAATTTCCTTACCTTCATTGATTGCTCCAAGAGATCTCTTCATTGGCTTGTTTGGATTATGCTCAAAATATATTCATCAATGGGGCTTGGATATCTTTATCTCTTCTTGGCACTATGGTTGGCTTGATTTTTAGCATTATAACACTATGTTTGCATTCATACTCAAATTCCTACATAATAACTTTACTTTATCCAAGCTCTCATAAAAAATAAAGAGCTCTAGGCTTGATTTTATAAGCTTTTAAATGACTTGGAATGAGTTAAATCTTATTCTTGGTTTGCTTAGTTAACCCCACTAGGGCTAAGAGGTGTCTAAAATCTCATGATAAGCATGAATATATATTTTGAGATATTTTATATTTGGATAACTCAAAAAAGTTAATGATTAGCTTTTAAGATGCTTTTTAGGATATTTATTGATATTTGAATTTTCCTTTTTAATAATTTATTTATTTTCTCATGGCTTAATTCAATTAAGAATTGATTTTTAATTAATCTTTGTTAGGATTTTACACATTTTCCAAGTATTTAATTAATTTAATGTATGAATTTACATGATTTAATTGATTTATGAGCCAAATTAATTTATTTGCATGGTTAGGAAGCCAAATTTTAGACTTATAGAAATTCTTAGGCTAGATGTTCAATGGTTGGTAAGAATATTTCTAAAGTTGGGTATGAAGCCATTGGTGGAAAATTTTGGATGTATATAGTTTACCTTTATTTGGGAAGATGTTTCAAAACCATAGGCACAATAATGTCTTCTTAAAGAATGAGAAAAGATCTATATGCCAAAAAATAAAAAATAAGATGATGGTTGAAGAAAAAGCTCCAAAGAAATGTCTAGGAAGACTATAATTATGCCCCCTCAAGAGAGTGGTTGTCACATGTTTGTTGGATGGTCCATTGAAAAGAAGAAAGAAGAAATGTGGAACTAACCCATGTGTGAGATTAATCCAAATGAGAAAATGTTTGCATGCATTGATTTAAAAAATAAGTACTAATTTTCTCAAAGGGGGTTATAATCAAGAATAAAATTCAAAATAATTATTTGCCCATAGGCAGTTATAATTATTAAGATGATCTATATTTGATAAAGATGATGTTTGATATGGTTTTTCCCTAGTTAGGGTAGTTTATCAAACATAACTAAAGGATATAACCTATTACACAAATTAAATATGAGTGATCCCAAACATAGATGTGATGGTCTAATGACTAAAGAAGCCACAAACAACCAAGCATACAAGGATGAAAATTGATGAAAGAGATGGATAGAACTTTAATATTGATCAATAAAAAAAGATTAAAGTGTACCTACCAATGCAGAGATGCACATCCTTATTAGAATTAATACAACTAGAATGGTCAATGTGTTGATTTGATTAATATGGGTGGAAAGATTTATGAAGGTACTAAATATAAAATTTTGTGGCTATATTACTTGTATGAATTTCAACACTATTTTTTTTTGTAGCACATGTTGGTATGCCTCATGATATAAAACACCATGAGAGCTTGGCTGAAATGTGCATAAGGACTGACTCTCGATCTAATATTCAATTGAAAAAATGCACCAATGATAAAAACCATGATGACAATATTGGCGTATGAATATGGATGGACTCAAGAATAATGCACAAGGAATAACCAAATGAATGCCTATAAATTGAGTTGAGGCAAAAATGTTGAAAGCAAAAAAATAAGTAAGTAAACAAACAAACAAACAAAAAAATAGAAAGTAAATAAATAGAAAAACAAATAGAAAGCCTAAAAATAAAATTAATAGAAAGTATCCCAACAATGGATTTGCCCTAGTAGGGTAGATCAAGGATAACTAATTAGGCTTAAATAAGATAAATTTTTTTTTGGATTTTGAAATGTTATGAATGTTTTTGGAATTTTTGAAGCATTTCAACCTAATTAGGAATCATGAGATACTACACAATCTAAGATCATAAAATAGTGAGAGCATGGAAAACTTGAATAGATGCTCATAAAATAGTGAGATCATAATGGCAAGGAGATTTAGATGATCATAACATGAATCAAACACAACCCACAGTGCTTAAATGGCCTTAGTTAATAGTAGTTATACCTTATAGTGGAGGAATTTAAATAGTGTAGTAACTAATTCAAACAAAATAGGCACATTTGGTATGATGTCATAGCATGACATAGGAATGGCTAGTTGGTATGTCAAGGAACAATAAAAAAATGTTTCCCCCAGTTTACCCATAGGTGGTTATAAATAGGATATAACTAATTAGATTAAAGATACTAATTTTCCCATAGGTGGTTATAATTAGTAGCAAGACTAGTGAAAATTGATTTGCCCATGTAGGTAGTTATAATCAGGCTCATATAAACAAACAAACATGATTAGAAGAGAACAAGAAATGAAGGATGCAACTACCAAACATCTATCTTATTACTCCAAAATACTACCTCTATCTATAATGCTTGCAATAACTATTGAAACTGATCTAATTTGTCATTCTAAAAATGTGGAACCAATGTATGAACCAAGGTCAAATGGGCTAGTATAGGTTAGATCAAAACATGATTTGATATAATAGAATGGTAGGATGGATAAGTGATAGGATAATGATAGGTTGGAAGAATGATTGGATGATAAATAATAATGTTGAGAGGGTTGCCCCCAAGTATTAAGTTGACTATCTAGGTATATGCCAATGGTAAAAGGAATGGTAAATGAAATGGTATGGTATATATTTATGTTTGGTTGATGATTAGTTGATGGGTTAGATGTGTTTGGCCTAGGTGTGGTTTTATATTTTATTATCCTTATTGATGGGGAGATGCATGTCCTAATCAAAAAATGATATTAATAGAATACTCAATCATATTAATTACTATCCCACACCTCATCTAAATAGTTTTTCTATCAAGAACTAGCTATTGATTTTAATGTCAATGATGTTGTTATAATATTCATTGGTCATTGATTCTATTTCCTTGAAATGTCAAGATAAGGTAACTTTGTAGCCTCTATAAAAAATAGTGTAGTCATGGATGTTAAATAGGGATAAATTTTATCTAATAAGTTTGTTTTGGAAATGTAATGGTGGTTGATAATGGAATGTATAATAGTTGGGAAACAAATGAAGATCAGGGTTGTCAAGCACACACAATTTTGTTGATTCTAGATTCAACATAACTTTGTATGTGGTGGGGATAAAAACTTTTAAATATTCTCTTATAGGACCACCATATTCTTCTATGATTTGGGCTTGAGATTAGCTACCATCTAATTAGGCTATAAATTGGAACTATTTTTATTTGATTTTTTATAATGTCTTCATCAAGTAGTGAATAACTTTTGTGCTCATCTATTGGTGCCTTAAAGAGGTTTCTACCAATGAAGTTGTCTTGATTTTTCCATAGAGCCTTTGAGAAGGTTTCACTAAATAATTTTGAATTTTGACTTTGATTGTTTTTTAGTGCCTTCAAAAAGGTTTCAATAGAAGAGTGTTCTTATTCCTCATGAATGTGGTCTTGGCCTACTTGTTATTTTTTAACTTCTATGTCTCCATGGATACAATTCAATAAGGTGTGATTCTATTAGTCCTAATCAACACTTATGGGAGATGGAATATTGATAATATGGCTAGGTTGGTTAGTGGTAATGACATGTGTAACAATAATAGAATGGAGAGAAGTTACACAATCCTCATAGAAGATACTAGGATAACTTGTGTCAAAGCTGAAGCACTCATCCTCAAAAATTATGGAAGGATCACAAATGTACTCAAATTTATCTACAAGGCATGCATAACTAATATTGTTATAGCCATAAACATATTCTAATTCTAAATCTAATTTTAACTTAATAGACTCTAAATCTAATGTCGAGACTGATGTTGATTTTGATTTTGATGCTAAATCTAATATTAGTTTAAGAATAGAACCTAACTCTAATTCTGATTCTTCATCTGGTATAGATGTTACTATAATGATATTGTGTTGAATGCTTGGTATTGGAGAAGTAATGGCTTGTGATGTCATAATGAGATCTTTGGGAATAATATTTACTAATAAATACTACATAGAGATTGTTTTGTCAATGTGAGATTACTCAATAATGGGGAAAAAGTTCAAGAGACAACTCCTTAGAGACTAGCTTGTCAAGGTGAGGATCTTAAAAAATAGGCATATGGTTAAGGTAATGATTTTCCCAAAGGTGGTTATAATCATTAAGAAGTTACTCAATAAATACTGACACATCAAACTAAGACTCCTTGATAACATGTATAAGATTGAAAGGTGATTCATCACAAGTTGACTTATCACAAATGGTTGGTTCAACAAAAATGTCTTAGATTAGTTTGTTTTCTTGGCCTTGGTTTACAATCAATAGTAAAATACCAATTTTGAATACATCTTGGTCCTTGATTGGATTATTTGAGGTATTGATTGGATTGGTTGAGGTTGTGATTGGATTATTTTGATAGGTACTAATTGGATTAGTTGGGGTTTTGATTAGATTAGTTGGGATTTTGATTGGATTAGCTATGGTTATGATTGGATTGGTTGGGGTTTTCTAAAGTGGGGAATGATTGGCACAAAATGAGTAATGGTTAATATTTGTATAATGGTAGTGCATTGGGGAGTGTGATTTCTTGCACAATATAGACTATGAAGTCTTGTAATGGTATCAATAGGGCATTAAAAAAATTGGTTGATATCATGAGCCAAAGGACAGCATCATAAAATGATATAAATGGGGCATTATGGAGCTTGGTTTCTTGCACAAGCTAAAGGATGAGGTCATAATATGATAATTTTGGGGATTATGGATCTTGATTACTCACACAAGCCAAAATACAAGGTCTTGGTATGATAAGTTAGGGGTGGTGTGGAACCTAATTACTTGCACAAGCCAAAAGACTAGGTCCTAGTATAGAAATGGTTGGGCATTGTGGAGCTTGATTTCTCACATAAACCAAAGCATCTAAGTCCTCCTCAAAAACCATTTCATCCTAGTTGGTAACTTGATTTGGATTTTAAATAATCATTTTAATTTGTTCCTGAAATAGGTCATGATTATAGTCAATTTGTGCAGCTATTCTATCATAAATTGGATTGTACATGACTCCACCATAAGTGTAGCTAGACATATCTACATCAATAAATAAATATCTAAAATAAAGAGGTTATATGGTTATACAAAATATAAAAAACAAATTCCAAAGGACAAAAGGTTCAAACTTGGTCTAACATGGTCAAAAGGGTGGAGTTATATCTCCAAACAATGGTCTAAAAATGGAGTTGTATCTCCAAAATGGTTTGTGCTAAAACTTGGCATAAAATAGTCTAACATCAAATGTCAAACTTCAAATGTCATACACATAAAATATCAAGCATTAGAATAAAAACCAATATTATAAACTTTATGTCCAAAGTGTTCCAAATAGGTCTAAACTAGGAAAGGTAAATGTTGTTAGGTCTTTTGTCCAAAAATAAAGTCAAAAACTAGGCTCAAACAGACTATGCTAGGAATTTTGGCCAAATATGGTATCAAAATATAGGATTGAAACAAAGGATGATGATGACATTTTAATCTAACAAGCTTGAAACACTTTGACATAAAATCAACACACAAAATCAAACATAAACATGATCAGTTGTTATAAGGCACAAGGTAAAAGGCACCTAGAGAAAGGTTATTTTCTCCTAAATAAAGGCATAAGCAATGATGAGGATAGGCTCTGTGATCAAGAAATCAATAGTTTTCAAATTTGGGTAATCAATTAACCTAAGTTACTCAACCTAAAATATAAACATATGTATATTATACCCTACATGTTGAGACGAAAATAGAAATCAATCAATGTTTGAATCCAAACTTGGAAAAGTTAATTTAAAACTTGAATGTTGAAAACTTGGCTATAGTTAACCAAACAAGATAGACAAATTTGAATAACATGACTATGTTAAACAAATATCTAACAAGGTTCAAATGATTGGTTTCAAATAATGATAGTTGAGACACAAGACAAGACAAGTCTTTTGAAAACAATTTGGGTAGCATAATGGTCTTAGCACTCCCAAAATATGTGACCAATGGTTATGTTTCAAATAATTTTAAGGCATAAACTTTATAATAATTTGGGAAACATAACATTACCCATTTTAATCAAGTGCCACACTTAATTTTTTAACACAAAAGTTTTCTAAGTTAAATCAAGGTGTCAAATGGATGGCATAATGCCTCCTCAAAAAATGGAGTGATGTTGGACAATGGACTTGATCATGACATGGTTTAAACAAAAAAAATTAGTTCTAACACACCAAACAATATAAGAACAAATGAAAAAAATACAACTATGTATATCGTCTGAAATCCTATCAAGTTGTGGCAAAGTGGGGTTGACTAAAACCTACAATTTTTCAACCATCTAGATTGATCCCATATGTACACACTTTCACATATGCACATAAGAGAAGCATCACATCAATTGAGTTTGCATCAATTGACTTGTTATTAAAAGGTCTTGTCTTTTTCAGAACCAGTACATCCATCACTTGTTTAGTGTATTACAATGTCTAGATTGATCATACATCCTAGGATTAACCTACCGCTAACAGAGATGGTTTAACTTCTTAAACCACCATCCCAATGGGGTGATACCAATTTGTATTACCCCCATGGAGAGGGGTTGAATATGATGCTAGGAAATGAAGCTCTGGGTCAAAGCTTCCCTATACAACCTATGTGAGGTAATGAATTCCCCCTCATAAGCCAAAATGCATGAAATGAAAGACAAGTAGAAAGACTTTAGGGTTGATTTTAGATCACCCAATACTATTCAATTATTTGGGAGAGCGTAGGTAGCTTTCTTTCTATGCCTTAGACTAAGCACTAAAATATAATGAAAAGGCACTTTTGATCTTGTGAATTCCCTATAGGGGATGGGGGAGATCATACATGCACTATCCTTTTTTGAAACATATAATTTTTAAATAATTTATGAGTGAGTATTGATTTAAACACTAATTTAAATGTTGTGTGGTTTGTTACTAGGCCCTTGGCCAATCCTAGATTCATTTTAAATACTGATATCCAAATGTGTGAAAGATAACATGTTCATTTTAGGACCCAAATTGAAATGTGCAAGGCTTGACTAATTCCTTTTAGAATCCAAAATGAAATGTTTTATTTAGTCTAAAACATTCAAATTTTCCTTCAAATCATTCCTTCAACCTATAATTGTTACATAATAACCCCCTAGTTTGAATAACTTTTGGTTGTGAGTGAAACAAGTTTTTAGAAATAACTAATATTAGTCGATAAGGATTGAGATTGGCTATATGTGAACCTAAAGGCCAAAAAAACATAATGCACAAACATTATTTAGCAAATGTTAGCAGTAAAAGTCAATAAAACCTTTAATATGATGATTAGACAAAGAAAACACAATTTAATGACATAAAGAAACAACGAGTTGAAACTTTAGAAATATTCAAACTCTTATTTCAAGATTTCTTAAAAAGTTTATGAAACTTAAAGGTAAACTGATAGCATATTCTAAAAATTTAGAAGAAAACATGTGTTTTTAGAAACAAATAAAAAATGGAGTCTTTATGACTCCAAATGAAGCTCCACAAGATAGCCTATTAACTTGTTGTCTCAGGCCATGGGTTTTCACACTGAAATCCTTGAATGGAATTTTGACTATTTTTTCACCTTCATTGGTCAACAAGATCAAATTTTGACATGAAAAATGTTATTGAAATGATCTAGAAGGCCTTAAGAGAAAATTTTTGGGGTTCAAGTCCAAATGGGCATGCCATTTGTGATCAAGGAATTTGACTCAAGAGAGGAGGTTAGTATCGTGTTAGTTCCAAAAATAATAAAATCAACACACTAGCAAGCTAACATCTCTAGGCCTAGATCATGGGGGGAGATTAATGAACAAATCAATTGAAAACACAAATAAACTGCAAATAAATAACAAATTTCCTTACCTTTCTTGATTTCTCTAAGATATCTTTTCATTGGCTTGCTCGAATTATGCTCAAAATATCTTCATAAATGGGGCTTATCTATCTCCATCTCCTCTTGGCACTATGGTTGGCTTGATGTCTTGGCTTGATTTTTGGAATTATAACACTATGTTTATATTCATGCTCAAATTTTTGCATAATAACTTTGCTATATCCAAGATCTCAAGAAAAATAAAGAGCTCTAGGATTTCTTTTATAGGCTTTGAAATGACTTAGAATGAGTTAAATCTTATCCTCAATTTGCTTAGTTAACCCCATTAGGGTTAAGAGGTGTTCAAAATCTCATGATATGCATGAATAGATGTTTTGCATTTGGACAACTCACAAAAGGTAATGATTAGATTTTAAGATGTTTTTTAGGATATTTATTGATATTTGAATTTTCCTTTTTAATAATTGATTTATTTGCTCATGGATTAATTCAATTAGGATTAATTATTATTTGATTTTTAATTCATCTCTCTTAGGCTTTTGCACATTTTATAATTATTTAATTAATTTAATGTATGAATTTACATGATTTAATTGATTTATAGGCTAAATTGACTTATTTGCATGGTTAGGAGGCCAAATTGATTTATTTTCATGGTTAGGAAGCCAAATTTGAGACTTATAGAAAATCTTAGGCTAGATGTTCAATGGTTGGTAAGAATTATTCAAAAGTCGAGTATGAAGCCATTAGTGGCCAATTTTGGATTTCTACAATATTAATTATGGACCCAGAGACAATTTTTTGACCATCACTTGAAATTTATCTAATGAAATATTTATTGGCACCTAAGATTGACTCAAAATCTCATATAAGACATCCTTGTGAAGTTAAGAAGTACATAATATATCCAAAATGGAAATATGTGTTGGTGTTTTATTCAACAGATCTAAAAGATCATATTAATTTTTGACAAGTGCATATCTAGGTTTGGATTGATATGGAATAAAATTTGAATAAGAAGGTGAATCAGGATCAACAAAAGATATCACAAGACCTTGAAATTTTATTTTATCATGTCGAGTTATAAAAACATAATATCGATTGGGAATAGATATACCAGAGTTTGAAATAGAATAAATAGGTCTTTCAATAGTAACTTGAGAAATAAAATCATAAGGAAGAGGACATCCCAAAATAGATGGACTTGATGCTAGAATAAAATGATTTATTTGTTTGGAATTATGAGAATATGGATTGATCATGATCTTGGATAAGTGATGCCCCATGATACATCCCACTGCATTGTAATCATAGTGGGTATCATGGTTAACAAACCTAATGAGTCAAAAAATATTGAATCTAATTAAGATTGTTATTTGGTTGATGTCATTGTTACTACTCATGTTAATTATTATTATGTTGAGGTAAAGGGATTTTATAAATCCCCAAATTCTAACAAGAATTATAAGATGAAGAGTTCTCAATTTTTCCTTTTCTTATAATGTCTTAAGTGAGATGTTACAATTTCACACATATTGAATTACATGTCTTTTGATTTGATGATATTCATAGTATTAATTATCGCTATACTATTATGGTTTAGGTTGAATCTCATCAAAATGTCTTTTATTTGGGTATTTGATCATATTCACAATAAGTAGCTTATGAAACACATTCCAAATGGGCTCTCCCAAATTAGCAAATGGTCATCTAATAAATTGATTCCTTGGAGGAAGTTTCCTTTACAAAGAAAGAGGTTGTGGTTTAGGATACTTTTGTACTGGTGGTGGATATATGGTTTGAACATGTCTAGCCTCTATAAATATATTTCCCACCATATTCTTGTTATGATTAAAAGGCTTGGGCTTATCTTCCACATTTGTTGGATTCAAAGTATAATGTTGGTTCTGAATTTGGTTTTGACATTGAGACTGATGTTGACTTTGTGAATGAATTTTAATGAATCCTTTATCAATTAGAGATATTTCTATTTAAACAACTTTAATAATGATGTCATCAAAAGTTTTTAGACAATGTAATCTAAGATTAAGTGTTGATCTAAATTCAAATTCTCATCATAAAAATGTTTTTCAACTCAATGTTAGGAAGTGATTGGGGAAATAAGCTATCTAGTACTCACCATATTTGAAGATACGTATCAAAGCTCTTACCTCCTCTTTATTTGATAGCACATATGTCAACCATGGTTGACTCATGTGCAATGTTATAATTAAATTGTTTAATAAACTTATCTAAAAAGTCATCAAAAGTTGTAAAAAAACCTTTTGGAATATGTGTAAACCAGTCCAAAGTAGGACCAACCAAACCTCATGAGTACAATCAAAGTAGGTAATTAGAATTATATCTAACTTCTTGATAGGAAAAAAAGAATAAGATCAAGTTCTCTCTTGGGTCACCCTTTTATTTATAATTTCAAAATGAGAAGGAAATGGTATTTTAGAAATACTTAAATCAAATGGATATGAATAAATATGATCCAACTTGTATTTTTGACTTTGACTTCTAGATTTTAATCTCGATATTACATCTTTAATAGCCTATAATTATGGAGAAAATATGGTATTTTGAGAAGTATGTTGGAGATTATTTAGTTGAGAATGTAATTGGGTATTTTTTGGATTTATGGGAACTCTTTTCCCCAATTATAATTATTATTTCTATTTCTAGGGTTTGATTCATTAGGTAGAACTTGGTATTGGTTGTGATTGGAACAAGGAATGATTACATGTTGCTATGTAGGAGAAAGAAATTGTTATTGATTGTAGTTATACTATGGGATGGAAATATCTTTTTTCCTAGGAAGAACTTATTGCTTTTGACTAAGGATTTATTTTTGAGTGATGGTGATTTATTGCTAAGTAGAATCAACCATTGGACTAAGGGAACTCATTGCTATGTTTTATAGGAAACATTATCATAATTAAATTGGGGAACATGGTAATTATAAGGAATGTTTTTTATCTCCATAGGAACTTGTTGGAGAGAAATTGAACTTTGTAACTATTTAGATGGAATTTATTTAGGTGGAATTTGACATGTGGGATTTATAAAAACTTGGCAAAGATTGTAATATATTTTGTAATCACCTAAAAGTGGTAATTATATTCTAAGTGTGTCACTTGATTTAACATATCCCTAAGCTATCCATATACCTATCTTTGAGCATTAAACTTACTTTTCTAGTCATTCAACAGACCATAGTCACCTACAACTAGTTAAAACATAGTCTTAAAACTATCATCTCAAAACCCAATCCAACTTGTTTAGCAGTATACCAATAGGACATTAATACCACATTTGAGACACTACAACCACATGGCACTAGTGTCCCAAATTGGGCACTACTATCCTTATCCCTAACTCTTCTAAACAAATACTTTTTCAAACATGTGCCCATCCTGATGTTGGCCTAAGCATATTTTATTATCCACACAAGAAACAAAACCCTATAAATACAAGTCTAATCCACCTCTATTCACTAGATGGAAAATAGATGCAAAAGAAGATTCAAACCAAAGACAAGTTGAGAAAAATTAAGGTATTTGATCCTTATTCTACCCTACTTCTACATAATACCATCTATAATAATACCTAATCTCAGTTTTAAAATATTTCAAATCTCAAGCACATTCAAAGAATTAAAGTCCACTCTCATTCTAGCATTCACTTGCACTTACATAAAGCACTAGGTGGGAGAACTACAATAGGCTTTATCCCTCTTTGGAGTATTGGTATATAGGAAAATATCTACATAGCAAGGTGTTGAGGATGTCCAATCGATCCTACTAACACACAAAAAAATATTTCTCATGCAATAATTATGAGGATTAGGGTTTTCACACTAAATCAAGTTTTCCAAGCATAACCTAGATCTCCAAGTTTTGTGCATGCAGGAACAAGACATATAAACACAAGCATAGGTAAACCTAGAAAATAGGAATATTCTTGCAAAGGGGGCACTACCACCACTTCAAGGACACTAAATAGAGATGGTGCTACTATCTAGAATGGGTGATATTATTTAGTGAGTAGAAAAACACTAGAATCTTATTTATGACATAAATAATTACCCATATCTCAACTTTTAAAACCTAGATCATTTGTGATAGTCAATTTTTAGACAAGTATATATATGCCTATTTATTGATATTTTTATAAATTCAAATAAGGTCAAAAACACAAAAAAATAGTAAATAATTATTTCATATTTATTTTACTCATTTAGACATCTCAGACCTTTAATCTAAATATAGGATTCACATAGTTAAACCCTAAAAGGTTAAATCATTTGGTGAACCTGTCTTACTTCAAATATTGATTCAAACTCTAGATTACAAATCATCCAAATTTTGTGAAATAATTAGGGCTGAATAATTATGATTTTCAAATTTTTTTAGACAACATATCTAATTAAATCAATTTTAAATTAGAGTTTTAATTTATTTTACAATTAATTTAATTTATTACAAAGAAACCTTAGATTCTAAAAACCCTAACCCTAGATGCTCTTAGGGTTTGTATCCTTTTTTTATCCTATTTTCATTAGATTTTATTAATTTTTTAGAATTATATATTTTATTATAGAATATCTATTTTAATTTATTTTTTATATGCCATCTAAAAAATCTCTCTCCTCCACTAAGAAGTGTTAGACTAGGTGGTAATCTTATAGAGCATATTTAGATTCCTATTATCCAAACCTATAACAAGGACAAGTAACCTATTAAAACTCTAGCCATGAATCCTTCACACCCTAGTTATGTGTAATTAAATGACAATTCATTTTAAGATGAACTATATAACTAGAGCAAGATGAGGTCCAAATTGAAAATCAAGACATGCTACCTCCACTTAATGATAATGACATGATTATGAACAAAGATGAGGTATTATAGGGATTTAGAGATATAATTTAGGAATAACCCAATGATCATGCATATATTTTATAGTCCATATTAAAAATATAGAATAAGATAAATAATGGTAAATTTTCAACCCCTCCAGTTAACTATGTTTGTTGTTACACCTTTAGTGGGGCCCACATAACCAACTTAGATAGCACAACCCAAGATTATTATTTGACCATAATTGATAGTTACACCACTTATGTCTAGTTATTCTACTCTATATGTACAATCCCTTATGTAATAGGTTATTACTTTACACTCTAAAGTGTTACATCTTGAGCAGGGAGTAACTAAGCCATCACATACCTTAGATTTCAATATTCTCTTGCATACACATTTGGCACATCACATAGTGGAAAATCCTTTTCCATCTAATTTAATGGAACAAAATATCACATTATATGATGTCAAGGGTGACCCATAACATCACCTCTAAGCCTTTCACATAGCATGCTTGGATTATGTGTCTAACGATTGCCTTCTTACAAAGCTATTTCCACACTGTATCAAGGCTAATGCCCTACAGTGGTTCTATGATTTCACAAATAAATATATCATGGAACTAAATAATTTAGCTAACATGTTCCTAACACACTTATCTATCAACATTAGTGATAATATATCTTATGGACAAGTGGCACAACTAAAGCAAAAGTCAAATGAGCCTATTGTTGATTATGTCTTATGATACAAGATAATATTATCCAAATTAAATATCCATATAGTAGATAGAAACATTAAAGATATATTTAAATAGAGTCTATTACCTACACTTCACAAAGCTATCTTATTCATGAAATTTCCCACATTTATGGATATGTGCCACATAGTTAAGGAAAGAGAGGTTATACTTTTAGAAATAGGCAAATCAAAGTACACCAAGGGCTAAGAATCGACTATTAAGAGTAAAATAAAACCTCCATATAAGGTCAAGGCCATAGAAAACAAAAGTTCTAAAAAATCCATAGTTAAGATATCTTCATAGCATTATACTAGATTTTTTTTATTTTTTCCTTAGTGTAGAGTCTTCACTAATCTTCCAAAGTCACATCACGAGTTCTAAAACAGCTATTGGAATTCAATTTCATATATCCCCCTCCCATTAAAAAGGTTGATATGACATAACCTATTCCAAATATTTATGATTCAAATGAATTCTTAAAAGTATCATAGGGCATCATGCCACATGATAAAATAGATGGATTAGCCTAAAGCAAAAGATATAAGATCTCATTAAGGCCAACATTATTGATGTGGAAACTCTCAAAGATGCATTCAAACAATAAAAAATAGAGGCAAAGGAACTTAAGATATTTTTAGATCCTTTCCCAAAGCATACAACTAATGAGGAAGGATGCACATTAGGTGTTCACTATACATACTAGGATAATCCACCACCATGTTCCTATCACATAGTTATAGAGGAGACACATCCCTTACATACCATTATTGGCATGTATCATACTATAGTGACACCAATAACACTTATCACATTTTTAGAGTATGATATTATGGATGATGAGACATATTTACATGCACTCTTCATATGAGCATGTATAGACCACCAACCTATTCATAGTGTTATGGTTGATAACAGGTTAAGCATAAGTATGTATACCATGACACTCTTACAACACTTAGCCTACATAGAGTAGTATATATTACCTATAGACACAATAATTAGTGTTTTCAATGGAAACATTTAGATCTCCATTGGGGATATTGTGTTCCATTATAATTTGGACCAGCACACAGCCATTCTGTTCTTAGTAGTACCTAGTGCAGGTGTATTCAAAATATTATTGGGAAGGCCATAATCACAACAACTTAGAGCTATACTATCTATATTATACCCATGATTGAATCATATACATGATAACCATGTGGTTAATATTGATGATCTCCAATATGAGTATCCTCCTCCCATCCCATAGGCATTTCTATTACAGTTTCTAGATATAGTTACAACACTGGCACTATTTATAGTTTTAAAATTTGTAGAGATTACATAGTTATCAATTCAAATAGAGAGTAAAAATCTTATGCATACATCAAAGTGTTTAATATAGTCCTTAGAGTAGGCCATGTCTAATCTTATGGTATCTACATGCACACATGCTCTCCCTTAGAGACCATTATTAGATAAACCATTACATTAGAGATACATCACAAATTCTAGAGGACCTTCCTCTATTTAGTTTATACCAAGACTAGTTATATTGGGGTCTAGGGGTTCTTAGCACATGGAATCTACATCACCTATAACTTCTAAATTTACTAGGTGGGTCCCTAAGACCCTTAAATTTCATAGGGCATCAAAATCAGTGCCATAGCATCATAAAATCACTACTTAGATATCTTCATACTCAAATTATATATCACACCAAATCATGGTCTCATAGTTTCCCTTTCACACCACACACATGATCATAGTTCCCCTCCTCAACATAGGTCACAATGATGGTGGGTCTCCCATGATACTGATTGATTAGTATGGTTCCTACCCGTGTACATACTTCCTTCTCTCTCTCGCTCTTTGTACATAGTTTATTTTCACTTGATTGTATATAGATTATACTAAATAAACAAAAAAATAATATAACATGTAAAAACACTAAAAAACAATAAAATATTTCAAAAATAATTTTTTTATAGATTGTATGCATTTCTATGTTTACATTTCTACTACTTGCTATATATTGCATATTACTAGATATCCTAGTATAGTCAGTTTCATCATACACATATGCTTCACTTATTCTTGTCGAGTGCTTGCAGATTTTAGATAGAAATCTAATCCACTACACTGATCTAGACCATCTATCATCTACCCATTAGGGGTATTGACACTAACCCAAGTTCATGCATTTGATACATCTACCCATTAGGGTCATCTCCTAAATATTTTTATAACCAAGTTTTATTTGTACATATTATACATTCTAATTTACACATTGATTTATCTTGATATTGACTATTACTCTTTATTGCTCAATTTTTTTTATTAAATATCACTAGTTATTCTCAGTATATATACATCCTAACATCTATATAGATTTTTATTACATAGTTATACATGCTTTCATTTCTAGTTCTTAGATTAGAATTGATTATGTTTTCTATGCTTCTTCCATCTTTGAGGGAATTTGAATATGACATTATTATTTATATCTACACCACTTATTTATTTGTATGCCTTATACATGTGCCCATGTCCCTTATGTGTTATTTATTTCTTCTATATATAGAAATTTAAACATGTCCTTCTATGTGGCTCTATGCCAAATTGATTGTTGCTTACATATTTGGACATTTGAACATGTCTTTATATTTATTCATTTGTAGATTTAGTGGCATGTGCCCATGCCCATTGTATTGTGTCCCCTTGTCCTATATTGTATATGCCTCATGTGTTTTTATATTTTCTTCCTTGTATACTTATGCACCATGACACTTGTATTTTCTTGTTACACACACACACACGCACACACATAAGCATGCACTCATGCACGCGCGCGCGCACGCACACACACACACACACACACACACACACACACACACACACACACACACACACACACACACACACACACACACACACACACACACACACACACACACACACACACACACACACACACACACACACACACACACACAAGTTTTTAATGCCATGAAGGACCTCATGCATCTACCCTTCCTACTTAGGAGTCATGATGGACATCATGCCCCATCCCCCTTGGTATTTACTCAAAAATTTCTACTAAATACATTGATTACATCTATCTTGACACCCTTATGCAATGTTAGATTACAACATGCATCTTACATTATTAATTATGCTCAGATACATTTACATTATGATGTTATGTTTATACATTATGTTGGGATATCATGCACATGTTTTGAATAAAACATTTTATAGAGCTACTTCTTTAGTGGGAAGGTCTTACACAAGGTTCATAACTACCCTCAAAAGAGGGAACATTCATAGGGGTTTATCACAAAGATCAAGCTCTTATTTTTCTATTCATAGATACAATTAGCCAAATTTTGACCCACATATAGAACTTGACATTGCAGTAAATATTTTAGAGGTCTTGGTGTGGAGAAAAAAATGAGTAGATTTCATGTTGAACAAAGTATCCAATAGTAGGATAAAATATCTAATGCAGCCTATAAAGCTTTTGAAACACTTGAAGTTAACTTAAAGTGTAGATTATCTAAATTCAAGAAAGTAGGTCTTTATGGTGTCAATACAGTTAGGGTGCATGGAATGGATTTTTGTATGCCTCTGGAGTTCATTTGAGCCTTCACATATTAAGTACTAGAAAGTTTCACAAGTCCAAAAGAGCTTGCAAGCTAAAAAGCTAAGTACAAAAACCTTTTTTTTGGATAATTCATTGGCATATTGTTTCAAGCTTTTATTTGGCTAAGTTCTATTCTTGTAGACTTTTACATTTTTGACTAAGTGTTGGGAATTATATCAGATATTTTATCTAAAACAAAATTCTTGAAGGCATATTTTTCTCTTTCAAACATTTTGTTTGAGGAAAAATCTAAGTTTATTTTCTTTTGAACATTTTGTCCAAGACAATTTTTTTGCATGTAAAATTATTTTGGGGAAATTTTCCCAAAATTGAAAGTACCAAAGTCATTTTTGTTAGACAAATTGTCCAATATGAAAAGGCTAAAACAAAAGCAAGTAAAAAAGTCTACAAGAAAAGGTCTGAAACACAAAGTTCAAAAAAATTGTTTGTTGTAGAGAAAATGCATGGGAAGTAGATGGAGATGTTTGTACAAGTTTCAAATTCATGTAATGACAAATGACCATTGGTTTTCAAATATCTTAGTGATGGTCACATGAACAACATAAATGTTTACATAGACATAAAATATAGGTACATAGACACCAATTTTAATCCCCTTGGAATATCCATTTGGATTTAAAAAGTAAGATCAATGATTGGCATTCAATCATATAAAATATCTAATGGTAAATGGTGACTAATATGAAAATGGGCCTAGATAGATCAAATGCTTATCTTGCTTCAAACATCTTGATCTAATAGTGCACGATTAAGTCAACATGTCAAAAGATCTTCATGGTAAGAAATCAATGGCTCATGTTCAATCATAGATTTAGATCTAAAAGTATGTGAGAAAGTCAAAAATTCAAGGAGATTAGAGTCCACCATGTGGAAAAATCATAGAAATAGACAAACTGGTAGTGGATCTTAAGTGCAAACACAGGGCTTCCAAGTGGTACTAGCTTAGATAGAGATTAACAAGTCAATGGTAGGATAGATGGTTCTCACTCGATCATATAGATCAAGATTGATGGTGCGAGATGAGATAATGGGTCAATAATTTGAGTCAATTTTGATAGAAAATTAACGGTGAGCCCAAGAATTTCAACAAAGGTTAAAGGGTTAGATTTTTGACCTAGGCAAAGAAAATATAATGGAACTAGGTCCAGATAGGATTGAGGTTGAACTAGTGGGACTGAGCATTGCTAGCAAATATATTTAGAGATAAAATAGGTATTTTAGACCTAATGGGGATCAAAATAAGATACATAGTCTATAGGTATACATCGACATAAATGACCATAGGAAAACCAATAAAAGAGATATAAGTCTAGATTTGATTGAGAGTTGATATTTGTGATCATGAAGAGGGTCTTCATCCTTTAGCATGGCCTTATTTTTGACAAATAGCCACCTAAAATGTACAAAGACATGATTTTTTTAGATTCATGAGCATGAAATTTTTGTCTTCAGTGGGAGATGGTGTGAAGGATTAATAAAAAGGATCTGATAGTTAGGACTTGTAGCTAGGTGCATTTAATGCATCCTCAAAATTGTTGGGGACTTTCCCACTCACTAGGCCATGAGTAGTGTCTTAATTGATCAAAAAGGTGACAAGGAATTCATTAGAGAAGTAGGTGATAGCTCAATCTTAATTAATGATCTAGGATGGTGTGTTACCTTTCTGATGGCATGATCCCACTTTCCTTCTCTTTCTCCCTTCTCTTGTATATGCTAGTCTCATTCCCATTATGGGGGTTCAAAGCTCTTAAAAATTTTCATTATTTTTTAAGACAAGGATACTCATTGAGACTTGAAAAAGTGTGATCATTTGATATGGTTACACCCTATCAAAATATTTTAAGAACTACCTTTTGAATTAAAATGATCAACTCTTCACCTATCTCTTGTCTTCAATCAATGCATAGTATACTTGTGTATGGTGAATTTGTGAAGGATAATATTCCTAGTTTACTATCCTTCTACTTGCCTCTTTGAAGGTGTTTTCAAGATAAATTATAGGTCTATATTAGTGTTCTACTTGGAACCTCTCATATGAAATATCTATGCAACTAGTGATATTATGAGTTTGTGTAAGCTATAGTTATCCTATGTTGATCCAATGTATGTTCAATCTTATATGAGTGTCCATTTAACTTTGGTACATCACCCTTTTAGCCTTCTCAGGATCCCTTATCCTCTTTATAACCCTTTTCCCTATGAAGAATTAGTTTAACATTAGTTTAGGTGAGCATCAAGAGGAATCCAACCTTATACAGAGGTCCAACCCCAACATAGGTGACCCATAGCCTACGGTTATTCCCATTGTGTGACTTAATTGGAAGGGGCATAAATGAGCCCCTATAAGGGTTCAAATTGAGCCTAAAATAGTTTCTAGAATGTTTGATAGGACTACAGTTCAAAGAATATTGATCAAAATTGATGTTGGTTTGATCAAATTTGTAGTAATTAAGCTCCCAAGAAATAGCATTTGGCAACTCCAAAAGGAAGATTCGACATTATAATAGCAGAGAAGTAACTTCATCTCATGCCAAATGTGACAAAAAGGTCATATTCAAAAGGTATTCCCTTTGAATTTATTGAACTACCTTTAAATTTAGTGAAAAGATTTAGGTTTACCAATACACATCCATATCAAGAGACCTTTGCCCTTGTGTCATTTTTAAGGCCTACCCCTACAAGGAGACCTTTGTTAAATCTTTTCATTACCACAATAACCCCTAGACATTTTCTATTTGTGGCCTTTAATGGCCAAAGTCCTTTGAACCTATCTCAATATAATCATATCCTAATTACATCCCTTAAAAGTGTCCCCTATTATACTAGAGACCAAGCTATAACACCTTCAAAGCACCTAATGGACATAACCAATTTTTTAAATATCTATAATGTCATTGAGGAAAATATAGATATTAGGTTATTAGCTACTTATTTCAAAGGAAAAGACTTAGATTGGTATAGATGTCTTGATGCCAATTTTCATTTAAACATGGGACCAATTAGGTGATGCCTTGTATAAAAGATTTGAGGACAAAAGTGACCAATTATCACTTGTAGAGTAACTAAATACCATTAAGAAAGCTCCTCATAAAGTCTTGCAAGACTTCAACACAAGGTTCTAAAAAACTTGGGATAAAATCCTAATTTCAATTAGACCAACCCAAAGCTTTATCTTCCTTTAATATTTGAAGGATTTAAAAAGTGACATAGAAGTGATGATCCAATATATGGGAGGGAATATACTTCCAAATGCTTATGAGGTGGCCATCAAATCAAAAAATTGTCTTGTTCAAGATGACAAGCTTACACCTAAACCATTAATGCCCTTATTTCTTAAAATCAGACCACCTCCTATCATTATCCCTCCACTTGATTTCATTCCTCTTGCACCAATAATTGGTGTAATACCTACACCAAAACAAAATAAATATTCCACTAGTGGATATAATGACTCTTAAGACCAAAATAACTTCCAAGAGCTTAAGAACATGTTTCAATATTTAGGAAATGAGCTAGTAAATGTTAAGAGGTAACAAGATTTCAATAGGCCTTATCAAGGTTCATCTCAACCTTAGTAACAAGATTTTCAATAAAATAAGCTACCATACAAAGGGAACTACCAAGGACAAGGGTAGCATGGCTATAATAGGCAAGATATATACAATTCTAATGTTGTAAGCACTTCCAACACCTTGGTCCCAGTTCAAAATAATGTGGCTCAAGAAGTTAAGGGCATCATACCTTAGAATCAATATTTTGGGCAATACATTATCCCAACCACTAATTTCACCCATGCTTTCAATTATCAATGGAAACAAGCTTCTAATTTTGGGTACAACCAAGCTCTTATGGCCCAAAACATAGAGGTACCTATGATGACCAAATAAGAAGAGCCTTAACAAGGTCAAAACCCTAATCATAGACCAAACCAATTAGGTGTTACAATGATTAACTGTGAACAAGAAGAGTGTTATGCACTCAACCAACATGTTATTTCGAGATAAGATTATATTATAGTGGCATCAAATATAAGATCCAAAAGAAATAACATAGATGGTAACTAGGAACCAAAAAAAGAGCTCCTACCATTAATCCTTCAATATCCAAACCAATTGGAATTTCTTCCATTTCAAAGGTCCCAATAGTTCCAAGGGTTCTAAATCAGGGAAATGTCTCAGTCCCTCAAAAATCATAAGCTTAAGGTATAGTTGTGGCTCCTAAAGCATAACCAAAGGTTGGTGGGTCACCTATAAACATTATAGAACAAATTAAACTATCCAATGTGAGTGTGCCAATGTGGGACATTATCTCCATGCTTGGATAGATATACATCCTTTAAGAAGGAATGTTAAAGATCAATATTGTAGATAAGCCACCAATCAAGGATAATGTGGTCCTTACCAATGTAGCCAAAGGACCAAGTGAATGGTAATCAGGTAAAGTCGTTAAGCCTCCCCCTTCTATATTTTAGTGATTATTGGAAACTCTTTAGTGCACAATTATTTAGTGGATAGGGGGCTAGTACCTTGGTAATGCCAAAGTCCATAGATAATAAAATTGGTCTAAAATATGAGCCCTAATCTAAATGAGTGCTATAATTAGATGGTTCTTCAACTAAGACATCTAGCATAATCAAAAACATCAACTTGACCTTTCATGTTTGACCTAGTGTCTTAGTGGTTCAAGATGTGTTGATCTTGGATGTGCCTCCTCATTTTTCCCTATACCTATCCAAGGGGTTCATTATAAATATTAGAGGCTTCCTTATAATAGATTGGTCATGTGTGGCATTCAAAACAAGATATGGGTCCAAAGTGTCAATCAAAGTTGATCCCATTTCATAATTACACATAGATCCCTATGGACTAGATAATATCAACATCAATTCCACCATTATTGATGAGGATGAATTCACAATTGGTCAAGAGATGGACACTCATCTAGAAGAGATACCAGATATGTTCTTGGATGAGTTATGTAATGGCAACCAATTGGTAGACGCCTTAGAAGGTGTTGAAGAAAGGGACTTAGGTGTCTATTGTTTGCATAAAGAAATTTAGTCCATGCCATCCTTCATGAGGCCTCAAGAAGATCCTAAATCAACATCTCCCTTTCCATGTTTTTATTTTTTATTTTATCAAAAAATTTAAAATATGAACACTATTTCCTAGAGTTATGCAGGTTGATATTTTCTTAATCAATTTATTACTAAAATGAATTGTTATTACCATTTGACTATGAATATCAACCAATTTAGGATGGATAATTTGATATTTTAATGAGAAAGCATGGAGTGGGTGCAGGTGTTATGCTAGTATCCCCTTCAAATGACAAATACTTCTCTTCATATAGGTTCCAATTTAGATGTTCCTATAATGCAATAGAATATGAGGGTCTCATTCATGGCCTTCAATGGGATAGTAATAGAAAGATAAAATAGCTAAAAGTCTATGGGGATATTGAATTAGTTGTACACCAATTTAGAGGCCAAAATGTCACTAGGAACCCATTAATGAAGTACTATAAACATAGACTATGGGACTTAATTGAGGACTTTGAGGCCTTTAACATCAAATTAGTCCCAAGGGGCTAGAATGAACATGCTGACAGGCTATCAACTATGGGGGCTCATTTTGATATCCCCAATGAACTAAAAATTACCAAGGTGCAACCACATATAAAAGTGGTAATAAGACCATTAGTGTCAGATAATGAAGCTCATTGGCAAGTCTTTGAAAGTGATAAATAAATTGCATGTTTCTTATAGTAAGAAGAGTTCTCCATCAAGTAGGGAAAATTGCAGCATTAGTATGAGGAGTAGATCATTCAATTATGGTCCAATAATCTTGTTAAAGGGCTAGTTACCCTAGAAGGTCTCTTTCATGAAGGGGACCATATGAGGAAAGATAAAGTATTGATGTCAACTAATGAAGAGAAATATGAGAGAGTTATTATCTTTAAAGATAATAAAGGTAAGCACTAAAGCTAAAAGGCATGATTTCATAGAGATTTGTAAGGAATATGTAGACATCTTTGCTTGGAAATATAGTGACCTAAAGGGATTTGATCCTAAATTATCCCAACACAATATAGAACTAGAGGCTAATGCCAAGCCTATTAGGAAAAAGTAGAGGCCCATAAACCCCAATATTGAATAGCTTATGAGGAAGGAATTGACCAAGTTGATTGAACCAAGATCATCTTTCCAATTAATCACTCCTCTCGGGTAGCTAATCTAGTACTTGTCAGGAAGAAGAATGGGGAAATCAGGTTGTGTGTAAACTTTAAATATCTTAATAGAGTCTATTTAAAGGATCTTTAACCTATACCATCCATATATTAACTCCTATAAATAGTGTTGGTTCAGAATGCTTTTCTCTCTTGGATGGATATTCAGGTTACAACCAGGTGCTTATAAGAGAGGAAGACTAGTATAAGATTACCTTCATCACCAAGTGGGGAAAATTTTCTTACTATAAGATGCATTTTGTATTTTCAAATGCTAGGGAGACCTTTCAAATATAAATGGACATGGCCTTCCAAGGGATTATAAACCAAATGGTACTAGTCTACCTAGATGACATCATAGTCTTCTCCAAGAAAGATAGTGAGTACATGGACCATCTAAGGATGACATTCTAGAGATTTAGAGAGTATGGGATCTCTTTAAATCCAAACAAATGTGTGTTTTTTGTGCATGAACGTAATATATTAGGTTAAATTATTTTAAAATAAGGATTATCCTTTCACCTTGATAAAGTAAATGTTATCTTAGCCTTATTCTTTCTAAAGCACAAGCAAGGGATCCAAAACTTCCTTGGGAAGATTAACTTTGTTAGAAGGTTTATACCTAGTTTTATAAACTTGGTCAAACTTATCACCACCATGATAGTGAATATCTAAGTGTATACACAATATTTTTAACTTTTATCAAATACTGACACTTTACATCTTGCAAGAACCCATCGAGACTCAATCTCTTTGAGTGCATGCCCTAAGGGGTGCATCAAGAAAGGGGTGGGTAGACCTTTAGTGATTTTCATGATTTTTGTCCATTATTTACACATTTTCAACAATTGAAATAGTTCTTGAACCCATTTCTTAAGCTATTACTCCTCCTTTGTACATTCCTCCAATCTTTTTACTCTTTCCATCCCTCTTTTCCTTACCTCGGTCCCCTTTAGCCAATTGACTGTACTAGGTCAACTAGGTCAACCCTATATAGATTTCAGCCTTTGATTACTATACAAGGTTGGCTAGGTAATCCTTGTACTATTTTGGGTATTTTTCACTTTGAGTTTTATCAGCCCTTCAATCTACCTAGCTTGAGACCTAGTGATTTATCTCTTAAAAATATGTAGGGTCGACTGGGTCGACCATGTACAGTTGACATATTCAAAAGGATTTAAGGTGAGATCTACCTATAAATATAAGATCATTTCATCATTATTTCAATATGTAATCAATATTTATTATTCACTCATGCTTCTTTATAGTATGCTCTTCCACTATTCTACTTGAGGAGTCTTAGATTAGAATTTTTACTTGGAGAATCTAGTCTTGTGGATAATTCTTAGATGCTTTGGACTTTCTTAGTTATCCTTACAAACCAAAATAACCACTTGAAAAGCCCCTTTATCCAAGGGATAGATTGAGTCTCAATGGGTTCATATTTAAGTAAGTGTTTTCTTAATTTATTCTCCTTTCTTTAGTAGATAGAAGTAGCATTGGTATTGGCTCAAATAATATTACTCTTTATATTCCATGTAATATGGTCTTACTCATACTTATCTTAATTGATATTATCCTATACATGTTTTGATTATTTTATTAACCCTTCATATTGTGCCATAAACTTTGGTGTGCACTAGATTAGATTTACTTTCTTATTTAGTAAAATAGAGTGAACATTAAACTTGTGACTCTTTTAGGGTTGTTGCATAATTATGTTAGATTGTATACTTTGGAACCCTTCCTAACATGGTGTATTGTGATAAATTAGCTCCTAATCAGATCTAGCAGATCTTCATATCTATCATGCTCCCACTTTACAAATGTATTTCCAATCAGAAGTGTAGGTATGATCTATCTTCTCCAAGCTAGGATTGATTTATAGACATGATGCATTTATGATTGCATACTTCTGGTGATCCCAACTTGAACTAACCCTTGGAATATTTTTTTTATCTTATTTTATTTCTTTTATTCATTTATCATTATTTTTATCATATATTTACCATACTAAATTAACTCTATCAATGCATTATCTAACTTTATATGTAAGATTTCAAGTACAGGCTACTAAATTGACCCAGTCAACTTAGTACGATTTTTCAACATTTCAGACATCTATTCTATAGTAATAGGTCAACCAATTCAAACTTATATATTTTTAGGCACTTATTAGAAAGTTTTTATAAAGCTTGATTGACCCAGTTGACCTACTTAGCAAAAATTACAAACATATATCAAGGTTCTAAAAAAACAATCTTCATTCTCTACATCTCTAATCCACCAAGGTTCCTTTCTATCTCTCTATCTCTTTCTTTAATATCTTTATTTTTATAGTTTGTAGTATTCAAAAATACCCTTGTAGAGTCAACTAGATCAACACTATCAACCCAGTTTTGTGTTCTATGTGCTATCTAGATAACTAAGTTGACCTATCGATCATGTTCATTTTTAGACCTTACTTCTATAGTATAGGCTCAACCCTATCAAACCTATTCTATATTTTTTGCATACATTATTGACCATATCAACATTGTAACTTATCTAAAATTTGTAATTAACCTTATATTCTAGTAATTAGTTCACACTTTCTTGTATTATTGATTTCATGCTTAGAATAGATCACATTGTTTAATTAGGTGGTTTTCAATTAATCATTTAGTTCACTATTTTCTGTTTTATGCACACATTTCCAAATGAAAAAAATCTAATCAAGCATTTTAACATTTGTCTACCCAAGGCCAACCTACTCAGATTTCATCACCAAGGGGGAAATTGACTTGATACTCTGGTAAAGTATAAAGCATGGTTAATAGTATATTATGGATAAGCACCCAACACCTTTATCATTATGGTGTGTGAAGTGAGGGGGTAGGCCCTAATACCAAGCTTGTATCATTGCCACTATAATCCCTTTCAACCTAAACTACATGAAACCATCCATCTTTTTAGTTCCTTGCTTATAGCCAACTTTCCATCACATTTAAAATCATATCTTAATAATCTAGTACACATTCAAGTTGACCAATTAGTTAGCTATTCAATTTCCAAGTTAATTGCTTGCTCTTTGCTCAATTATATTTTGTATTGAAAAAACTTACATTAACCAGTGTTGGTGTAAGGTTTTGTGTTGTATACTTCAATTGGATTGGCTAGCATTAATCCAACTAATTGATTATTTCATTTTAACCATTTCTTTTAAAATTTCTTTCTTAAAGTAATCATATTTCATTTCACAACCTATTATGGGCTTCTTAAACCTTTCCTATTTTCTATACTGGGTTAACCTAACTAAACTTGCATATTTTTTAGCCCCTATTCACTGTACTTGATCAACCCAGTCAACCTTGTATTACTTTTAGGCCCTATTTTTTGTGATAGGTCAATGTAATTGACCTTGTACTACTTTCTGCCTTCCCTATTTATCAATCTAGTTCTCTATTTTTCCTTCTTTGCATTTTATTCATCTCTCTTTAATCAGAATGACGTCTCCTATCAAAATCTTCTTAGATAACTTGAATCCATTTATATACTATATGGGATGTTTAATTGCTTCCTCTCTTTTCCTCCCAAGATCACCATCACTCTTGGGGCACCTCTTCTCCTCCTTCAGCCATGAATTGTAATATGGTGAAAATAACACATCAAGATGAATTTGATGGATCTAATCCTTTCTATACTTACCAAGAAAATTTTCATATTCAAAATATTCAAACTAATGTGGGAGTACTTGATACAAGTTTGCTTAAAAATCCCACTGATAATCCTTCTTCTAGTAATCCTCCTCCTAATACCAATTTGGGGAGTGTTCCTACCAACACCAACTCACCTCATGATACAACTCAACTTTTAGCCCAAGTTATCCAAATAATTAACATAATGAAAAATTATAACACCAACCAAATCATTCAACTTCAACAACATTTAATTAATGTGGCTAATCAACCTCCAACTATGCATCCTCAAGCTAATCCCAAATTCATTCCTCTACCTCTTCAGGATGCCTCAGGTAATGTTATTCGTCAACTCATAATGAATAACAATATGCTTCAAAATATTCAAAATTATCCTTTATCTCCTTCATTATTTCCATTAATATTGGTATCATGTCTCCAACTATCAAATATGATGGCACTAAAGACCCTGCCTCATTTCTCAAAGCCTTTGGTAACCTTTACAAAGAGCAGATCCAAACTAATACCTTCACCACAACTAAAATCTTAGTGAAAAAATTTACTAGTGATGTATTAGATTGGTATAATCAACTTCCCAAACATTTTATTTATCAACTTGAATATTTGGTTAATCCTTTGGTTAAAGATTTTCAACACAATGATCTTCTCAAAAATTGTCTTAGCCATTTTATCAATGCTAAGTAATCTCCAACTGAATTAGCTCATGACTTTATCAAAATATGGAAATATTTAGCTCATAAATATAACCATAATATGACTGATGATAATGTATTCAAACTCTTTATCACCACTTTGACTCCCAATATTTAATATAAGGTTCAAAATTTTACTCCCCAAACACTTAATGAAGCTTTTAATCAAGATAAATGATAAGACTTTATCATGAAGAAATTCTAACTTAATCCTAAAATTATTGAAGGATCTTTCCAAACATATAATGTTATTAATATTAATTCTCCACAAACCAAACTAGGAGTTGTCAAAACTAATATTCCTTCACCTTCTCATACACCCCTTTCAGTTCAACAAATGAAACAACTTTTATTGCCCTCAAAACCTTTCATCTATTCCAATGCTCCTCCAAATTGGTATGACCCCAATCTATTTTTTTGGTTCCATGCTTACATTAGGCATTCTCATGAATCTTGTATAGGGCTCACTAAATTTGGTGCCTCCTATATGCTTGGTGATTCATTTAATCATGAAGCTATGATCAATCTTCATCATCAAGAATACACTACTACTTTTTAAAAATGACAAACTTCTAAATCTTCTACTTCAAATAACCAAAATTCTTCTTCAAATAATCAACCAAATACCAAGGATGTTTGTGCCATTGATGCTGAATATAACCAATATCTCAACAATTCTTAATATGTCAATACTATTAAGGTCAATTATCATCATAAATTGTCTCATAAAGATCCTATTACCAAGCCTAAGAAGCCATATTTATAGGAAAAAATTATTAAATATACTACCACTACTAATGTTGCTTCAAAAGCCTAAGATAAACTATCTTCTCCTTTTGATCCTCTAACTTTAACTATTCATCCAAAATATAATTTACTTCTAAAACCTCGTGTTGGTTCTTCTAAGTCTCATTGAAATTTTCTTAAAGAACTCAACTCTATGCCAGGTAAGATTCCATTTATGGAGTTGGTTCACACTTCACCTTATCATCATAAATTCCTTATGCAAAAACTTCAAGAAATTAAAGATCCATCCTCCTTAAATGAAGAACCACCTTCTATTGAATCTCAACCTACTAATGTAAATACCATTAAAAGTATATGTCCTTCCAAAACCTCTATTGAATTCCTTGAAGAGGACATGATAAATGATGAAATTGTCTTTCATTATAATGATCCACCACTTTTCATCAAAGTAGCCATTAATACCACTCTTATATATAAATTTTTAGTTGATGAAGGTTATGGTATTAATATGACATCTTTATGGCTCATCTAACAACCTGATTATAACAAGTATCATCTCAAGCAACCCATCTTACTTGTCATGATTTTTATAAGATAAATCAAAATCTAATTGGTTGTATTTGGATTCTATTAACCACTAGACCTAAGACTATTCAAACCAAGATTATGGTCCTTGAACTTCCTTTATCTTATAACATACTCCTTGGTCATCTGTGAACTCATCAAATATCAGTAATTGCTTCTTTTGGTAGTCAATGTATTAAATTCTTACATAAATTAAAATTGTATAAGCATGAAACTGATCTTAATCCATGGAGCATTTAGCTTCCCAATCCTAAATCATAATATCATATTCCTAGCATTCCTAAAATCAATAGTGTTCCTTTACCTGAGTTCATCAACATAAATCTTGATTTACAAGTTACTCTTGTATATTTCAATGATGATGATCCTAATGATTTAAAAAATACTTAAAATACTACTTAGTTACCTCCATACATTTTTTAATGGCTTCCTCCTTCTCTATTACCTAGGGATCATACTATTCCTCTTATTGATGAGATTACTAACTTTCCACCTCCATGAAATTTTTAGGAGATTTTTTACTTGAAGATGCCTTCACTTAAAATGATTTTTGAGTGGCTAGATTATTTCAATATCCTCTCATACTATCTCCTCATGCATTCAATAATATCAAGATATCACCCTCTAAAACTACCCCTGATTCTCAAGCATGTATAATTTATCCAACATATGATGATAACTATATAATGACCCAAGCTCAATTTAGAGACTTAGATGTCTAGAATTATAAAAAAATTGTATCCCAAATTCATGATTTTAATTGAGATGTTCATACCATTTCTATGGATCATACATTAGATCATAAGGGTCATGTTCCTCCTACCAATCCTCCTCTTATCGATACTCCTTGGGTGGTAGAGTAAATTATACCTTCTAAACCTCTATAAATTCTTGTATTTCCTTTACCACCTATCAAACCAATCATTTCATATGATCCTTATCCCATCATTGAACCCACTAATATTATAAACCCTTCTAATCCATCTATTTATTATACTCCTAAAATTACATTAGATGCTAAGGCAATTGATGTTCATTAGATAAATTATGAGTATGATTACTAGGGAAATCAAATTCTCAATTTGGAAGTATATTTTGAGTATTATGGTCCTCTTCCTAACTTGCCTAGTGATGAAGATATACTTGAGTTACTTTATGCCTAAGAACCTCAACTTCCTTGGTAGCATCATAAACTTAGAAATTTTAAAACTAAAACTCCTTGCTTTAACAACTTCATTGATAGATTGATCCTAAAACAAATCCAATTTCTACCTTACCTAATGCACCATACCATTTTCAAGATGACAATTCCATGATTATTGAAGAAAACACTTATATTGAATATGGTACTCCATCTTGTCCTTAACCAATTATTGTCTCTCATGAACTCTCACCTAATGAACATGATAATTTTAGCTTATTCTTTGACAAGTATCATGAGGCCTTAGCTTGGTCCTATGAGGACATTCTTGGCATTAACCTTAGCATAGTAGTGCATAACACCATTACTTATCCTAATGCCAAGATTGTGCATCAAAAAGAAAGAAAATTTTCACCTAACGTTTCCACTTTATGTCATAAGTAAATCATCAATTTAATCAATGCTAAATTTATCAAACCAGTGGATTACTATGAATGGGTTTCCAACATTGTTCTTATTTAAAGGAAATTCTTTATGGTCATTCACATTTTCATTGATTTCCATAATATTAATATTCTTGTCCCAAAGATAACTTCCCTTTACCTTTAATAGATGCCATTGTTGATTCCATGACTAGTTATGAAATGTTATCTCTTATGGATGGATTCTTGAGATACAATTAGATTTATATTGCCTCAAAAATGTTAGAGCCACTTACTAATGAGAAATTACTCACATATTTCATGATCTCATTCAAAAAATTATTGAAACATATGTGTATGATCTTATTTATAAATCTAAACATCATAAAAATCATCTTTAAAATCTTGTTATCATCTTTGATCATCTACTTAAATTTAAAGTTAGGCTTAATCTTTACAAATGTGTCTTTGGAGTCACATCTGGAAAAAATTTAGGATTCTTAGTCTCTCTCCATGGCATTGATGTTGACCCTACCAAAATTAATGTTATCATCAACATGCCCATTCCTCATTATATTCCTAAAATTCATACTTCTTTAGGTAAACTTAGGGTAATTATATGATTCATCCTTGAAATGGCATATTGAATTCACTTCATCAATTCCCTTATCAAGAAAGGTACTAATTTAGAATGGATGAATACATGTCAAAAATTTGTTGATAATATGAAATATTCATTACTTCATCCACCTATAGTTCATCCTCCTTCTGATGATAAACCTTTGATTCTATATACTTCTTCCACACCTATTTCACTTGGGGTAATGTTTTCCCAACAAGATGATATGGGAAGAGAGTATGCTACCTACTACACTAGCCAAGGCCTCATTGATTATGAAACATGATATACCAAAATTGAGTGTGATTACCTTGCCATCTATTTCAGAAATGAAAATCTTCACCACTACATGTTTCACCAAACTACTTATGTCATTATTCATTATGACCCCCTTCATCATTTCTTCTCCAAATTGTTTCTTCTTGGAGATAGAATTTGTAAATGGATTGTCCTCTTTATGGAATTTGATCTCCCCATCATCACTCAAAATGTTTTCAAAGGTAAAGTCATAGCTAATCAACTTGCCATAGCTTCCATACTAGCCACTTATTCTCTTCAAGATACCTTCCAAACGAAAATATCCTCTACATCAAAGGTCTTAATCAAGCTATTTCTATCAAAGGTCATTTTCATATCTTTACTACCGATCTTGAAGCCAATAATCTTGATGACTCCACTACTCCCTCCGATACTACTTAACCAAAAATAGTTATTGAGGAACTTCCTGAAATCAATGTCAAATTACATGAGGATACTTGGACCCTTCACTTTAATGGTGATAAATGCCTTTAGGGAGTTAGGTCAGGTTGCAATCTCACAAGTCCTCTTGAAAAGATCATTTTTTTAGCTTTTTATTTCACCTTTGATGTCACCAACAATATGGCTGACTATGAAACTCTTATCTTAGGCATGTGAGTTGCTCTTGATTTAGACATTCAATACCTTCATGCTTTAGGTGATTCTCAGCTTATTTGTCATCAAGTTAGTGGTGATTATTAATGTAAAATTGAAAACCTCATTACATTTCATCAAATTTCAACCACTCTTGCTAAAGATTCCATCTCTTTCACTATTGAGCGTATTCCTTGATATGAAATTTCCATTGTTGATTATCTTGCCTCTTTAGCATCTCTCTTTCATCCACACCAAGTCCTTTATAATAATACTTTTCTTATTCAAATAAAAAATCTCCATCCTCTACTAAACCACTAGATTCAATTATCTATCATGTAAAGGTTGTTACCATTTGACACAATATATGGTACCAAGACATCATTTAATTCTTAGAACATCAAACTTATCCTCCTAATTTAGACTCTTATGAATATACACATATTTGTAAAAAAATATTTCAAGTATGTATTTTTACACAACATCCTTTATTATTGTAATGTTGAAGGTACCTTGCTCCATTTTATTATGAAAGAGAAATTCCATCCTCTTCTTGAACAAGCACATGGGGGAATTTGTGGTGGCCACTCTAACAGACATGCTACAGCCCACAAATGCCTATGTATGGGTTATTTTTGGCCTACTCTTGAAAAGGGTGAAATCAAATATGATAAAAAGTGTAATCATTTTAATTTTCATGATGATCTCATTCATTCTCCTCCAACTAAACTTAAACCTCTCAAATCTCTTTGGCCACTTTCCACATGGGGATTTGATCTCATTAATAAATTACCTCACTCTCATTATGGGTATTTTTTAATCATCACTGCTACTAAATATTTTACCAAATAGGTAGAATCCATGCCCCTTATTAATTTCATTGGTCCTACCATATCCAATTTTATTCTTAATCAAATCATTTTCCATTTTGGTGTTCCACATACCATCATTTCCAATAATGGTGGTAATTTAAAAAACAAACATGTTAAATAACTTTGCACTAAATTCAAGATCAATCACAAATTTTCTATGCCTTATCATCCACAATGCAATGGTCAAGTTGATGCCACTAATAAAATTATCAACAAAATTCTCCAAAAGATAATCTATGAAACCCACATGGACTGGCATCTTCATCTTTACCCTACACTTTGGGCCTATCAAACTAGCATACACATTGCCACTAGGACAAATCCATTCACGCTAGTCTATGGTTTTGGGTCCATTATCACTTTAAAAGTTTAGCTTCCCTCTTTTCATATATCTCATGGTATTATTCCTAATGAAATGTGAAGGTCATATTCATACCCTTGATTTACTTGATGAACTTCATCTTTCCACCTTATAGCATAATCACCAATATAAGGCTCGCATTACCAGACAACCTAATAAATGTGATAAAGTTTGCATATTTAATGTTGGTGTTCTTGTCCTTAAATTAGACTACACTCATGATAAATAAGGTAAATATTCCTTAAAATGGTGGGGCCCTTATTTAGTCAGAGATATTCTTGGTCCAAGCACCTACCATCTTCAAACCAATGAAGGCCATGTTTTCAAAGAGCCTAACAATGCATAATTTCTCAAAAAATATTTTGCCTAAAACATTTCCTTCTTTTCATGATTTATATCTACATATATCTAACACTTTTTTCAGCTTACTTACATGGATCTCTCCCTTTACAACAATTCCCTCTTTTTACAAACCTTTAGTCCTCCATTTTGATCTTTTGGTATCTTTATGTACCATAGTCTTCTTTATCTTCTTGTGTTTTCTCTTTAGACACCCCTTGGGTTTTTTTATGAGTTTATTTGTAAGACCATGGATAGGACCCAATATTCCTCACAAAATATAGGGGATTTTATATATTTTTCTTTCTAATATTTTTTAGTTTGCTTTTTGGCACCCGTTGGGTTTTTATTTTATGAGTTACTTTGTAAGACCATGGATAAGACCCGATATTCCTCACAAAACTACCATCTCTTTACCTCACTCTATTTTTCATTTGCTTTTTAACATCCTTGTGTGTTTCTCTTTTATGTAGTTATAGTGTAATACCATGGATAATACCTTACTCTCCTCATAAAATTACCATCTTTTCATCTTTTTACATCCTTGTTCTCAAACTTTAGCCTTTTCTTCGTTTATTAGATGGAACTTACACAAAAACATATTTTATCATGTTTTCCTCCATTTCCCTCATTATTATGATAAGGAATCATACTTTACTATCATTATATCCCTTTTTACCCTTTGTCACATTTTTTTATGATTTGATGAAATACAAATTGTTCTATGTGTCATTCCTCTTGATTTATCCTTTCTTTTCATTCCACATTAGATAAAACAAGGTCAAAGTCAAGATAACACTTTTATTTTACCCAAATTTATAAGACTCTAAGACCACATGCTCTTTGAAGTTCTCTCTCTTAGAAAACTTGTCTAAAGTATTCAAATGGAAGTCATCTTTATCACCCATTTTTGGTTTTCCAAATCTGTATCGAGGAGGAATAGAAAAATCAATTAATAAAGTTAAAATCCAAATCATTTAAATCAAAAGGTAATGATATCTAAAAGGCAACATACAAATCTCAAAAGTTAAATCACACAAAAATACATGATTTCAATCACATCTCCTATCTCTAATCGAAGTTTAAACTCTATAGTTGGCCTCACATAGAGCCAAGGTCCTTTGGGGTATGGTAGGCTAGTAGATTAGAAAAGGGGAATTTAAAAATCTCTATGGTGCTATCTAATTTCTCACACAAGTACCCAATCTTCACAGTAGACTAATGACTTTGTAAAGGGTCTTAAGGAATATGGAACACATTATGGGAAATTAGGTCCATTTTAATTTTCATGCATATAGCTTTCATGGGATTATCTACATACTTCATTTTTTTACCTAAGAATTGTGTAATTAAGATAATTTCTTTAGAGTCTTCAAGGTCAAAAGTCCTCTTATTTTGACAAACCCAATTTGAGTGTCTTGACTTCGATAAAGAGTTCCTCTAGCTTGGTTTTTCTTTCATTCTCTCCTTCACCCATTTCATTCCCCCCTTGATATACAAATTATGATTCCAAATCTATTTTCCCTTCTTTATTTCCTTCTTATTAACCTCTTAAAAACATGTTAGCATTACTTTGTTTTAGTTTTATCTATCCTTAGAGTGAAACAACATGTTTGACTAACAATGGATTATGTTCTTTTCACCATCAAATTACATTCCTAGACTTACTTTACTTTGCTTTTGCCATTTACCATAATTTTAATTTATTGCTATTATGGACACCTAAGTTTTTACTCTTTTTCCAATATTGAGTGAGGTTGGCTTATCACTTCTCACTTGAAAATGTTGCTTTCCTTTTTTTGTACCTTTTTCCATTGTTGAGTGAGATAACGATTATCATTGCTCACTCTCAATGTTCTTTTACCACTTTGTTTCTTATTTTACCATTGATTTCATGATTTATTACAATCCTTTTTAACATGTATCCTTGGTTTGACTCGGTGATTTTTACTTTCTTACTTAAGGTTTACTTGTTTGAGTTTTTTGGTATTTAGTAGCCTTGACTTTTTAGTTACCCAATTTACTTTTATTTTTAACTTGGTCATTTGGTCTAACATAGTACCTATCACCCTAGCTTGCAAAATTTCCCAATTATGTCCTATCCTCATAACACTATCTATCTTGGCTTTTGTTACGTTTATTTTTTTCTTTAGTGTTGTATTCTCAAGTTTGTTGAAAGCAGTCTCTACAACCTATATAATCAAAACTAACAACATAGTATACAACCATATAAAAATAAAGGTAATTCAAGGTATGAATCATATTTACTTTTTATTTATTCACATTTTAGTCATTTATTTTTATTTATTTACTTTTCAATCATTTACTTTCAGTTATTTTATTCTTTAAAATACTATAATTTTTTTTAACATCAACATTGTGTGTTACTATGGTCTTTCTCAAAGAACCATCCCCTATTACACCTTAGTGGCACATGATGAGCTTCAAGTGGGGAATATGCATACACATAATATTTTTAACTTTTATCAAATATTGATGTTTTACATCTTACAGGAACCCATCGAGGCTCAATCTCTTTGAGTGCATGCCCTAAGGGGTGTATCAGGAAAGGGGTGGGAAGACCTTTGATGATTCACAAGATTTATGTCCCTCATTAACACATTATTACCAATATAAATAGTTCTTAAAACCATTCCCTAAGTTATTACTCCTCTCTTGCACATTCCTCTAGTCTTTTTCCTCTTTCCATCCCTCTTTTCCTCACCTCAATCCCCTTTAGCCAGTTGACTTTACTAAGTTGATTGGGTCAACCCTATATAATTTTTAGCCTTTGATTATTATATAAGGTTGACACTAAATTATTTTTAGCCTCTTATTACTATATAGGGTTGACTGGGCCAACCCTATACTATTTTTCATATTTTTTACTTTGAGTTTTGTCATCCCTTTAATCAACTTGGCTTATGACCTAGTGATTTATCTCCTGAAAACATATAGGGTTAACTGGGTCGACCCCATATAACCAACATATTCAAAATGATTTAGGGTGAGATATACCTATAATTTAATATCATTTGGTTATTATTTCAATATTTAATCAAGAGTTATTATTCACTCATGCTTCTTTACAATCTACTCTTCCACCTTTCTACTTGAGGAGTCTTAGCTTAGGGTTTCTACTTGGATAATCTAGTCTTGTGGATAAGTATTAGATGATTTGACCTTTATTGGTTATCATTATAAACCATAATAACCTCTTTCAAAGCCCTTTTGGTAAAGGGAGAGATTGAGTCTTGATGGGTTCACATTTAGGTAACTATATTCAAACTTTGTTATCCTCTCTTTAGTAGATAGAAGTATCATAATTATTGGCTCAAATAATATTACTCTTCATATTCCATGTATTAGGGTATTACTGACACTTAGCTTTATTTATATTCTATTATACATGTTTTTATTTCTTTACTAACCCCTCATATTATGCCATAAGCTTTATTGTGCACTAGATTGGATATACTTTTTTGTTTATTATAATAGAGTGAACACTAAACCTAAGACTCTTTTTAGGGTCATTACATGATTGTGTTAGACTGTAGGCTTTAGAACCCTTCCTATCATGGTATATTGTGATAAATAATACCTTAATCAGGTCTATTAGATCCCTATATTGGTCATTTTCCTACTTAACAAATGTATTCCCAATTGGAAGTGTAGGTATGTTATATCTTCTCCAAGCTAGGATTGATTTATAGACATGTTGCATTTTTTATTGCATACACCAAGTGTTTTATTAGTCATATGAAGGTAAGGCAACTTTTTATTCTATCAATCAATCTATTGTCAAGGCCCCTTCACTCATAAATATGAACTTCTCTAAGCACTTCATCTTGTACACTTTTGTCAATATTGATAACATATCAACTATACTGATGCAAAAGAATGGTGTAGGAATGGAGTATCCAATTTCCTTTTTTATTCAATGGCTATAAGGATATGAGGTAAGGTACACATTTATTTAAAAATAGGTTATTTCATCCTTAAGGAGTCTTAGTAAGTTTAGAACAATGTTCTCCAACAACAGGATTCATCTTATGGTGTCTCACTTTAGGGTTAGGGACTTTCTCCTTAACAAGGATTTGAGTGAAAAGAGATTAGGTTAGATCACCAAGGATATGTAATATTATGTGGAGATAAAATTCACCAAGATGGTCAAGGGTAAGGGCTTGTGTGATAACATGGCAAATGACCTCCATGAAGGCAAGGATGTTGTTTTAGTGAGCCAAGATAACTCATAAGTAGGTGTACCTCCACTTAAAAAGAGTTGGCTTCAAGATATGGCTCACTTCTTGGCAATAAGAGAATTCCCTTAACATTTAGACAAATATAAAATGAGTTATTTCAAGATTTAATCCATACCTTATGCATTGGTTGATGGATTTCTTTTTAGAAGGGACCTCAATAGGGTACCCCTTAGGTGCATACATGATGACCAAGTGACCAAACTCTTGGAGTAGTTTCATGATGGACCTATAAGAGGCCATTTTATATGTAGAACCATAGAAGCAAAGGTAATGACGGATGGTTATTATTAGCCCAATATTTTCAAATATGTGCATACATGGGTTAGAAAATGCTAGAAGTGTGTTCTCTTTATAGGAAAGCAAAAACTAACAACCCTTCCACTCAATATAATTCAAGTGGAGTAACCCTTCATATAATGGGGGTTAGACTTCATATGGATGATTAATCCACCATCAAGTGTAGATCATAAATGGGTTCTCATTATAATGGACTACTTCATCAGGTGGGTGGAAGCCATTTATTTAAAATAGGATAATGAGGGTACAATTTTGGACATCTATGATAGCATTTTGATTAGGTTTGGTGTCCTAGCCACCATAATTTTGGATAATGTATTAGCAATCCTTGGTATAAAGATAAGAGAGTAGGCTCTCAAACTAAGCATCTACCTCAGCACCTCTTCCAACTACTATCCTCAAGGAAATGGATTGGCAGAGTTCACAAACAATAATTTGTTAAGGACCATTAGGAGGACTATGGAAGAGAATCAAAGAACATGTCACACAAATCTAAAGATAACCTTATCAGCTAATAGAGTGACTCCTAAAGATACCATTGGTAATTATTCATATGTTTTTATGTATGGAAGGGAAGCCAAATTTACTATCTCCCTTGAGATACCTACATTAGAGTTATCCCATCATCTAAAGTTTATGGAGGATGAGCCCATGAATGTGAGGATGATAGAGGTCATGATGCTGGAAGAAACTAGGGACCTTACTATGAAAACTTTGGAGTCACATCAATCTCATGTCAAAACACCCTTTGAAAAGAGATTTATAGTAAAGAGATTCAAGGAAGGGGACCTATTACTCAAATGGGACTCAAATAAGGCCAAACCAGGAAACCATACCAAGTTTGATAACTTGTGGAGTGGTTTTTTTATCAATGGATACAGAGAACATAATGTTATTTAGCTTATTCAACTAGGTGGAGAGGTAATACCCATCCCAGTTAATGCAATTCATTTAAATCCTTGGTATTATAATAATTTCATCTATTGTAACATATTATACATATTATAGTAGTTTTTTATGCTTTCCTTTAAGTGCTTTGTGCATACTTTCCTTATGTTGTGTGTTTCCTTTTAAATAAGTGCCTTGGGAACTTTGTTGTTCTTTTTATTTTATTATTGTTATTTCAAAATGAGGTTCTAGATAGGAATAACCTTGTATTATCTTCATGATAATTTGAGAGAAGACTTGGGACCCCATATGCCTAATGAACTAGTTTATGGTCACTAATCTTACATAGAAGGCGTGCAACCCTAGGATGTCACCAAAAGTATTAGCAAAATTTTAGACCACATACAAAATTTAGAATTACAATAAATATTCCATAGGTCTTGGTGTGGAGCAATAAACTGAGTAGAGATCATGTTGAACAAAGGATCCAATAGTAGGAGAAAAGATCTAATGCAACATTTAAAGCTTTTGAAACACTTCAAGTTAACTTAAAGCATAGATTGTCTAAATTCAATAAATTAGGTATTTATGGTGTCAATACATCAAGGAGTATGGAATAGGTTTGCATATTCCTTTGGATTTCATTTGATCCTTCATAGATAAATCAATAGGAAGTTACACAAGTCCAAAAGATCCTATAGGCTAAAAATCTAAGTGCAAAAACATTTTTATGGCTAAGTCCTTGGCATATTGTTTCATGTATTTTATTTGGCTAAGTTTAATTCTTTTGAAAATTTTCATTTTTTACTAAGTATTGGGAATTATTTTAGACATTTTATTTCAAACAAAATTCTTGAAGGCATTTTTTCTTTATTTCATATATTTTTTTCAAGGCAAAAGCTACGTTGGTTTTCTTTCAAACTTTTTGTCTGAGACAAAGTTTTTATAAGTAAAATGATTTTAGGGTAAATGTCCCAAAAAAAAAACTACTAAAGCCATTTCCATTGAATAAATTGTCTAATATAAAAAGGCTAAAACAAAATCAAGTCAAAAGGTTCATAGGAAAAGGTTTGAAACACAAAGTCCAAAAGAATTATTTATTGCAAGGAAAATACATGGGAAGTAGATGGAGACATTTGTGAAAGTGTAAAATTTAGGCCATGATAAATGACTGTTGGTTTTCAAATATCTCAATGATGGTCACACACATCAAATACATTCCCACAAACATCAAATATAGGCATGTAGACATAAATTTTAAGCCCTGTAGAATAGTCATTTAGACTCAAAAGGTAGGATCAATGATCTAAGTTAAATCATATAGACTATCTGATGGTGAATGATGACTAATATAAAAGTAGGCCCAGATAGATCATAGGCTTTCATTACTTCATACATCTTGATCTAATAATATGCAAGCAAGTCAACACGTTAAATTATCTTCATGGTAGGAAATCAATAGATCATATTGAATCATAGATTCATATCTAATGGCACATGAGAAAGTTAAAAGGTCAAGGAGATTATAGGATACCATGTGGCATAAGCATGGAAGTATAAATAATGACAATGGATCTTGAGTGAAAAAGTGAGGCTACCAATTGGCACTAGCTTAAATAGATATTGACAAGTCAAGGGTGGGATTGATAGCTCTCACTTTATCATACAAATCAAGATCGATGGTGCAAGATGAGATAATGGGTCAATAATTTGAGTTTATTTTGATAGCCAATTAAGTAAGGGTGATCCTAATACTTTCAACTTATGTTAAAGGTGTAGATTTTTGACCTCAAAAAAGACCACCTGAGGCTAATATTTTAGAGATGCAGAGAGTATGGGATCTCTTTAAATCCCAATCAGTGTATATTCTCTGTATATGAAGGTAAGATATTGGGTCACATTATTTCAAAAGAAATATTATCCATTGACCCTAAAATAGTAAGTGTTATCTTAGCATTATCATTACCAAAGAACAAGAAATGGATCTAGAGCTTCCTTGTGAGGATTAACTTTGTGAGAAGGTTCATACCTTGTTTTGTAAACCTAGTCAAACCTATCACCACCATGATAAAGAAGAGCCAAGTTTTTTCTTGGTTAGATCAAGGCAAGGTAGCTTTAGAGGCCATCAAGAAAGATATTTCCTAGTCCCCCTCACTTATAAACCTAAAATTCTCCAAGGACTTCATCCTATACACCTTTACCAATGTTGATAACATACCAACTATGTTGATGCATAGAATGATGTAGGAATGGAGTAGGCAATTACCTTTTTTTGTTGAGGGCTAGAAGGATATGAGGTGAGGCACACCTTTATTTAAAAATAGGTTATTATAGCTTTGAAGAGTCTTAATAAGTTTAGACTAATGCTCTCCAATAGCAGGATTCATTTTATGTTGTCTAACTCTAGGGATAGGGACAATATCCTCAATATGGATTTGAGTGAAAAAAGAATAGGCTAGATCACCAAGGTCATGGAATATGATGTGGAGATAAAATTCAAAAATATAGTCAAGGGAAAGGGCTTGTGTGATCACATGGTAAATGACCTCTAGGAAGGTAAGGAAACTATTTTAGTTACCCAAGACAACTCACAAGTAGGTACACCACCACTTTAAAAGAGCTATCTTCAAGATATAGATCACTTATTAGCAATGGGAGAATGGCCCTAATGTTTGGATAGAGACAAAATAAGGTATTTCAAGATTAAATCCATACCTTATACATTATTTTATCGAGTTATTTTTAGAAGCGAACTCAATGGGGTACTCCTTAGGTTCATAGATGATGACAAAGGACCAAACTCTTGAAGTAATTTTATGATGGACCTACAAGAGGCCATTTTGCACCTAAAACCATAATAACAAAAGTAGTGAGGTTTGGTTATTATTGGCCCAATATTTTCAAATATGTTCATGCATGGGTTAGAAAATTCCAAAAGTGTGTTCTCTTTGTAGGAAAGCATAAACTATTAGCCCTTCCACTCAATCCAATTCAGGTGGAGCAACCCTTCATATAATGGGGGTTAGACATCATAGGGATGATTAATCCACCATCAAGTGTAGGGAATAAATGGGTGATCATTACAACTGAATACTTCACCAGGTGGGTGAAATCCATTTCTTTAAAGAAGGCTAGTGAGGGTGTAGTTTTGGACTTTTATGATAGCATTGTGACCAAGTTTGGTGTCCTGACCACCATAATTTTGGATAATGCACTGGCATCCCTTGGTATGAAGACAAGCAAGTGGGATATGAAACTAAGATCTACCTTAGAACCTCTTCTAACTACTATCCTCAAGGAAATGAATTGATAAAGTCTAAACACAATATTTTTTTAAGGATCATTAGGAGGACCATGGAAGAGAATCAGAGAACATGGCACACCAAGCTAAGGATAGTCTTATCGCCTAATAGAGTGACTCTTAAATTTATCATTACTAATTATCCTTATGTTATTATGTATATAAGGGAAGCCAAATTTCCTATCTCCCTTGAGCTACCTACATTAGAGTTATCACATCAGCTTGAGTTGATGGAGGATGAGCCCATGAATGTGAGGATGATAGAGTTCATGAAGCTAGAAGAAACTAGGGACCTTATTATGAAAACTTTAAAGTCACATCAAGCTTAGGTAAAAAAATCCTTTAAAAAGATAGATACAATAAGGAGCTTGAATTAAGGCTACCTAGTCCTCAAATGGTACTCAAATAAGACTAAACTAGGCAACCATACCAAGTTTGACATCTTGTGGAGTGGTCCTTATTTGATCCATGGATGCAAAGAACATAATGATTTTCAGCTTGCTCAGATAGATGGAGAGGTTCTACCCATCCCAATCAATGGAATTCATTTTAAGCCTTATTATTAGAAGTATTACATCCATTTTAACATATTATTCATATTAGAGTAGCTTTTTTATGCTTTCCTCTAAGTGCCTTGTGCATACTTTCTTTATGTTGTGTGTTTCCTTTCAATAAGTGCCTTGGGCACTTTTTTGTTATTTTTATTTTGTTTTTTTAATTTAAAAATGAGGTTCTAGATATGGATAGCCTTTTTTATCTTAATGATCAGTTGAGATAAGACTTGGGACCCCATATGCCCAATGAACCAGTTTAAGGCCACTAATCTAGCATAATATGCATGCAACCCTAAGATGTCACTAGAAGTGTTGGCCAAATTTTGGACCTCATACAAAACTTGAAATTTTAGTAAAGATTCCATAGGTCTTGGTGTGGATCAAACTAAGTAGAGTTCATTTTGAACAAAGGATCCAATAGTAGGAGAAAAGATCTAATGTAGCATGTAAAGATTTTAAATCACTTCAAGTTAACTTAAAGCATAGATTATTTAAATTTAATAAAGTAGGTATTTATGGTGTCAATGCATTTATAGATCATATAATGGGTTTATGTATGCCTCTATATTTTAGTTGAGCCTTCACAGATTTAAGTAATAGGAAGTTACACAAGTCCAAAAGAACCTGTAGGCTAAAAAGATAAGTGTAAAAACCTTTTCTTTGTCTAACTCCTTACTTGGTATATTGTTTCAGGATTTTATTTGGATAAGTTAAATTCTTGAAAAAAAATTCATTTTTGAATAAGTGTTGGGAATTATTTTAGACTTTTTTTTTGAAACAAAATTCTTGAAGGCAATTTTTTTTATTTCTTTCAAACATTTTGTTTGAGACAAAAGCTAAGTCTATTTCCTTTCAGACATTTTATCCAAGACAAAATTTCCATAGGAAAAATTATTTCAAGGAAATGATCCCAAAAATGAAAATCCCAAAGTTATTTTTGTCAAAAAAATTGTTCGATATAAAAAGGCCAAAACAAAATCAAGTCAAAAGGTCCATGGGAAAAGGTCTGAAACACAAAGCCTAAAAGAATTGTTTGTTGTGGGGAAAATGCATGGGAAATAGATAGAGACATTCACATAAGTGTCAAATTCAAATGATATAAAATGAACATTGGTTTTAAAATATCTTAGTGATGGTCATGAAAACATCAAATACATGCATGCAGATGTTAAATATAGGCATGTAGACATCAATTTTAAGCCCATGGAATAGTTGTTTAGATTCAAAAGGTAGGATCAATGATAAACATTCAATCATACAAAATATTCAATAGTGAATGATGACTAAAAAGAAAGTGGGCCTAGATAGATCAAAGGCTTGTATTTCTTTGTACATCTTGATTCAATGGTGCGTGATCAAGTCAACATGTTAAAATATCTTTATGGAAGGAAATCAATGGCTTGCATAGGTACTCCTAGAAAATAGGAATAGTCCCACAAATGGGACACTACTATGACATAAAGGACACTACACACAAATGGTTATATTATCCATACTAGGTGTTATTGTCCAATGAGTAGAAAAACACCAAAATCTATTTGATGACACATATAACTACCTAAATCTTAAATTTCAGAACCCATAACATCTAGAATAATTAGTTATTAGATAAGTCTCTATTTATGACCATTTAATTATATTTTTAGAAAAAATAAGGTCAAAATTTCAACAAATTATTTCTTAATTATTGCATATTGATTTGAGTGATTTAGATATCTCAACCCTTTAATCCAAGCATAAGATTTCTATAGTTAAACCATAAAAGGTTAAATCATATCTATTAGAGATCTTATACAATTTTTTGTAAAGAATATTTAGGTGTATGTTGCTCAGGATCAATTACTATCTCAACATTAAATAATGGCTCAACCAATGTATCCTCTCTTTGATTTTCAAGTTGAGGATTAATTCCTAAATTAAGTATCAAAGTGCAAAGGTCATTAAAAATTTTACTCATTTTTTGTACTTGAGGTAAGACATTAGGAGAGACTTGGGGTGAGGCTACAAGTATCCCTTTCCCTTTCCTAGATGTTTATGGAATTGTGGACATTTGAGAAATTGGGGGATCATGACTAAAAAAGGGTACATCTTCATTCCACCTGGTAATTTGGATAGCATTTGGTGGTGGTGATCTTTGATGTATGTTTTCTATATGAAAATCATGAGGAGATTTGATACCCATCTCTAATAAACTTTAAAATATGTCTTCTCTATTATCAAATAAATGTTACTTAAATTGGTTTTGAGATGCATTATACATCAATGGCCTTTTCTCCTACATAGTTTGGTGTGGATTCATGAAATACTCTTAGTCATAGGGAGAACTAGGTTGATATGTGAATGGATAATTTTGACCTTGAGTCCAATCATCCTCATAAGTGACATTACAATCCATATCACTTTGTGTGTAATGAGGCATATTAAACATGAATTGTGGAATAAATCTATAATGGAATTGGAAAATAATGGTGTTTGGAAACCAACACAAGAAAAAATTTAGATTTGAATAGAGTTGACTTGAATATAAGGTAATAATATGGAGTCTTGATTGGAAATGACCATAGAATTAATAACTTAGGAACAAGGTTAGAATAGGTTCAAACTCACACAAACAGTGTAACAATATAATTTTACATAAGGGAGGTGTGGTTTGAGACATAATTTGGACACAAGTTTGTATAAAGGAATATTTTTGACTTTGAATGTGGATAAATTAATGGTATAATTTCACACAAAGAAGATATGAAATGTATGAGTTTGAATAATTTTGGACCAATAACACAAATATAATAAAACCTCTTTATGTAAGTGTATGTAAATTATGACAAAGTTTTGACACCATAATCAATTAAGAAAATACTCAATCTAGCAACCCTAATTTAGTAACTAATATGGGATTAATCCACGTTCATCAAGTCTTTTGACATAATTTCCTTAAGAGAGGATTTAATTTAAGATTCACTAAATAAACTATTGTAGCAATTGGATGTGTTTTAATCCCACCCTTATCTAAAAAGTTTTGTACATAAAATATATCTTTAAGGTCTATTAACCTTTTCACCCTTGTATTAATGAATGTTTCATAGCCAAACGGTCTTAATATAATGTTTTCAATGGATTTATAAATGGTCCTGATATACCTTATAGTACTTAGGTGATTTATAACTATCCATCAATTGGATGCAAGATTTTGTGAGACATTCACCAAAGGGTCCAGTCTCTTTGTGACCACTTCAATCGTAAGGGTCTTAGTGAAGTTCTACCAATGCAATCAAACTTTTATGAACCAATAGATAAGATACCACCTGTGTAGTTTCAATTTATGTATCCTATCAGATAATGGTATTGGTACAATGTTGGGTAATGACATCCCAATCATTGCAACTTAAGGATTTGCAAGAAGGCAATGACACCATAAACATAGAGCCAAAAGAAAAAGTAAGGTATTACCATCATGGTTCATGCAACTCTTACTAAGGGTAAATGAAGAGCATAATAGGAAAATCTTTAAGATTTAAAATAAATAGGATATTTATATTTTTGAGTTACCCAAAGGAAGAGAACATATGCATAAATTATCTCCACAAAACACTCAAGTAACAAGAAATAATAAATAAACTTGTGCAAAATGAAAAAGTTTAAAAAATAATCAAGTTTTCTTAGATCCCAAAATGAAATGTGAATTGATTTTTAAAGTACCAAAATGAGATGTGAATAGAAAATGTGATTGTTTGAATAAATCACCCCATTTTTGGAACCTGCAAGTAAACAAGGTGACTAGTTTCTCTTGGTGCATCTTTGAAAAGTGAAGGAGGTTAATTTTCTATGTTTTTCCAACTATAAAATTTTGACACAAATAAATTCACTATTTATTAGGGATAATTTCAATTAGTTTAGAAAACCTACAAATAACATATAAAAAAATAGATAGAGAATAATTTCATCGATTAGTAGAAAAAATTTGTAGATAGTAAGAACTTTTCACTAATAGTAAGATAATTTTCTCAATGAATAGAAAATTAGATAGATATATAATTGAAAACAATTTTGTCGATACAAGGATAAATTTTTCAATTTACATAACAATTTCATTGATATTTGAATGATTTCATTGAAGATAAATATCCTCACAAGCCATAGAATGAACATAAATGATTTTGTTGACTATAAAGTCAATTCCATTGATAATAATGACAAATTCACTAATAATGTGTCGATTCATTGATGAATGTGAAGATTTCACCTATTTGTAAAAAATTACATATGAATAGAGAATAAAGAACATAAAATAGTGATGATTTCACTAATTATGGGGTGATTTCATCAATTAAAAAAATAGAACATTTTCATTATTTTCATTAATTAATTCACTAAAATGTAGAAAATTGAAAATGGAAAAAATTTTGAATATAAAAAACCCAAAATAATCAAATATTCTTCAAAGGAAGGTTGATAAATAGGCTTAAAATAAAGGTATGGGTTGCTAGTCCCAATAGGCATAACATATGTGTCATTAGGAATCTCATTCAATTGTATTTTCACCAAATTAGTTTTAGTCAATTAATAAAATAAAAATAGATGAAATATATTTTAGAGCCTAACACCTCATGATCATACAAATATTTGTTAATAATGCATTAGATTAAAACTAAAAACATTCAAACCTCCATTAGAAACATATTTTCATAGGATGTGGCTCATATTTAGCATCAAATGATCTTTTTCAATGTCAATTTGTATTTAGACATCTCCATTGAAATTTTGTACCATGTTAAATTGTTTACAAGTAGAAAGTTGATGAACAAGTTAGTATGATAAAATTTTAGGGCTTCACTATAGATATTGAACATGTTGAATTACAATTTAAATAGGTTTATTTATAATGGACTTGATTAGTGATGACCATTCATCTTGAAATCAAGATGAACAGTTGTAAATGAGTCCTCGTATGTACACATAGATCAACACATGGATCACTAATGTGATCCCTTCATCTTAATTGAGATTAATGGAGGAGGAGGATCTTTGAAAATATAAAATGTGAGTTAGTATAATCCCTTCATTTTGTTTCTAAGATGAAGGATGGAGATTCATTCCCAGAATGACACATGGATCGCTAATGTGGGCCCTTCATCTTATTTCCAAGATGAAGGATTGAGAATTCTTTTACACAAGATTCATTATGGGCCATTCATCTTGTATACAATATGAAGGGTAAATAATAATATTGTATATTAATTTACTTATCTATTTAATTAACTCACAAAAGAATATTCTATAAGATCTCAATATCCTTTCTTTACATGAATATTATCACTTGGAGGGAAAATAGAAGAAATAAATTAATTATAAGATAATTATAATTCTATTTACAATATAAATATAATTATAAGAATGATTTAGAGAGGGGTAATTATTGAATTGACTAGAATATGATGATTGAACATAGAAATTGACTATAAGGATAATTAAACATAAAAAGTGACCACATAATGATAATTGAATAAATATAATATGGTTAATTGTCTCACCTAGAGGTGTCTCAAGGTGAATTATAACATGTGCATTATCTAAACAAAATGTTTTAAACCAATTTGTATGTAATTATAGAAAGTCATTCCATTTCATAATTTGACATAGAAGTGATAAAAATGGAGTGTCTATAGATAGTAATTGGTAAAGTGTCTTGGTCAACCAAATGGGAGTCTAGGAAATTTAAAATTGAATACGAAAAATCTAAGAAATTATATAGTCACACTAGTGTTTAGTGTAGAGAGTGTATGTAACAACTTAAGATATATTTATAACTTATCCTACTTGTTAAATCCAATCTCAAATAAGGTAATCAACTAAAATCTATTTCAATACTTTTCATGTTAGGGGCATGACCAAATTGGATCTATTAAACCTAAATAAGGGAGAACTTATCACATAACACTAAAGGAGAGGGTTCCAAAGCCTTTAGGTAAATAATATATTGTAATAATCCTAGATAGGTCTTATAATTCATAAATATAAATATAATATAGTTTTATCAAAGCTTATAACACAAAGGGATATGATGTAAAAAAAAAAATAAGGGATCATGGTAGGCAAATAGTGGCCTAGATCACCTAAAGTGGAAGATGGAAATCCTAGAAAAATCTATAGCTATACTAAGTTTAAGTGTAGAGGTAATCTAAGAAAGGAGTTATACATTCAAATATATTACTTTGTGTAATATTTATCTATTAAATGAAATAAGAAAACTTAGAGATACTTACCTTGGGACAAACCTGTCAAGTATCAATATCCCCCTTGGCCAATGTTGATTTTCAAGAGATTGTTATGAATTTTTAAGGATCACACTATAGTTGAAATCATCTCTAGGCTAAAATATTTCCTACTTGCATCTAATACTTCCAAAAATACAATATATATTTCCTCCAATTAAAACTTTATGACATGGCTCCTTCAAATGCAGATGTAGCAGAATTATGAGCTATAAAAATGTGAAAATAAATGTTCCTATCTATTGTATTGAATTGAATATTTTATTTGTCACGATGGATAAGTCTTAACCCTTCTATAATTTTATCCAACAAGGTTTTACTACCATGACCCAATTTTTAAATGTTATCATTTGACCTCAAAGAAATTTGACCTAGGCCAATCTAGTTGTGCAATATGTGTCTTAACTTTGACCATTGTGTCAACCAAAGCCAACCTAATAGGAAAAATGGGTTTAACTTAGTTAAGGAATATTGATAGTATAGTTTATTATGGAGTTGGATAAACAAGATTTTTAATAATTTTAGTTATGATATGATTAACCAAAAATATTGAGAAGAATAAATGGTCTACCCACCCCTTTCCTAGTGCACCCTTTAAGGCATGCACTCAAAGAGATTGAAACTTGATAGGTTTGTGCAAGATATAAATTATCATTAAATGATTAAGTTTTAAAAATAATGTTTGTATACATATGCCCACTCAAATCTTGTCACATGTCACATGAGTGTAACATGGGATGGTTCTTCGAGAAAGAACATAACAATGCACAAAACTGAGCTAAAAAATTGTAGTAAAAAGCAAAAAATAAATGAAAGTAATTTTTGGAAATAATTAAAATTAACATATACATACTTTTACTTACCTTTATGACTATATGTTTTTTTGATGTATTTTTAGTCTTGATTGTGGGGGAAGTAGTAAAAACATTGGGCAAACCCTAGGAATACAAGGCTAGAGTGGAAAAAACAAACAATCAGAGAGAAATCATGGTAAATGGTAAACTTTCATAATTGAAAATCACTTTAAAATTTGGCAAGTTGGGATGATAAATGCTAGTTTAGTACCAAAAATATCAAGGAAGATGATTAACATATGGTAAATCAGGTAACAAAAAATCCAAAGCTACTAAATGACTAAGAGACCTAAAAAATTCATTCTAAGTAAGAAAAGTAACAATCTAGATCAAACTAAGGACACATGAAACTAAATAATGGTACCAATATTAATGTATGATAAGTAACAATCCATACTCAAAAAAATATGGAAATAGATAAGATGAGAAAGGAAAACAACATCAATGAGAGAGAAGTGATAATCTATAATAAAAGATGGAAAAATGTGGAAAAATAAATAAATAAAATAAAATAGACATATAAAAAGGTGAAATAGATAATATTTCATTAGAAATTTAACCAAAGGATATCCTATAAGGAAATAAACAAGAGAGTATCTAACAATAATGCCAAAATGTAGCTTCTAGTCTAATGATGGATGAACTAAAATAATCATATTCTGAGCATGTTTGATAGAGATACAGACTAAGAAATATAGACATTTGGAAAATATTAAGAAAAAAATTGGCCTATTAAGGGGGGAAATGAAATGGGTGGTGGGGGAAATGAAGGAAATACTAAGATGAAAATAGAATCTTTACTAGAGATTAACAAAATCAAATCAAGTTGGCAAGACAGAGAGATTTTTGACATTAAAGGACCCTAGAGAACTCACCCTATCCATGAAAATATGATTTAATGAGTGAAATATAAATATAATCCCATCAAGGCTATATATAAAAGAAAATGAAAATATACCTACCACCCTGTATCGTGTTCTCCATTCCTCAGGACCTATTACAGAGTCGTCAATCTACTATGAAGATTGGGTACTTATGTGATAAAATAGGTGGAACTATTTATATATTGTTGAAATTATGAGACACCCTAACCTATTATACTAGCCTATCACACCCTGATATACCTCATCTCTATCATGAGGGAAACTATGGAGTTTGAAATTCAACTAGAATAAGAGATGTGCCTAACAATAATCATGTCCTTTGGTGTGATTTTGACTTTTAAATATTTGTTTTTGCCTTTTGATAAATTTTTTTGTTTTAATGATTTTGATTTTAATTTTTATGGATTTCATGTAGTCATCCTCCATATGGATTCTAAATAACTAAACAAGGATGATAAAAATTACTATCACTAGAGAACTTACACTTGGTGGCTAGGAAACATAACTTAGAGAACATGGTGTTTAAGACTCATGTAATTTCATGTTAGATAAGAGTGTGATATCTAAACTAACTATGGTGTGACCATAGTGAGATGTAATATGTAAGAGGATGGAGGTAAACATTAAATAATTGAGATATTTTAAATCATAAAATTATGTATTTTAATATGGTACAATGGCAGGTTAGTATGAATCATCATTAAAAGAAATAGTGTATGTGAGGGGAGATATGAGAATATATTTATTAGTATTACCATATAATAATATTAATGATTTTAAATTATTTATTATTGTCTTATATTTTAGTTAAAACACCCTACTAAGGTTATAATTAAGATCAACCTATGAAATAAAAATTGGTGAAGAAAGCCTAGTCCTATTTGAGGTCTATAATGCAACTCACAAGAAATCCAGGAGCTTTAAGGATTGATCTAAAAATGACCATTTTTTTAAATAAATTAACCAAATACTCAAAATACACTTAAAGGTTGACTGATGAAATGAATGATCATAAAACATTTCATGAGGAATGAATGGGTCTTATCCATGGTCTTAGGATGCAAACTCTAGAACTAAATAATATATGTAAAGTATCTATATTTACTAGAATCTAATTATATAGTACCTTAGTCTTGTACACTTTGAAAATACATATCATAATTGTAACTTTTAGTTATAGACCTAACCACTACCAAAAGGCTTGCATTCACTATCTCTTTGTGCCCAATTGTTTATCTATTAGTCCAATTATTGTTACCCTTATGACTAAGCCTTATATACTATGAAAAAATCTCTAAACTTGATTATTATCCTTCACTACTAGTTTTAGATCTATAACTATTTTATATCTTCCTAGACATTTGTGTCTGAGATAGACACCTACATCAATGTAAGTATATCAACAATTATTTAAACGTGATTGTGTCTAAATTATGTGTTATCTTTAACAACTATTTTATATCTTCCTAGACACTTGTTTCTATATTATGTGTTATCTTTAGTTTTTCAAGACAAAAACTTCTATGTTCAAAGGCCTAATGTGAACAATGTTAATGGAGCGTTTCAAGTGGTGGTTGGACCTAAAAGGTGTCATAGTTCTTGGAAGATGTTGGATAATTAATATTTTATTATTGTATGATTTTTTTTTCCATACATAGAGGTGTAAAGTGTTCCAATGGGCCATAAGGTAATGTGTCCTAAAGTAGGCCTAATGAAATTAGGTCTCCATGAGACCTAAAGAAGGATTTGATCCATTTGAGTTATGGATGACCTAATGTAATGATTTATTCTTGATTATAATGTGTCCTAAGGCCTATTTTGTGTCCAATATAATTTCACAAGTGTGTTTTTAAAAAAAAAAGGTGTATGAGCAAGAGGCTTTTATAAAAACAAGGCCTTTTACGCCTAATTGATGAGTTAGATAATTGAATTGAGGAGCAAAAGAGATAGAAGATCCTTAAGTAGAAGGAGGAATTTTAGACCATCAAAAGAGAGTATATGGATTTTCATGAATATATAATAGTATTTTTGAGTATGAAAGTCAAAGTCATATGACCTAATCAATCTTGAATAGAACTAATTGAGTGAAGAGGTCAAGAAGGTAGTTTGAGAGGGATAAGAGTGTGAAGAGATAAAGAAGTTGATCATCATCTATTTTGTGAGAAATATAATGTTTTTAAGGTGATCAAATCAATAAATTTTTTGGGTTGGTGCTAAGTCATCTAAGGGGTTGGTTCTTTCTTGAAAGTGGGTACTTGCTATCAAGTGGGTGCTTGGCTAGATGGGATTGGTGATCCATATGGAGTTGATGCTTCAATAAATTTGGTCTTTGTTTATAAGACTTATAGTCCATTTGTAGAGATCAGTGAGTTTTTTTCCCTTGAGGGTATATCACATATGTGATGTGTTCTTGTATTTCATGTTCATATGTATGGTTTCTTATGTTTGGATTGATCTATATGTTTATATTAATGGCTCATGAATGTTAAGTAGAATTAAATGAATGTTTTGAATATTGATTTAGAACCCCCTCATAGTATTTTTTCTTCCCAAATTTGGTATCATATCTTGGTCTTTTGAAGCAAGCCTAACAGCTGGAAGGTGATCCTAAGAAGCACAAAATTTCTAGTGATCAAAATGAAGAAGTCTACTATGATAGTGAAGAAGGAGAATCTAAAATAGACCTTGAAGCTAAGCACATAAGTGACCTAGATGATTTTAAGAATAAAAAGAAGAGGAAGCATAAGTTGAGATTTATGGTCAAGGATCTTAAGGAACATTTATGTAACTTGAAGAGTGACATGGTCAAATAAGCCAAAAAGGATGAGAAAACCATCAAGGATCTTAGGAATCAGTTGGAAGGTGTCAATACAAAGTTTAGATCAAAGTAAGTTGAGTATGATTAGTTGAAGATAGAGCTAGATTCCTTTAAGGTTGAGCATGAGTAGCTCATAGACAAGATGATAAATTTTATGAAAGAGTTTGAGAAGTCATAAAAAGTCAAGAGTACCAAAATTAAAAGACCAATCATATAGCCCAATGTAATAAGGGATAAGTTATCATAGGACCATGCGAAAAGGAGTGATTAGTCAAGAGGTAAGTACAAAAATGTTGTTTGCTATAGTTATCATAATATGGGAAACATTACAAGATTATTTCCTAATAGAGTTAGAAGGCCCTCAAGTTTCAAAAAGATATATGTAGATCCTAAAGTGCATGAGAAGGGTAAAATGTTGGTATAGAAGCCAAAAATGTTAACATTGATAATATTGAGCCCAAGAATAAAGATGGATTATTTAACAAGGAAGAGCAGGAGACTAAATAAGAATATATGCTAGCTCAAACCACCTTTCACATTCAAGATGAATGCATGAAATGGTATATAGATAGTGGTTTCTCAAGACACATGATAGGAAATAGAAACAACTTCATCTCATTGAAGAAGAATGCTATAGGAATAGTGATATTTGGAGACAAGTCAACTGCCAATATAGTTGGTAAGGGTATCTTGAGTTTGGATAATGGGAAGACAAAGAAATAAAATGTGTTATATATGGAAGGTTTGAAACATAACTTTCTTAGTGTAAGTCAAATGTGTAACCAAGGACACACATTAACCTTTCATGATAGAGGGTGTGAGATAAAGAGAGCCAAATCGAGAAGGTTAATTGCCAATACTAAGAGGATTGAGGATAATCTATATGTCTTGAATGAGATTAAGAAGTAGAGATGGTTTATGAGAAATATGGATGAAATTTGGCTATGGCCTATAATGTTAGGTCACCTAAACATTGAAAATATGGTCAATATAAGCACTAAGAAGTTTGTGAAGAACATGCCTAAGATCACCAAACATATAAACATACTTTGTAAGGCATGTCAACATGGTAAATATACTAGATTAAAGTTTAAGTCTAAGGAGTAATCTAATACAATACCCTTAGATTTAATACACACCAAAATTTGTGGGCCTATAAGAATATAAAGCATTTAAGGAGATAGTTACTTCATGTTACTCATAGATTACTACATAAGATTGACTTGGGTAGCATTTTTGATAGAAAAATTAGAAACTCTTAATAAGTTCAAGGAATTCAAGGCCCTTATTGAGAATGAGAAGATAATGTGCCTAAGATTTGATATAAGAGGTGAGTTTTGGTCTAATGAGTTTGATGACTTTTATGAGGTTCATGGAATAAGGAGATAGTTGTTAGCAGCTAAGACACCTTAGTAGAATGGGGTGGTGTAAATAAATAATATGAAAATTCAAGAGATGGAAAGAACTATGATAAATGAATATAGATTATCTGATGGATATTAGAGAGAGGTAGTGAGAACTATAATTTATAATTTGAATAGAGGATAGATAAGGACTAATGGAAAAAATACTCCTTATGAAATGTGGAAAGGTAAACCTAGTAATATGGAATCCATTAGAGTGTTTGGGAGAAAATGTTTCATCAAAAGAGATGATGAAAACTTAGGAAAGTTTGATTTCATATCTGATGAAGGCATATTATTAATAAAATCATCAATGATCTTAGCCTATAAATGTTATAACAAGATATTATAAAAGATAGTGGAAAGCACCAATGTGAAGATTGATATGACGAGGAAATCACACTCATAGATAAAGAATACATTAGAGATTCTAGATTTCAATAATGAAGAGGAAACTATAGAGGTTGATGAGGAAGGATAAGAAATTGAGGAAAGACAAGACTCAAAATTCCCATCAAGACAAATTTAAAGAGATCATCTTGAATCATAAATCATTGGAAACAAGGATGCATGTGTGTAAATAAGGAGATGACTGATAAGTAAAATAAATCAAGAGAATATATCTCTATTGTCTAAGATTGAGCCTAAGAACCTTATATAAGTAATAAAAAACAAGTTTTGGATAGATTCTATGAATGAGGAGTTATACCAAATAGATAATAATGATAATTGGGAACTAGTTCTTAGGCCTACAGACAAGAATGTCATTGACACAAAATGGGTGTTTACAAACAAATTCAATGAAGATCGATAAGTTAATAGTAACAAGGATAGATTTGTATGCAAGGGATATGTACAAGTTGAAGGGATGTACTTTGAGGAGACCTTTACACTAGTTGTAATATTGGAGTCCATGAGATTATTTATAACATATGTAGGATTTAAAGGGTTCAAGGTGTACCAGATGGATGTCAAACTACCTTTTTGAATAGAAACTTGGAAGAAGAGGTATACATGTAGAAAATTGAGGGGTTATCACCATCAAGTGATAATCACTATGTTTTTAGATTGAAAAAGAATTTTTATGGTGTAAATCAAGCTATTATAGCTTGGTATGCTAGGTTGCATAGGTATCTATTAGATCAAGGATTCAAAATAGGAGTTGCAGATAGTAATCTTACATAAAGATAAAAGATGACCATTATTTGATAGTTGTTGTTTATGTGGATGACATCATCTTTGGTATAAATAATGATAACATGACTAAGGCCTTTGCAAAGGTGATGAAGAAAGAGTTTGAGACGTCCATACTAGGAGAAATATCATTCTTTATTGGGTTGAAAATCACTCAATCTAAAAAAGGTATATTCATTTCAAAATCCAAGTACATAAGAGAGATATTGAAGAAGTTTGAGATGGAAGATTTAAGGTAGTTAGTACACTTATGATCACAAGGTAGAAGTTGAGTAAGGAAAATGAGTCTCCAAAGGTATATTAGACATCATATATATCAATGCTTAGATGTTTTCTATACACCACTACCTCTAGACCTGACATCATGTAATTAGTAGGTCTTGTGGGAAGGTTTCAAGTAGATCTAATATAAATTCATTTTCAAGTAGTGAAAAGGATACTAAGATATCCCAAGGGGACTATAGTGTTTAAGTTATTGTATCCAAGGAGAAAAGAGTTCAATTTGACAACCTATATAGATATAGACTAGGTAAGAAGCCTAGATGATAGGAAAAGTACTAGTAAAGGAGCTTGCTTCTTAGGTGGGTGCTTAGTTTCATAAATAAGCAAGAAGAAACCATCATTAACATTATCCACTTATGAGGTTGAGTACATTACATCAATTTCATGTTACACTCAAGTCCTATGGATGAGATGGACCTTAAAAGACTACAAGGTGGAGTATGATGGTCTTATCCCCATCTATTATGATAATACACGTGTTATAATTGTCTTAAATAACCCTATCATGCACTCAAGGACTAAGCACATTCATATTAAGTATCATTTACTAAGAGAGTAGGTAAATGAAAAAAGTGTCACACTTGAATATGTTTGTACATAGGATTAAATTATAGACATTTGACCATGCCACTTCTAAAAGCAACATTTTAACACCTAAGATAGTAATTAGGTGTAGTTCCTGAACCTAGAAATAAATAAGGAAGTCAAGTGCTTAGGGTGAGATAATTAGGTGGTTCATTAGATCTAAGTGTAGGTGGGTTGTGCTAAGAAGGTATGCATGGAGATAGGGGAGCATGTTTGTATGATCACTCATAAACTCATAGTATTGTATGTTGAGTGTTTTGGTTGTAAGGAGTGTGATCCAAGGAGTTACAGACATCACTTTGGCATTTATGTCAAAGGGGGAGAAAGTTAAAAATGAGGGAGAAGTTGATTTTTGAGAGAAGTTTTATGAGAGTGGTTTGCATCAATGACAAAGGGGGATATTCTTGAGGATTGTCATTGATGTCAAAGGTAAATCTTGTATGAGGTTGATATCATTGAGAGAGAGTGCCTAGTTGGTAGTATGTGGATGTGACATGGGGTATTGATGAAGTATTTTCATTGAAGTATGTTTTAATGAGATATAATTTGAAGGAAATTAATTCCTTATGATTTCATGAAGGTATAGGTTTTTGAGGTCAAGTGCTTAAGTAGCCTAAGCCTAGTTATGGCATGAAGAGACCTTGCAAAAAGGTATGAGCATGGTGGCTTAGTGAGATGAATGCACATAGGCATGAGTGGTTGTATGAGGTTTCTTGATAATGTATGTGAGGTATTAGAACACTCATGAAAGTCTCAAGGTTAGCCTACAGAGGTAGGACCTTTAGACCAAGTTTACACCTAGACCAATCTTAGTCCATGCCAAGATTAATGAGGTATCATGATCTATTGTCAAGGAATGTGAAGGATGTATGGTAGTGTTTAATCATAAGAGATTTTGTTTGAGTATGTGAGTGAGGTGGTGAGTGTATGGAAAGAGGAATAAAGGTCATTTTTAAGGCCTAATATGGTTTATAGGTCAAGGTTTAGAGATAAAAAAAAAGAAAGTGTGGATTAATGAAGGGTCATGATCAGATTTTAATGTTTTTGAGCTCATGTAAGCATTGTCATAGGTTAGATATGTTGTTTCAAGTTTGTTCATGAAGTTTGAGGTCATAGTGTGAAGGAAAAGACATGAAAACATATTTAAAGGTCTCTCAAATGATTAGAATGAAGAGTTCTCAGATTGAGAAGGATTTTATTATGATAATTATCTCATAAAAACTTTGCATGGGAACTTAATTAGTTGATCCTGGCAACAATTCAGATGACAATGCGGGTGATGGGTCCACCCCAATTGATGGTGGAACTTCTGGGAGCCATAACTTTTGCATCGTAGCTCCAATTGACTCACCGTTTGAACCGTTGGAAAGATAATAATGAGGGGAAAATTGTGAGTTGGAATATATCTTTGATAAATTATTTTTTACATTTGAAAACCCAACGGAAGTGCCCTATATTTTAATTTTAGTAGTGTAGTCTAAAAATAGTAATTGGTCAAATTTTGTATTATTGTAAATCATGGAAGTTGAAACACTTAATCTCCCTCAAGATTGGTGACCTTCCACATCCTTCTCACACATTCAAAACATGTATAAATTAGGATGTAACCTAAAATGGAAAGGAGACATCTCTTCTTAGAGATAGGCATATGTTTGGGTCTGCAATTTTGATCAATAAAACATCTCTTTTCAGAGATAGCATTATTTGAATTGTGTTGTTATTATTTTTGAATTATCTTTCAACCAAAGCTTTCAAGTTTTGGATCAGTGGTATCAGAGTGGTTTGTCTTTAGAGTGTATGATCCCAAGAATGCAGTCAGATTATAAGAAGCTTGGGTGGAAAATTGAACTAGTAGACTATCCACCTATTCGCTCCAAATGACTTCAAATGCTGAACAACACCGAGACATCCCATCCTTTCAAGTAAATGGTGAATGAAGCCTTCCAACAAAAGCAAGCATAGATGTTACAACAATTATATTAAATTCTCCAACAAATCTTGATGGGAAATTCTGGCTCCTCATCTGCACCCACACATCCTTTCAGTGACCCAACACCCTTTAAGGTTTAGGTGAATTTTGATATCCCTACATTTGAAAGCAAAATCAATGCTGATGTAGTATAAAATTGGTTGGATCAATTGCCATCTTATTTTTCTATAAATAAATTTACCGATAAAGAGAAGATTACTTTTGCTCTTTTGAAAGCATCATTGCCTATTAAAAATTGGTGGGAAGTGTAGAAAAAGAGATTTAGTTTAGATGATATTGGCTTGGAGATGGAACCTATATGGGATGATTTCATAGAAGCTATAAAAGAATAATACGACCCCATTGGATCATATGACGATCTATATATAGAGTGGTAACAACTTCACCAAGGTAATGAATAGTCTGTTCAAGATTACACTGACATTTTTCATTCTCTATCTATAAGATTGGGCATCCAAGAAAGTGAGAAACATAAGGTTCTTAAATATCATCATGGAATATAATGGTACATATAGGGATAAATGGAACTCTTCAATTTGGAAACCCTTGGTGAGGTATACAAGTTCATAGTGAAGATTAAGCAAAAGCATAGAAGAATGAATACAAAGAGTCATCCTTGAAAATGGAGAACTGACAAAGAAGTTCAAACACAAGGCAAAAATTGGAAGCAAAAGGAAGGGAAGGCTGAAAAGTGGTGTGATTATTACAAATCTAGAACTCACTCCAAAGAAGAATGTTGAGCCATTAAGTCCCTACTTTCTGAGTCATAATCCTCAACATCTACTACTCTACCTCATACAGACCCTATAGTTGAATAGGTTAAAGAAGAGATTATAGATGCTGAGCCTGAAGCCATTATTGCTTCATAAAAGACCCATGAAGAGAGGCTAGAGGACAAGGAAAGGTTGTTTCACTCTAAGTATTGGGTGAAAGCTAAGCCTCTACATTTCATTCTTGATAGTGGAATTCAAAAGAATTTAATTTTTGCTAATGTTTTGAAAATCCTAAATTTGTCCATGAAGCCTCACCCAAAGCCATATAGTATTGGATGTTTGAGTCCAGGGAGAAACCTCTGTGTCACCCACCAATGTCTTCTCTCATATGCAATAAAACCCTTCCAAGATGAGGTCTTATGTGATGTGGTCAATCTATATGTTTGTCATGTACTCTTTAGTCAGCCATTCATGTATGATCGACATGGCATATATGAATCAAGAACTCAAAGGATTACTCTCACTCTTGGAACATGGCACTATAGGGTACCAGAGATACCACCTTTTGCATCTATCTCTCTAATTTGTGCCAATAAATTTGTTCTCATGGTGGTCAAGCCATAAGAATCTAAAAGGGATAATGTTGAAGCCCTAAATACAAAAACAACATGATGATAGAATCAAATAGATACCAAGCTGAAGAAGTTCATGATGTTCCATCCATAGACTGATGGTCAAACAAAAATGGTGAATAATTAGGTTCTACACAATTCTACAAATCACAGTCCCTTCCAAGTATGCATTAGGAATAAAATAAAAGTACAAATACCACACTTGATGACAAATCTTGATGCAATGGGTAACATTGATTTTCAAGGAGGGAGGAATGATTTGGGCAATAATTTAAATGACAATTTGGGTGATGGGTCCACCCCAATTGATGGCAGAACTTATGGGAGCCATAACTTTTACACTGTAGCTCTAATTGACTCACTGTTTGAACCATGTGAAATTTAATAATGAGGGAACATCATGAGATGCCATGGATATATTTTTGATGAATTTTGAACCCTGAAAATTCAATGGAAGTTCCCTAAATTTTAATTTTAGTAGTGCAGTCTACAAATAGTAAGTTTCTAAAAATAGTAATTGCTCGAATTTTATATTCTTGTAAATTACGAAAGTCAAACCAATTAATATCCCTCAAAAATTTTGACCTTACACATCTTCCTAATACCTTAAAAACATGTACTAATTAATATGTAACCTGAAATTGAAGGAGACATCTCTTCTCAGAGATAGACATATGTTTGGGTCTGCAATTTTGATCAATAAAACATCTCTTTTCAGAGATAGCATTATTTGAATTGTGTTGTTATTATTTTTGAATTATCTTTCAACCAAAGATTTTTAGTTTTGGATCATTAGTTTTAATGTTCCTATCTCAAAATTATATGCATTAGTTTTTGGATTGAGGTGTTATGCTTTATGAACAATCATTAAGAGTGGAAACTAGTTTAAACCCCTAATAAAGACCTAATGTTGAAGATGTTTCTCAAAAGTGCACAAGATGTATTAAATTTATTATTAAATATATTTTATCTTGTATTGGACTCTCCTAGGTATCTCCAAGTGGTATTGGTTAGAGAGAGAGGAGAGAGAAAATGTTGAAGTTATAAGCTTGTTTTTTAAGAAGTTACAATAGAAGTCAAAATTTGAATTAAACATAGTAAGAAAATATATGGAGGAAGAAGGTAGAGACTCATGTTTCATTTCCATGAATATTTTTGTATTATTTTTAGTCCTTAAGTATTATAAACTAGTCATCCAAGTTATCTATTTGCTAATAGGCCTAATGGTGCAAATAATGAAAAACCCAGGTAGTAATGAGAAGATGAATTGGGATGTGTTTTTATGATATAATAATGAAACAAAGTACATGGAGATGTTTTTATGGAATTATAATATATTTCCATGTTTTTAATAATATTTTTATTTCATGTGTGTGGAGAAAAAGTTGCTCACAAGTTGACCTATCTGGTTCAGATAAGACAATGAGATATAAGGTCATGAGATTGGTCTAAAAGACCAATAGTTACCACTAGAACATATGATGTTTATATTTTAATAAGATATATATATTTTATAGGATAATTTTTTTACATTTTAATTATTTTAAATTCCTATATAGGTGTTGAAGGTCAATGTTTCATGACTATGTTTTTGACAATCTTAGCAGTTCTGAGTAAGCAAGTTGTAGTGATGAGTTTGAGGCTCTACACCATAAGTTGAAGTGTCTAATGTATATGGTTATATTTTTGAGGTAATTTAGGTTCTATATAAGTGATATATTTTTATTATTATGTGACTAAATTATTTTTTATCTTTAGTTGTTCAAGATAAACTTTTCTATCTGTTTAAACGCCTAATGTGAGTAGTCTAATGGAGTGTTTCAAGCCATGGTTGGACCTAAAATGTGTCATGGTGTTTTTAAGATGTTTTTAATACCTATTTTATTGTTTTATGAAAAAAAATTCCATACATAGAGGTTTAATTTTTTTTGAGGGGTCATAAGGTAACGTGTCCTAAAGTAGGTCTAATGAAATTAGGTCTCTATGAGACCTAAAGAAGGATTTCATCTATTTGAGTTATGGATGACCTAATTTGATGATTTATTATTGATTATAATTTTTTATAAGGTGTATTTTATTTCAAATTTTATTGGTAAATTTTGTGTTCCGAACAAATAGGTGTATGAGCAAGATGCTTGTATAAGAGCAAGGCCTTTTAGGCCTGATTGGTGAGTTAGATAATTAAATTGAGGAGAAAATGAGATAGAATATCCTTGAGTAGAAGTATGATTTTATACCATAAAAATAGAGTATAGGTACTATAATGATTATCTAACATGAGGTTTGAGTATGAAATTCAAGGTCATATGACTTAATCAATTTTGAACAGACCTATTTAAACGAAGAGGCCTAAAAGGTAGTTTGAGAGGGATAAGAGTGTGAAGAGATAAAGAAGGTGATAATAATATATTGTGTGAGAAACATAATTTTATAAATTTAATAAAATTAAGTAGGTGGCTGAGTTAGTACTGAATCATCTAGGGGGTTGGTGCCTCTTTGCAAGTGGGTGTTTGTTAAAGCCTAGTCAAGTGGGTGCTTGGTTAGTTGGGTTTGGTGCTCTATGTGGAGTTAGTGATTCACTAAATTTGGTTTTTCCATATATTAATATAGTCCATTTTCATATAACAATGGGTTTTCTTCCCCTTGAGGGTTTCCCACATATGTAATGTGTTCTTGTATTTCATGTTTAAATGTATGGTTATGTGTGTTTTGATTGATATATATGTTTGTATGAATGGATCATGAGTTTTAATTAGAATTGAATGAATTTTTTGAAGACTAATTCATCCACCCCCCTCTTAGTCATTATGATTCCAATCAGGTTAAATGGGATAGAGATATCCTAGGGCACAATGGTGATAAACTATCTCTATTTCAAGTTAATTAATTAAAAACTCAAATAAATAATATTATAAATTTAAATATTGATATATGTTAAAAATAGTAATTACAACCAATTATTGATATTCAAATTAATGGAAATAATGGTACTTAGATGGATAGCAATGCACATATTAATCTAATGTGCAAAAGGTTAGAAATAGACTAAATCTAGATTCTGGATCAATTATTAGATTATGTAAATTTGACCTCTATAACCTCGAAAACTTACATCAACCTGAGAAGGTTATGTCGATGATCCTATCTAACTTGCATGAAATATTCTAATATGGAATACCTATTGGATCTATATGTGACCACCTAAAATTTTAAGGGTTTTATGTCACCTTCACTCTTGTCCATTTAGATATGGCTCATGAATTGTCTCTTTATTAAAAATATAAAAACCCTAGTTCTTCATATTCATAGTGACCTTAGGAAAAATGGGTTAGTGGGATCATAGTTCCAAGCTAACCCCACATTCCCCTCTATCAATGGTTGATTTTGACATAGCTACTACTCTAAAAAGTGCTTCAAATTGATGTAATTCTTTTATAATGTGTTGGTTTGTGTGTGTATAAGGGTGAAATATGTGGAAAGTGAGTTCAACAATGACTTAACTTATAACTTAGTAAATATGAATCATGGCATTCTCCTTCAGTAATTTATACCTATTTATGTGTTTTCCTTATGACTAATATGGAAGTAACATAAAATAGGGATTTTTCTCTCTTGAATTTTTGATTGAATGTTTTTTTATACTTTGCCTTGTGTGAAGTAGGAAGTTACCAGGTGAAGAATGAATGAGGATTGATCATGTATTTATAATAATCCTTTTGTGAAATATCTTTTAGTAAATCAATTACACTAACCATAGGGATACATTTAATTTAAAAATTTTATGGCTTTAGGGAATTGAACACTTGCATTGGAATAGGACACTTGTATCAAAGTAGGTATCTAATTGGAACACAAACATCCAAGAAGCTATAAAATAGGGATAGATCCTAAAACTATAAAGACAAAATATAAGTATGGTTATAAAACTTTGAGAATGATATAAGGTCTGGGTCATTAAAATAACATTGGTCAAATTAAGAGATAATAAATTTGGCATAAAAAGATAGTGATGTGAGCCTTTTGGTAGTCAAAAGGTCTATAAGTTAAAGGTATATATATGATATGTTTGTTTCAAGTGTACAAGATTGAAGTGATATATAATTCCTAAATAGTGTTTACATTCCCCCATTATTTAATCTAGTAATAAAATTTCTAGTTTAAAATAAAAAAATGTGTACCTAGCTGTGTAAAACACACCTTACCTTTACATGAGTCCAACTTAATTGATTTGATGGTATATAACATGAAACCAAGAGAATGTTATAGTGTATAATAATTACATATAATTTGAAATATAAAGTAGTTAAATGATTAAAATTCAAAGATAAAGGTTTAGGCATACACATGCATGTCGATGTATCTACCTTACCTTTTAGTAGTTTTATTTGAAAACATGTATCATTATGAAAAATTAAAGCTGATATTAGGACAAATATAAATCTTGAAAGTGTATAAATATAGAAATATTTCGGAAATAATTCCCTAAACCTTGGATAAAAGGTGAGTTGGACACTTGACAATTGAGATTAGCTTAACCATGTAACCCAATCACACTTATAACCTGGTAAACATGAGTGAACTAACTCAACTCACACTATAAATCTAATGAATTTGGATAATTTAATCAAGTCAAACCTATAAAAGTATCAAGATTGAGTGATTTAATCATCTCAACCATACAAAAATGATCCAACTACTATAGTAGATTAGTTCAATAATAGTCTATAACACTTTAACTTGGTAAGCTAAAGTCTATAGAAGTATTTAAATTCTATAAAATTATTTTAATTTTATAATTTAAATGCTCTTTGCATAACATATGTACCTTACATATGTCTCATGGTGAAACCTAGGTATAAAAATGGTATTAATGTATAAAATTCTACCATAAATGTGTATCTAAATCATATAACTATGTAATTTGGCCAATTTTTAGGTTGTGTAAGTGTGGAGAACATGTTTCCAAAATATGACCCCTAATGTAATCTAAAACTATGAAAAATGTGTAATATATGCCTCTAAGGTATGCCCCCACTAATATTCCCCTAATTTAAGATGAGGGGAATTAGAAATTGGTATTTACCTTACTCCAAAAGGATAAGATAACCATGTAAACTATGAATGTATCATGTAACTTATAGGAGAAACATGTCTAGGTAGATATATCATTGAAGCATGCAAATTGTGATCACATCAAGGCCTAAGATGTAGGATATAGATCATGGAAACATCTAAAGATTAATAATACAAGCTCAATAAAAAATAAATCAAACAAATAAGAACACTCAAAAATAAATCAAAAAACAATGGTCTAAGGAAACCACAAACAAGGGGAACATTCAAATTCCACACAATCAAAGGGACACAACTTAGTCAAATATAAACAAAATCAAACATGACATATTCAAATATCCATATAACAAGTAATGACATATTCAAATGTCAAAGATGTAAATAAATGCATGGGGGATACAAACATGGATTATATTCAAATATTCAAGGAATCAAGACAATATCAAGGCAAAAAACTCAAGGAAGTGCATAAATGAAAGCCTAAACAACCAACATAAACATAACATAATAGCCCATAAGTCATATGCATTAGAAAAATGTTAAGTACATAAAATATCAAGTATAATGTGAAATATATAAGCATGGATAAATGCATGTGTAAGTACATAATCTCAAATATGATAATGTAAAGTTATCATAGAATAATATAACCTATATGTATCGTGATCAAAGAAATGGATGCCCCCAATGTCCACATGGCATGAGTAGAGGGAAGGCCAAACATTTAAAAGTGTATAAATCATATATTTGTGTATGCATGTATCATAATAAAATGATGAGTGAAACACATGTATATACATAAATAAATGATATATTATCCACTAACATGGAACTAATATTATTGATGGTAAGGGACCAATAGAACATGTAAATACTACCAATATTTTTATATATTTTTTTGTATTGTTAGAATAATTAACACCAAAAAGACTATCATGTTATCTCATCCAATGGGTGCTCATAGGTATCTCCCCACTATGAACCTAGAGAAATATATTGGTGTTACTATTGAGGAATATATATAGGTGTAATATATATATTATAGTATCTGTGATGCTCTATGTATGTAATAGGGCTATGTGCTCATGAAGAAACACTAGGAGTAGGGGTTTGTAGAACCCATGGCTGAATGGTATGTGTTTTCTATGATATAGAAGTAATTGTAACATGTTTAGGTACTCTATATATCTAAATATGGTATGGAGTAGTTGAGGAATCCATAGAACCCTTGTGGATTCTAATGTAATGGTATATCAAGCATTGGCCACCTAGTAAAGGGGATTCCTTATTGCTTACCATTTTTTAGAATATTAACCTTAGTAGGTTTTATAGCTAACTGATTAGGTATAAATTTCTCTTGTTTCGTATAATATTCATATGTAACTTTGGAAATTGTAATTACCTAATTAACATGAATGTATTTAACCCACCCCTACACTATATAAGGTACTATTCAAAGTGTATGTATCAAAGTTTGTCCTAATAAAATATCAAAGAGACTCATGGAATTTATAATTGAGGTGATAGTAACCACATATATGGGACCCAACTTTAAAGGTAAGTTAATCTTACCAAGAACATGTTGCGAGGTCCCATCAAATGAGCTAATTGATCTAGTTGAAGGATGTAAATCATGATTTGTATAACCTAAATATATAAGTAATTTCATGGTGTAAACATTCTTGATTACACCATTATCAATCATAACACTACATATAGGCTATTGATCTATATATGTTCTAATGAATAAGGAATTAATATCTGAGTCATCATCCCTAGTCTCACTATCATCAAAAATAATAAAGGGTATTTGAACCATAAGATGTGTATTCCATGCATAAGTACCAATAATCACATCTAATGGGTGTTTATAATGAGATGGATGAGGATGTGCATTATATGCCATTTTTACCTCTCAATCCTTCTTATAATGGTCTTATAAAGTATTGTTTAATATTTTTTACTTCTGGTGATCATGAGTTTGTGAATATAATTCATTCATAGGATCATCAAATTTGATCTTTTGATCATAGATGAAAACTTAGATCTTAATATTTAACAAAAAACATTTATTTTTAGAATGTTGAGGGCCTTGGTGATAGTCAAAATAAGCATTCACATCATACCCATTGGGTAGAGGTATACTCATATTAACCTATATAGGTGGATGGAGAGATATAAGATGACACTCTATAAGCCATATGATTAATGAAGTCAGAGACTTAGGTAATCATGTAAATTATCTCATTAGGTTGTTGTGACACTACATTAACTATGGTGGTTATTTCATTTTTAAGATTAGGAGGTTTTATCGTATAACTTGGTTTTATAGTAAACTTGGTATTAGATATAGATGTAGTCAGTGTGTTTGATACATATTTAATCTTATTTAATGAAATAAGTTTCAATTTATTGTCTTGAACAGCATGGCATAAGTCATCAAAATATTTAAATTTTTTGAAAACAAAGCACTCATGTACAGGATAAAATAAACTTTGCTTAAAGATGTCTTAAAGCTCTTTATCTACCATAAAATTGGTAATTTTATCAACATTGTCATGTATTCAAGACATATTAATTGATAGGTTCATTGGTTCTATCATGATCCCATTTAGAAATTATATTATTTTTGTTGTTATCGAGTTCTTGGACCTTATTTTACTATGATATGTTGTTATGACCACTTTTATTTTCATCAAACTATTGATGGAATTAACACATTATGATATATGTGGAGATGAATTGGGTATATGGTTGTATTTAAATGGATTATTTTGAGTGGATCATTTAATTGATTAAGAAGTTATGTATATTTAGATAGCTATCAGATGGATACTACTCATTTTATCTTTGGTGATCACATGGTTTTCCAATGAGATAGGCTTGTACCAGAATCTAGCTAAAAAGATTGTAAAATGAATATTAATACCTTAAAATATAAACAATGAGTTCTAAAAGGCACCATGGTTACTATATTTGATCTTTTTTATCATCTTAGTCTCTCTTGGTTTTTATGCTTCACAATTTGATTTATGTTTAGTTTTTAATTCTTTAGTGAGGTTATTGTGAAGGATGAAATTAGTCTTGTCAAAAAGAAATAAAGTGTCTACTTGGGAACTGTTAGTATAACCTACATTCATGTTTAAAAAAATAATTTCTTAGATCAGTTTTAACTTTTATTATTGCATTTATTTGTTTTATGGTTTTCCTTCTTTGTTACTTCCTAGTGATTTGAGTTAGCATCAACATGGTTACCTAGACTCTATGACATGAATCTTTTATTGGGTTGTGTTATGCATTAATGTTTATTGGTTTGGTTAAGTTGTTATATCTTGTTGTAGTGCCTTTCTTTGATATGGATCCATGGGTCCCTTCATGACCTAGGAAAATGTACTAGGTTTAAGGTTATTTTGGCTTGGTCATATTCTTGTTGTAATTATTTTATTCAATGATTTTGCCTTTGGGAAGATTGGAATGATTGATAATGTTGACTTATGGTTTTTTTATTATGTTGATGATGTCTTTAGAGCTTATGGAATAGTCTAGTTTTATTTTACTTTATATAACTATGGACTGAGTAAACACTACTCACCTCCAAGTAGAGGGGGAGTTTTTATGCCTTATCTTGGTGCATTTGGATGTTGTTTATTTGGTTAAGTGGTTTTTAGAATTCATAGAGGTAATTTTCCTTACCACATAAAAATTGGGAAATGTGGGAAATATAGAGTTATGCCTCCATTATACCATTGCTTGAGTTTTGGAGGTGGACGTTACTAGAAACTTGCATAGGAAAGAGAAAGAAAAATTGGGTGTTGTGTTTTGAAAAGAGGCACACACACGAGTTTAAAATTTTTAACTCCTTGCTATGGTTTTTTGAAGGTAAAAGGGTTTGCATTGCTTAGAACAAGTAAAATATTTGATTTTATTGAATGTTTTCAATTGAAATGACATTGTAAATAATATGTAAGTAGTCAAGTCCTTTGTTAATTCTTCTACATTTTTTTTACATATATTGCATTCAAGGTTATTGTGTGATTTATCATGTGGTACTATGTATTATTTTGATAGTTGAATGAAGTTTAGAACTAGGTTTTTGTTATTTTGGTTTTAAAACCCTACAATGAGGTTTCACCCATATGGTATACACTTGAAACACTTATGTATTGTGCTAGTATTTTAATGGGAAAATGATAGGGTATGAGAAAGACTTTCACTATGTTTTGATTTTTTATTTATATGGGGTTTGGTGTTCTTCAGATAATCATCATTTAATTTACATGTCCATAACCTTATGAGTTGGTTCCCCATATTGCCGATGGTTAGGGTGGTCTAGGGCCACCAATGAACGACTCATGGGACTAGTCAAGTGGCTTTTGTTTCACTCTTCATGGAATTAATTAAACCTTGGATGTTTGGTGTAAAAAGGCATTTTGAACTTGCATTATTTTTATTGAATTATGTTATCTATTATGGTTGATGTATTTGAACCATGCTTTTAGAATTTTGTAATTAAATGATTCTTTGTGATAATGTTTGGCCTATATTAAAATTATGTTGAATAGGATATCATTTGTAATCATTAATTAGGTTATTAACCAGAGTAAGGTGAATATTCTGTATCAATAATACTTTGTGTGTATATTGACTAATAAATCAATTATTTTGATATGATTAGAGAATGTTGATGTTGACATAATATTTTGTAGTTGATTTTTTTACATGAAATCTATGTGTTGAATGTGGACACAGGAATGTGGTATTATTCATGATTTTATTATTGTTATAATTCTTAAAAATCAAAATTGCCTTGGATTGAATGAGAATTTGAGTATGTTTTGATATGGTAATGGATTCATTACTTTAATTCTTGTAACTTAAAAATTGGCTCTTCACCCTTTGAATTTAGATATTATAGCATGTTATAAACCAAAAGGCTTATTTTTTATAACAATGTGTTTAGGTTCTTATAGCTTCATGGTATTCTTGTACTATGCATATTGATTTTGTTTATTAATGTTTTTCCCTTATTAAATATCTATAAGTGAATTTTTTTTTCAAGTTGATTGTATGTTTTTGTATCTTAGTTATATATTTTCTAAGGTCAAAGGTTATGTGGAATCAGATGGCTATATGTTTTATACTTTAATAATTACTCTTTGAGTTAATTAATTTGATAGATAGATGATTACAAGGATTATGTTGTAAGAAATTTAAGATATGCCCTATGGACAAATGTTTATTTTTATGCTATAAATAAATGGTATAATATGATAGATTTGTGTTGTATTTCATGTTTAACAAGTTATAGGATGGCATTTATATTTTTTCTTGTTATGTTGTGAAATGACACTAAATAAAGTTGATGATGTATGGAAAAGTTATCTCTTAAAATATTTGTATCCTAAGATAATTGGAATCAGTCGTAAAAGGGACAATGGGTTGATTAAATATCTTATGGGTGCTTGACATAATGTTCCTTTATTTGATATAAGTTATTGAATTAGTTTATTGTATAAACTATTAGTGTGCGTAAATTCTCACTTACTTTATCCATTAATAGATAATAGATAAAAGTAGTAAGATAAAGGTTGAAATACAGGTCTTTAATGTTGTATTCATTGAATAAATTAAACAAGATATATAGATATGAATAAGGTATCTATAATCCTATTTCATTTGTAATGGTTGACAAAATATCAAGATAATGCTTGTTTTCAGTCTTTGATATCTTAATATTAATTGATTATTTTGATGATGCAAGAAAATAAGAGTTATGGTTATGCCCCTTTACATTATTAAACTACTTATGTGGTATGTTGGGAACTCCAACAAAAATAATTTTTAATAATAAATTATCATGTTGAGGAAATTATTGGGTTCCACTCATATTTCTATAGTAGATAACTAGTTGCACTTTGTCTTTATGAAAACTTATCTTGATGATTATTTAGTTGTATTAGAAGTAGTTAATATATTGTTTTTACATGGAAATATCAAACATAAATAAATATGGTATAATTCACTTTGTTTGGAATCATATTATTCACTGCCATTTAAGTGAAATAAATATATGAACTTTTTGTTTAAGTGCATTAATTATGTTATACATAAAATAATAGTAAAAGTACAATGTTATACATATGATATTTAAAATAATAATAAATTTTGAAGGTGGTAAGGTAAAGGACTTAATGATCATCAAATTAGAATGTATACAATGAGACATATCAAGTTCAAGTAGAGAGTATTTGCTATGTTTTAATCTCCTACTTCTTTAATTTTTAAATGAGAATTTTAATGCTTAAATTTCATTAGTTAGATGGTTCTTAGAGGTAAAACTTTGATGATGCCCTAATGGAATTTATCTAGATGAATTGTTTTAAAAGGCATTAATATAATAATTATTATAAGATGGTTTCATGAGAATAAACATGGATGTGGGATTCATATGGAATATTCTATGACCCTAATGATGAATGTAATTAATTTGATCATGTAGCATTGTGTGAACACTACTATTTTATTTGAATGCATATGTATGTATTTATTAATGGATTAAATTTAATAGTTAATGTGTTTGATGCTATGGGTGGATAAGATTAATATTATTCTCAAGTTAATATTTAATTTACAATGAATACTTATATTTTTGTCTTGAATATTTGGAAGTAAGATGCTTCAGTATATTCTTCTTATTCAGCTTCAGCAATTAATTTAACCATGTTACTATTAGGAAAGAATTTTTGGAATATCCATTTTTGTTAAAATTGGTTGTGCACTACAATTTTTTGCAGTATGGACTCTTTATGAGTGAGTATTTTTTAGTTGGTATTATGAGATAGATGACTCACATTTATATGTGTTTAGGTCAAAATTTAAAAGAGTAAAGTGGTAACCTTATACATCTCGAGCTTAATATATAGCTAGGGGTTGAATCATTTCTTATAAAGTTTGATCAAGAAGACCTATTTTTAAATTATTTATATTTTAAGAATATTTTTCCAATCTTAGTTGAGACTAATTATTCAAGTTTATAAAAAAAATTGGTTTGTTACATTGGTATCAGAGCCTAGGGTTAAAAACTCTAGGGAACTTTGGGATAACTATTAAACTCTACCCTATCTTAATCTTAAATCATGAACTCCTTAAGATGGTTAGGACAAGATCAATGGAATGATTCATTTATATTTTTAACTATGGTGACCCTAATTTTATGAGGGGAAGAGGTAGGAATCAAGGTAGAGGTTACGGTGCTCATGACTTAGATAATATAGTTAATACTCCTAATAGTAATGTTGGTAGTAACAATGAAATTATTAATGCTAACCGAGCTATTGGTAATGTTTCTAAGGAAGTATTGAGTGGAATATTAACAAATTTAAATTTCATTCAAGGGAAACTTGATACCTAGGAGCATAGGATCAAAAATCTTGAGGGTGTTCCCTAAGTAAATCTGCATAGAAAGGAAAATGATCAAATGGAATAACCTATACTTAAATAATTATCATTGGTAGTAGTTTATCTAATTATTAAATAATTTAAGATAATTCCTCTACTAAATTTTTTAGGATATGCAACTAATGCATGATAAATATTTTAAACTGCACAATATGCCTTCTAATGTGAAAGGGTGGCATATTAATAATTGGTGGGTATTATAACCCTATGGTGAAATAATATATGTGATTTATAAGGTTACTAACCTATTAATATATCTTGGATGAAATTTTAAATTAATTATTTTAATAGGTACTTGATGGCCAATTTCAAAGAATAAAAAATCATTGATTTTTACTTATTAAAACAAGAGAACATGATAGTCATCAAATATGAAAATAAAATTTTAAACCTATTGTGTCATGTGAAATACATTCATGAAGAAAAACTAAGGTGACTAAGTTTAAACTTGGTATAAAATAATTATTGATGCATGACATCAATATAACAAATCTTATAACCTTAGTGGATGCCATTGAATCTGTCCATAACACTGAAGAGAAGGAAAAAGCTCGACAAAAGGCTAGGGAAATTTTTAAACAGAATAGACTACATATTAAAGCTAAGAATATTTTTCCCTTGATAAAAATTTATAAGAAATCTGATTAAAAATGGATATTTACTATAATTACTAATATTATTGGTAAATTTCAAGGCCAAAATAAGATTTTTGAAGCCCTAAATTTGGATCAAACAACAAAAATTAGACTCAAAGTAATAACCATGGGCTTGTAATAGGGGTTAATTCTATTCTTATTGCACCTATTAGGACTATAAAATGTTGGGAATATGGTGATAACCACTATCTAAAGGACTATCCTAAGCTATAACTTAGATAATTAGCCAACCACTAGGTGTATGTAGCTATAGATAATCAGAATGTTAATTTTTAGACAACTATGATTGAAACCAAATGTATATTAATTGGTATTGATATTTATATTTTAATTTATTATGGTGATATAGATAAAAAAATCACCTACTGTATTAAGTAAATTTAATTCTAAACTTTTTCAATTTAGATAAGGATGGGAGGTTGAGTTTGGATCGGGGAAAAGGGTATCGATCTGCGAATGCCTAGAAAGGGATAAATTAAACTTGGATGCTTTTAAGACCAAAGTAAATCTATTTTTATCTCCTTTGTAATCCTATGACCTGATCCTTGAAATGGATTGGTTTCAACCTCACCATGTAACATTAAATTTATTTGGTAAGAAGTGAAATGAATGGATGATTTTGATAAAATGAGGGAAGTGTAAGGCATTTTAAGGCTTAAATCACATAAGTTAATTTTTGTGTTGTAGCTAAAAACTATAGTGCATAAAGGATACTAACTTTATGTAGTATAAATACATAAATCAGTTGAAAAAAAGGATGATTCATTCCAAAAGAATTCTCTTTTAAATGAATTTAAGGATGTATTTCTGTAAAAACTATTTAGGATTCCACCCAAAAGGAAGTTTATTTTTCAATTGATATCATGCCTATGACTGCACCTACCTTTAAATCTCCCTTTAAAATGAATGTAGTTTATTTTCTAGAACTAAAGATTCATCTACAATAATTTATATAAAAGTGGGAGTATAAGGCTAATTGTATCTCTTTGGGGTGCTCTAGTTATCTTCATGAAAAATAAGGACAAAACATTGAGAATTTGTGTATAATATAGGATGCTTAACAAAGTGATGATAAAAAATAATTATCTAATGATATATGATTTATTTGATCAGATGAATGGAAATATTATCTTCTCCAACATTTATTTAAGATGATGCTACCATTAGATGAGAATCAAGGAGGAAAGCATTCACAAAATAACTTTTTGGACTCGCTATGGTCACTATGATTTTATTGTGATACCTTTTGGGCTCACTAATGCTCTTGAAACTTTTATGAAATTTATGAGTAATGTTTTCATGGATTTCATAGATAATTTTTTTTTGGTTTTCTTTGATGATATTATGATTTACTCTAAAAATATAGTTGAGAATGAATAACATTTGAAACTTGTTTTGCAAAGGTTAAGACAACATAAATTATTTGTAAAGTTAAAAAAATGTACTTTCTTCTAGCCTAAGGTCCATTATATTAGGCATAACAATTATAAATAAGGTATTAATTTTATTCTAATCAAGATCAAAGAAATATAGGAGTGTCTTACTCCTACTAACAGACATGAGCTACATAATTTTATGTGCTTGGTGGGCTACTACCATAGGTTTGTGACTTTTTTTCTAGAATAGCCAACCCCATAAATTCCTTGTAGTGAAAGGGTAATAAATATTTTTTGTCACCCCTATATGAATAGGAGTTTTAAAAACTTAAGGTTTTGCTAAATACAACACCCTTACTTGTTGTACCAGATCTAAATGATAATTTTGAGGTTTAGGTAGATGCTTCCAAGGAAGGTTTGGGTGATATTTTGACCCAAGATAAAAAAAGTGGTGGATTATGAGTTACGAAAGATCAAGGAACATGAACATAACTATCATATGCATGACATGAAGGTTGTCATCATAGTTCATGCATTGAATTAGTTGAAATATTTTCTATTAGGAAACTATGTTAAGGTGAAATCTGATCACCACTACCTAAAGTATTTAATTTCCTAGAAGGAATTGAATGCATGCCAATGTAGATGGCTAGAATTTTTGAGAAAATTTTATATGGACATTTCATATGTCAAATATAAGGTCATGTTATTGATCCAATCATCCAACACATGCACCTTGCTACCATTTTTGTTATCAGGTCTAATTTTAGAAAGGTTGTGTTAAACATCAACTTTTAGATAAATACTACCATGAGGTAAGAGTAGTTTTGGCTGATGAGCATATAGCAAAATGTTTTTTTGAATTATTTATATAGATAAATGGCCTATAAATTCATAAAAATAGCATTTATGTACCAAAAAATGGGTACTTACATAGTCAAGTTATGAAAATGATTGGCTATAACACCTCATTATGCTCATCCTAGTGTCATTAAAGTGACAAGTGAATTAAAAAGGTATTATTATCAGCTTGAAATGAAACATGATGTGGATACCTTCATGGACAAAATTTTAGAATTGAAATGATTTAAGACTAAGAATTTCCATCCTAGAGGTCTGTTGTACCCTCATGAAGTGTCAAAAGATAAGTGGGTAGTAATCTCACTTGAATTTATTTCTAGGTTGCCTAAATGTCATATCAAAAACAACACCATTCTATTGTAATTTAAAAATAAACCAAAGTAGGTCATTTCATTTCTATAAATATAATAGATGATGCTTCTATTTTTGTAATAATATTTGTTAAATAGGTTTTGTGGTTGTTTGACATGCCAAAAATAATTATTTCATAATGGAACAAATTGTTCATGTCAAGGTTTTGACAAACTTTCATTGCAACTTTCGAAAACTACTTGAATTTTAGTTCCACATACCACCTAGAAATGGATGGTCAAATGGAGAGGTTAAACCAATGTTTTGAATGTATTTTATGGACCAATAGTCTTAATGGGAAGAGTACCTTCATCTAATTGAATTTGATTATAATAAAAAATTTCATTCTATGATTAAAATTGGTTCTTTTGAAGCTCTATATGGTAATAAATGTATAACTCCTCTTGGATGGGATAACTTGGAAAACAAGGATATTATTGGGCCTAATATACAATAATATTATGATAATTATATGTAACTTATTAGGAAAAATCTAAAAATAACCTCTGATAGACAAAAATGTTATGTGGATTTGAAAAAAAAACCCAAGAATTCAATCTAGGTAATAAAGCTTTTTTGAAAATTAGACCATAGAAAAAATTTATAATTTTTGACAACTCCTCTAAGTTAGATTTTTTTTTGAAAAAATAGGGGTAAAAACTTTATTGAAACTTAGAATAGCTGAATATAGAATAACATAGGGCCAAAGCCCTAGGAACCACCAGAGACTATAGAAAAAACAAGAACAAGAACATCACTCCCCAATACCACTCTCATCTTCTACAAGAATCTTCTCTAGGTCCTGACATAACTCGTAAGGCATCTACTCCCAATCATCAATCTTTTGTCCATCTATATCTTTTGATGCCCATTTTGCTAGGCAATCGGTTGCCCTATTCCATTCCCTCAGAATATGGGCATAAGACACTAAATCCATACAAGAGCTAACCTGTAGTATCTACTATGCTAATATAGACAACTGCCAGCTAACATCAGAGATCCTCCTCTCAAGGAGCAAATTGACTAGGACTTGAGAGTTAGCTTCACATATCACCTTCCTCTACCCTAGATCATAAGCTTGATTTAAAGCATATAAGATCGCCAAGACTTCCATTTTATTAACAGTTTGCACCCCTTTACTAGCCAAGAAAATAAAAACCATTGAACCAGAAGAATCTCTACCAATCCCACCAATCCTATCTAACCCTGGATTACCCCTGAAAGAACCATCTGTATTAATTTTCAAAAAACTAGCTAGAGGTGGTAGCCATTTCCCCATCCTTTGAACTCTTTGTTTTACATGTTTACCTCTCCTGACACAAGTTGAGGCCACAGATATCCCTTGTATGCCCAACTTGTCAACCATCTCAGCATCACCCTTCTCCAGTGGAAAAGTAATCTCACTCTTAGCTTCAACAGTTTCTTGGATCATTCCCAAGATTCTAATCCAAACCTGTTGAATCCCTAATTTTTCATACCAAAAAATTCTATGATTCCTTTCCAACCAAACTTGCCATAGTAGAAAGATAGGACCAGCATACCAAACATCCTGCAAGAAGGGAGCCAAGGATGAGGGCCTCCCCAATCTCATCCAAAAATCTGCCAGGGAAGATGCATGAATACATTGACATTTCCACACATCCCACCAAAGATGCCATAGTTACATTATGAAGGGGCAGTGGAAGAATAAGTGTAGAGAATCTTCCTCCCCACCACTATAGAGAATACACCTCGAAGGGCCAGTAAAGCCCCTCTTCTAGATATTTTCCCAAGTCAAGCATCTATTCTAGACCAAAGTCCAAATAAAGCAATTACACTTTGGCCAAGAGAATCTATTCCAGACATTTTTCCACCAATGAACTTCCCTCCCCCCATCTAATTGCTGAGAGAGAAACTCCTGATAACTAGAAGACACAGTGTATGTACCCTTGGGATTAGGGGCCCAAGCCAACACATCACTATCCATAAGGGCGCTATAGCTACAACCAGAAAGAATGTAATGAAGTTTAGCACACTCTACCTCTAACCTAATAATAGGCCACTCCCCTGGGGTCTTCCATCTTGCTTCCACCACCTACCCATGAAGGGAAAGGGACTTAAAGTCATGCACCCTAGTCCATCCAGCTTCACAAAACCTCTGGGATAATATACTTAAGTGAGGCTATTGGGTAACTATGGGAGGGTAGCCATCCCAAGAGTCTTTCCAAAAATGTGCCTCTATCCCACTCTTGTAGATCCAGAATAGTCCACCCTTAATGAGCACAGCCCCTTTCTTGAGCATAGTCCAAATCATCAAGCCTTTCCTTGTCAAGCTATACCAAGGGGTATCTTTCTGGGGGATCCCAAAAAAATAATCATGGGATAATATTTTGGCCCATACCTAATCCTATTCCACAGACCATCACTAATACAATTTAACTGCCAGAGCAGTACCAGAAAGCAATGATTTCCATAATCCAAGACCACCAAACCTTTTTGGGCTAAAAACTACCTCCCACTTAATAAGGCTCCACTTAGTTGATGATAAATTACTAGCCCATAAAAATTGTCTTGCTAAGGAATCAAGGCCCCTAACAAAGCTCACAGGCACCACCTGAATCATACACCTATAGAGAGGAAAAGCCTACACTACAGATTGAAGTAGCTGGACCCAACCAACAAAGGATAGCCAATGATGGGTCCAATGGTTCACTTTGACATGGACCTTGTCTAGAATAACCTACCATGAGTCCCTAGACTGCCTGCCAACCAAAATAGGGATCCCAAGGTATAGCAAAGGAAGACTCCCAGTTTGTAACCTAAGAATATGAGTGACTCTTCACTGAATGGGAGGTGGAGTGTTAAAGAAAAAAAATTAAAGACTTTCCCTCATTAATTAACTGCCCTGAAGGAGCAAGATAAACATCCAAGCCTTTGCGCATATTAGAAGCCTCCCTAATAATAGCCATACCCATCAAAGTTGCATCATCCACAAATTGTAAGTGAGATTGTACAGGAAGGCCCCCTCCCCATTGTCAGCCCTAAATAAAGCCCCCTTCAACATTCCTTTTAATCAACCGTCCCATCCCTTCCACCAAAAGAAGAAATGGGTAAGGAGAGAGAGCGTCACCTTGATGAAAACTTTGAGAGGCCCCAAAGAGATTAGAATACTCTCCATTAATCAAAACTAAGAAAAAAATTGAATTCACACAACTCATAACCCAGTGAATCCATTCCTCCTCAAAACCAAAGGCACCCAAAACCTTCTGGAGGAAGGACTAATGAACTCTGTCATAAGCCTTGCTCATGTCTAGCTTGATGAACATAGCCTTGTCTTTGGACTTGGCCATGGAATGGATAGTCTCTGTAGCCATAACCACTCCATCCAAAATTTGATGGCCCTCCACAAAGCCACTTTGCTCTTTAAAAATAAGCAATGTAAGCCACTTTTTTAACCTTTCAGCAATCAACTTAGATATAATTTTATAAATTACATTGCAAAGAGAAATGGGGTGAAAATGACTTAACCGATCAACCCCCTCCCCCTTGGGAATGAGAGCTAGGAAGGTAGAGTTCAGGGCCTAGAGAATTTGCTTATTCTCCAAGGATTCTTGAATAACTACCAATAAATTTGATTTGATGATGTCCCAAAATTCTTGGAAGAACTAAATCAGGAAGCCATCTAGACTAGGCACCTTTCCTTTTTGCATCTGGAAAACAATATTCTCTAACTCCTCCAAAGATATGGCACTCATAAGATGCTCTTTCATTTCCAAAGAAACTAAATAAGGAATACAGGATAGAACTTGAGCCTCTGCAGCCAAGTCCCCCTGCAATTCCTCCCTAAATAAAGAAGCAAAATACTGCACAACTTCATTGGAAATATCCTAGGTAGAATAGATAACCTCCCCCCTGTCAGTCACTAGAGATGATATAGAATTACCATGTTGTCTGGCTTTCACTAAATTGAAAAAGAAGGTAGTGTTCTTATCCCCCTCTTGAAGCCACACATTCTGTGCTTCTATTTCCAAAAGATATCCTCTCTCAGCTCCTATTCCTCCAATGTTTTTAGAGCCCTAGCTTCCCCCCATAACAAATACTTAGACACCCCCTCTTCCCTAATCAACTTGGTAACATCATTCAACTCCATTTGAGCCTCACTTTTTGCTTGGTAAATGTTCCCAAAGCATTATCAATTCCACCTTTTGAGTTGATACTTAACATATTGGAGGAGCTTGGGAAAAATATACATAGCTGAACCAAAAGTAGGTCTACCTACCTTCCACCATTTAACCACACATCCATACAGGTCTGGGTCCCTGAGCCACATGAACTGGAACATGAAAGGCAACTTTTGAGGCAAACAGGCTGAGGAAATGATAAGCTTTATGGGCCAATGATCTAAACCTCTCTAATCTAATATCTCAGAGTTGGAAGACCATAATCCACCCACCCAAAAATAAGAAACCATGAAATGGTCAAGTCGTTCAGCAATGCCCCTGTCACCCACCCTTCTATTGTTCCAAGTGAAGTGGCGATTGTTAGGCTTGATATCCATGAGATTTAGTGCTGAAATATTATCTTGAAGCAAGATAGAGGAGGGCTCTAGTCTTGCATTACCTCCTTATTTTTTAGTTAAATCAATAATAGCATTAAAGTATCCAGCAATAATCCATGGTAAGGAAATAAACTACAAACCACATGAATATTATTCCATACCAAAAGTTTACCTTAGAAATCAATAGGTGCATAAACATTAGAAAAAAGGATAGATTCCCTAGACTTAATGCACAAAGAAACCATGGATAAGGAGGACTTGAAGGAAATCAAAGACACAAGTTGGATCTTTCATGGGTTCCATAGACATGCCACACCCCCCAAAGATCCCTGAGCTCCAATGCACTGGCATTTACCATGCCTCCACAACTTAGGTGCGATACTCATCATACATTCCACATAAACCTTAGTCTCCTAAAGAAAGAGAACATCAGGAGAATGACTTCTAACTAATTCTTCAACAACTTTTTGTCTAGGGCCATTGTTTAAGCCCCTTGCATTCCAAGAAATAATGATCATTTGGGAGGAGTCAAAAAGTGGGAATCTAAGGTCTTAATAGATCCTGACTCCACCAAAGTCTCCCCTATCATCTTAATCTTCTCCAAATCCTTCTTTCATCCCATTTTAACATTTTTCTCTAAAACCCCCTTCTTACCATCATTTTCAAGAATACCCAGATGAGGAGAAGATTTACCTCACTTATCTGTATCTAAAACCGCAGTCCATGCAGGAAGAACCACTTCCTCTACACCCTGTCCCATATCAACATTTGGCTCTAAAATCATCTGAGCCCCTATCTGCCCATCTGTGACCATAGGCATGGCAAATTCCCCATGAGAAGTAGAGGGAGGAATGAAAGAACTAATCTCCAGTCTAGAATCCACCACAAGTTGATCTACACTAATTAAACTAGGATTAACTTCTTGCTAACCCAATTCATCCAAGACCTCAAACTTGTTAAAGGTATCCTCCTCCTATCACTCCATTACAATCCTCTTCTATCCTTTGTTATGATTTTGAGCCTTAACATAAACAAAACCCTCAGCATCCTTTCCCTCACCAGTAATAGACTTCTTCCCTTTATCAGCACCAGGAGTGTTACTAGGAGGAGGCAGAGGTTGTTGCTCCACTAGCTTGTCCCTCAGGCATCTTCACAACAAGTGGCCATATTCATGACAAAGGCAATATCAGAAAGGAAGGATCTCATAATCCAGTTGTTGCACCCAAGAATGTGAGCCTACACACATCTCCACTGCATTTGGCAGTGGTCTACTCAGATTGATTTCCATGCAAATTTGAGCAAAAGTCATAACTTTCTTACCCAAAGTTTATGTTGAAGACCCCATCGGCCTTCTGAGTATCGATGCAAGCATATGAAGAACATCCTCTTGAAAACATTCTATTGGAAATCTAGGCAATCGAACCCATACCAGAACCCAATTTGGGAGCTTCTCAGAAGGATTAAATATTGCATGCCATGGTTTGATGAATAGCCCAGCATGATTATAAAAATAGGGCCCACCCTCAAAAACCCTATTGTGATTAGCCAAGCAAAGAAACATAATTATGAAAAAGTTGTTTGCAAGCAACGTGACCTCTATTTCACCCTCTGGTTCCCACACTCTCTGAGCCCAATTCTCCAAAAATTGAATGGAAACTCTTAAACCCAAAAACTTGAAATACAGTGAATGCTTAGAGTAGTATTCGACATCTTCAATGATCATTTAAAAAGGGATTACCAGTTTTGGTCTTTCTTTGCACCACTCAAGGTAACCATTAATCTTTGTGATCCGAGATCCCCCAGGCAAGCTCAAATTTGTAGCACTTGTAGTCTGAGAAAAGAAGGCATTTTCAAACACCCTCACTTCCTGTCCCAACATATTCAAACCCACCGCTTCACAAAAACTTATACCAGGTTCAACCCTAGGAGGCTCACTCTTAGCCATAACCATGCCTAGCCTTGGACACTCCATAGTAATGGGATCTATCCAGGTACCTCCACCGATTCGATCACTAAATGATGTCCAAAAATCAATCTCAATACAACATGGTAGCTAGAAATAAAGGTTAAGCCAGTAAATTTGATAGCTAAATCCATAGCCCCCATCCCACATAATCAATCAACCAGCCCCCTCTTATGCAAGCACAAACACAGTGGATACAAGCTAGGGCATGACTGCCCTAGCTTGGTGACGAGTTGCAAAATCCTTTAGCCATCTTCAATTCAACACAAACATCCTCTAAGTTAGATTTTCACTATGTTATAAATTTTGATATTATTTAAAATATTAGTCTTGTATCTTATTGGCTAGCCCTTCATCCTTCTCTATCTAAGATTCATGATGTTTTTCAGGTTGCTTTACTTAGAAAGTATATTTAATATTCCACTCACATGTTGGATTTGAAAAACATATAGGCTATAAAAGAGGAGAAATTATAGATAGAACCCATGAGGATATTTTACCATCATAATATTAATTTGTAAAACATAAACATACAAGTATTTATCCAATGGGACCTTCTTAGTGAAAGAAGTACTACATGGGAATATTGTGGGCTTTTCAAAAAACAATATCCTCATTTATTTGCATAGTCTCCAAGATGACTCCTCTTTATGTGGGAGAGGATGTTACAACCCCATTTGGAACTTATCTTATTTTTGTTGTTATCAAGTTTTTGGACCTTTTTTATTATGATATGTTATTATGACCACTTTTAGTTTGATCAAACTATCAATGGAATTAAGAAATAATAATATATGTGGATATGACTTTGGTATATGATTGTATTTCAATGAATTACTTTTAGTTGATCATTTAATTAATTAATTAGTTATGTTTATTTGGATGGATACTAATGATTTCATATTTGGTGATCACAAGTTTTTCCAATGAGCTAAGCTTGATGTAGAATCCATCTAACAAGGTTGTGAAATGACTATTAATACCTTATGCCATAAGAAATGAGTTCCAAAATACATCATTTTTATTGTAATTGATTGCTTTATCATCTTAGTCTTGCCTAGTTTTTATGCTTCACAATTTTTTCTATGTTTAGTTCTTTATTCTTTAGTGAGGTTCTTATGAAGGACAAATTTAGTCTTGTGTTATTATACTTGTCAAAAAGAGAGCCTATGTCTACTTGGGCACTATTGGTATAACTCACATTCATGTTTCAACAAGTCAAATTATTGGTTAGGTTTTGGAGACTGCCTTATCAAATTTTTATGTTTATTTCAACTTGTATTATCACATTTATTTGTATTTTGGTTGTGTTTATTTTTTGTCCTTTGAGTGATTTGAGTTAATGTTAGCATGGTTACTTAGAATTTGTGATGTGAATCTTTTCTTATATTGTGTTATACATTTATGTTTCTTAGATTGGTTATATATTATTGTAATGCCTTACTTGGACATGAATCCATGGTTCCTCTCATGACCTAAGTAAATGTATTGTGTTGAAATTTATTTTGGCTTGGTCATATTCTTAATTTAATTATTTTGTTTTATGACCTTGGAATTAGGAAGATTGACATTATTGACAATGTTAAATTAGGTTTTTATTTATAATTACAAGGATGAACTCGGAGCTTTTAGAACATTCTAGTTTCATTTTGCTTGTTAAAAAAGTGGACCAAGTAAACACTATTCACTGTTAGGTAGAGGGGGAGTTTATTTGCCTATCTTGGCATGTTTGGAAGTTGTTTATTTAGTTAATTGGTTATGAAAATCCATAGAGGCCATTTTATTTTCCACCTAAAACTTTGGGAATAAGGTAAATATGGATTTATGGTTCCATTCCACCACTACCTAAGTTTTGGGGTCGATTTTATTGTTAAATTTCATAAGGAGCAATAAAAACTAGGTGTTGTGTTGGGAAAAGAGGCACACACATGATTTTTACTTTTTTTGGTTCCTTGTTGTGGATTTTCAAAGGTAAAAGGGTATGCATTGTTTAAAATAAATATATAAAGACTTTGATTTTATTGAAAATTTTTAATTGAAATGACATTGGAAATAATATGGAGGTAATTGAGTCCTTTGATAATGCTTATAAATTTTTTGTATGCATATTACATTCAATGTCATTGTGTGGTTTATCATGTGGCACTGTCTATTATTTTTATGAATGAATGAAGTTTTGAACTGGTTTTTTGTTTTTTTGGTTTTAAAACCTTATAATGGGGTTTCACCCATATAGTTTCCACTCAAAATAATTTTATGTCATGGTAGTATTTCAATGGGGAAATGAAAGGTTTTGAGTAAGAATTTTATTGTGTTTTGATATTATATTTGGATGTTTTATTTGTATGGGGTTTATTTTTATTTGGAAACTCATCATTTATTTTACATGGCCATAGCCTTGTGAGTTGTTTCCCCATCTTTTCAATGGTTGGGGTGGTCTAGGGCCACCAATAGGGATCTTATGGGACTATTAAGTGGGTTTTATTTCACTCTTCATAGAAGGAATCTAACCTTGGATGTCTGGTGGAAAAAGCAATTTTGAACTTATATTATTTTTATTGAATTTCATTATCTATTATGGTTGATGTATTTGAATCATGATTTTGGAAGTTTGTAATGAAATGATTCATTGTGATAATTTTCAAACTATACTAAAACTATGTTGAATAGGATATCATTTTCAATCATTAATCAGGTTACTAATCAGAGTAAGGTGGATATTCTATATCAATAATACTTTGTGTATATTAACCCATGAATCGATTATTTTGATATGATTAGAGAATGTTGATGTTAACTTGATATTTTATAGTCAGCTTTTTTTACATGAAATTTATGTGTTGAATATGCACACAAACATAGGGTATTATCCATAATTTTATTGTTGTTACAAATCTTGGAAATCAAACTTCCCTTGGATTGAATGATAATTTGATTATGTTATGTTATGGTAATGAATATAATTGCTTCAATTCTTGTAACTTACAAATTGGTTCTTCACCCATTGAATTTAAATATTCTATAATGTTATGAATTGGAAGGATTTTTTTTTATAAACATAATTTTTTTAGGTATTTTAGCTGTGTGTTATTCTTGTGTTATGCATAGTCAGTTTTATTTAGTATTGTATTGCACTAATTAGAGATCTAGAGGTGACTATTATTTGGTTTCAAGTTGACTATATGTGTATATATCTTAGTTATGTTTTTTTTAAAGTTAATTTATGTGGACAAATGTGCATATGTGTTTAATGGTTTAATAATATATCTATAACATAATGAATTTGATATCTAGATGATTACAAGGATTGTGTTGTAAATACTTGAAGAAATGGCCTATGGACTGATGATTATTTCTTTGTTGTACATAAGTGGTATAATATCACTGAGTTGTGTTGTATTTCATGTTTAATAAGTTTTGGGATGATTTTTATATGTTGTTTTCTTATGTTATGGAAAAGTTCTATCTTAAAATATTTGAGTTCTAAGATAATTAGAATCAGTCATAAAATGGATAGTTATTTGATTAAATCTCTTATGGGTGCTTGAGGTAATGTTCCTTTATTTTATATAATTTATTGATTTAGTTTATTATATAAATTGTTAGTGTGCATAAAATATCACTTACTTTATTGATTAATAATTAAGAGATAAAAGTAACAAGGTGAAGGCTGAAATGAAATTTTATAATGTTGTATTCATTAAATAAATTAAATAAGATGTGTGTGTGTGTGTGTGTGTGTGTGTGTGTGTGTGTGTGTGTGTGTGTGTGTGTGAATAAGGTATCAATAATACTATTTCATTTTTAATGGTTGATAAAATAACAAGAGAATGAATTTTTTAGGCCTTTGAACTCTTAAGATTAATTGATTATTTTAATGATGCAAGAAAATAAGACTTATGGTTATGCACTTGTACATTGGTAAACTATTTTTTAGGTATGTTTGGAACTCAAAAAAAAAATTAATAATAATAATAATAAATTATCATGTTTAGGAAATTTTTGGGTTTCACTCATTTTTCTTTTGTAGTCAATTAGTCACACTTCATCTTTATGACAACTTATCTTGATGATTATTGAGTTGAATTTGAAATAGTTAATATAGTGTTTTTGCATGGAAATGTTAAACATAAATAAAAATGGTATGCTTATCTTTGTTTGGTCATGTTATTCACATCCATTTAAGGGTAATAAGTCTATGAATTTAATTTTTAATTATATTAATTATGTAAAACATAAAACAATAGTAGAAGTATAATGTTATACTATGATGTTTAAACATAATAATAAAGTAGGAAGGTGGTAAGGTAAGGGACTCAATGATCATCAATTTATAATGTTTTCAATGAGACATATTAAGTTCAAATAGAAACCCATCATTATGTTTTAATCTCCTACTTCCTTAATTGTTAAATGCAAATTTAATTACTTAATGATCATTAATTAGATGGTTCCTAGAGGTAAAATTTGATGATGACCTAATGGAGTTTATCTAGATGATTTATTTTATAAAAAATGAATATAATTATTATCCTAATATGGTTTCATTAGAATCAACTTGGATATGAAATTCATCTAAAATATGTGATTACCCTAGTGATGAATTCAATCATTTTGATTGTGTAGCATTGTATGAACACTATTGTTGTATTTGAATACATATGTAAAATTATTTATGAGTAAGTCTTGTTTAGTTGGTCTTATGAGAAAGATGACTTGCATGTATGTGTGTTCAGATCAAAATTTACAAGAGTATAATAGTATGCTTATACATGTTGAGCTTAATATATTATGAGGAGTTGAATCCTTTCTTATAAGGTCTTCTCAAGAAGACCTATTACTAAAGAATTTTATTTTATGAGCTCTTTTATGATCTTAGTTGAGAGTAATTATTCAATTTTATTAAAAAAATTGGGTTCATTATAGGTTCCTTGTTTGATCTTTGTAATTTGGACATATTAAACCTTTTTAGTAATGTTAGTATAGAAGTGTGATAAAAACATATCTACAATAGGATTTAATTATTGGACTTATTAGAGAGGCAAATCATATAACCACATTAAGTTATAGTCCTTAAGGCTCCTTGGAAATAATTTGGTAAAAATTATATCATTAGTGGCATAATCAAGGCATGTTACAAATAAGGATTGAAGAGGATTTTAAGGATCACCCTTGCCATCATAAAATGTGAATTTAGGTGCATCAAAACTAGTTAGTAAGGGGTGAAAATATTTATCAATTGAAAGAGGATTATGCAACACATGTTTTAAAGTAATATAATGATGAATATTTAAAGTTTTTTGTTTAATTTTTATGACTTTGTCCTCTAAGGTATTTATAATTTGAAGGATAGTTCGAACTATAGACTCATTAGGATTCAAATTAGTAGGTTGAGTTGTCACCAAAAGGGAAGTAAAAATGGTTTAAATAGAAATAGGCATTGAAATTAGTATTTGAGTTAAAGAATTTGTTAATCCCATGGTATATGTAGATATAATATTTTGGTTGTTAGGGAACATAAGTCTAAAAACATAATATGTGCCCCCACTAGATGTAGGAATTGATGAAGTATCCATAAGGAGGGATATTTCAAATTTGCTTTTTTATTTTTTATTATACAATATAGTTTTGAAGATATCATCAAGGTCCTCAATATTTTGATGAATATGCTCACAAAACAAATCAATATCTTGCACTTGTTCTTGATATATTTTCTCATGTTCATTATTTTCTTTATATTCATGGTTTTCATTATCAAAATATTATTCTATGAGAATCTCATCAATATGTTGTTCAGTATCAACATTAGTATCATCATGATCCATAGGATTAGGTCCCTCATTAGTTTTGGACATTTTAGGTAGTAGGAGAAGAATATTAATGTGTTCAATAGACATACCACCCAATATAAGACTACATCTATGTTGCATACAAAATATTGTAATCAATAACTAGAAAATTATAGCAATTTGAAATCCTATTTGAATAAAAACCCTAGGAATAAAAAAATTGCATTCACATGAATCAGGTTCACCAAATTTTTAACCCTAAAATATATATTAATGAATCTAGGGTTAAAAGGGTCAGAGATATCCTAGGGCACAAGGGTGATAAACTATTTCTATAGCATGCTAATTAATTGGAAATTTAGATAAATAATATTCTAAGTTTAAATATTGATATATGCTAAAAATAGTAAGTAAAACCAATTATTTATATTGTAATAAATGGAAAATAATTGTACTTATTTGGATTATAATGCACATATAGATATGATGTGGAACAAGTTGGAAATAGACCAAATATAGATTCTAAATCATTGGTTAGATTCTATAAATTTGTTATTTGTGACCTCAAACACTTGTATCAAATCTTTTATCTGCTTGCATGTAAGTGTTCAATATAGAATGATTATTGGATTTGGATGCAAATACCTAGTATATTTTTTGTTCTTCATCACCTTCCTTTGGTGCATTAAGATCTGGCTTAGGGACTGTCAATCTTGTTTAATCATTAAAACCCTAGTTCTTTATCTTCATAGTGACTTTAG